>LR738711.1:797393734-797405182 GCA_902687465.1 Secale cereale
CCCCATAATATAGGGGCCCTAGGGGGGCGCTGACCCCTAGAGATCCAATCTCAAGGGGGCGGCGGCCAAGGGGGGGGGGGACTTGCCCCCCAAGTCAGGTGGGGCGCCCCCCACCCCCAGGGTTTCCAACCCTAGCCGCAGGGGGAGGCCCATGGGGGGCGCACCTGCCCACGAGGGGCTGGTTCCCTTCCCACTTCAGCCCATGGGGCCCTCCGAGATAGGTGGCCCCACCCGGTGGACCCCCGGGACCCTTCCGGTGGTCCCGATACAATACCGGTGACCCCCGAAACTTTCCCGGTGGCCAAAACTCGACTTCATATATACAAATCTTCACCTCTGGACAATTTCGGAACACCTCGTGACGTCCGGGATCTCATCCGGGACTCCGAACAACTTTCGGGTTACGGCATACTAATATCTCTACAACCCTAGTGTCGTGGATTTAGCACGGCAGATGTCCTAGCAAAAGGACTTAGTCGTGAGGCCATCGCTACGGGTTAGCTTAAAGGGGTTAAAGCAGACGAAGGACGCAAGGATTTTATACTAGTTCGGCCCCTTCAATGAAGGTAAAAGCCTACGTCTAGTTTGGTGTGGTATTGCTAGGGCTTCGATGACCAGGGAGCGAATCCGCTGTGCATGTGTCTCGAGCTGTCGTTTCCTGTCCTGAACCGTCGCCGGGTTGTCCCTTTATACAAGAGGTGACGCCCGGTCCGGTTTACAGAGTCCCGAGGCCGGCTCATAAACGTTTCCGCCTCGGTCTCTGTTCCTCTATCTTACATCCCAAGTACATAGTATGACGGTTTACAAATCATCGGCCCTAACACATGGGCTCTAAGCCTCTTGGGCTACAATCTTCTATTTCATACTCCGCTGGGTTGTTGATAATATAATCTTGATAACGTAAACCGGACCCTCCTGGCCGGTTTATACCTGGTAGTAATATCCCTGACATTAGGCCCCAAATTGATTTGAACCTGTTCATGTCAATCTTCAAAGTCTTGTACAGATTCTCTTTCTGCAGCTTAAGTGCGCTTTGTAAACCGGCATGACGTTATCTCCTCAAGCCGCTTTAAACCGTCGTGATGCCATCCGCGCATTTAATACATGTATCTATTATTTATCTTTATTTATTAAAGCTCCGAAGATCGAGGCGACAACACCATCCATATCTGATTTTTGGTCTTCTCGATTCCCGCGCCAGCCGTTTTATCCCCTCAGCTTATAAATAGGGCCGAGGGCCATCTCCTTTATCCCCTTAGCTTTCTTCTTCCTCTGACCTCCCGTGCTAAAGCTCCGCCACTGTCCGCCGAGCTCATTGTCGTCATCAAGCCCAGCCGCTGCATCAACCTGAACGCGTCCAAAAATCCGCCATCATCCTTCCGCTTCCATTGCCTTAGGTGCGTTTACTCATTCCTCCCCGTAGATCACAGTTCTAGGGTTTCACGAGAGCTCGTAGATGAACCCCTGTTCTTCGCAGTTCGTCGCCATAGGTAGTTCCTAGCCGTAGATGTTAAACTTTTGAGGCCGACTCTCGTACACATGACTCCGCTCCGTCTTCATAATCTTAGTTCCTCTAACAACACTTAGTTTAGACTGAATCTGGAAAATCTTCATTGTCTCTGTTGAATATAACTTGAATTATCTTGAATTTTTCATATGCTGTAGATCCATATTTTATTGCTGCTCGTGTTAAAGTTGTTTCCCACACTTTAGATCCGCATCTCCTTCGCCTATGTCGGCGGTTCAACTTTAAATCTGCACCTCACGTGCCTGCGTTGACGGTTTAGCTTTAGATCTGCGCTTCATATGCCTGCGTTGACGGTTTAGTTTTAGATCTGCACCTCTCCTGCCTGTGTTTGGCGGTTTAACCTGTTCCTCTCAAACTTCATAATCCGGTAGCTGCTATATTCATAGTTGTTCCGGATCGGTAGATACCATTAGTCCCCTGCTTAAACCGCCAGATAGATCAGTACTTTCATAGTATATGCCGGTTTGAATCTGTGTAGATCGTAAACCGGATCTTGTACTGTATTTTCCAGCGTTCCCCTTTTGGAAAAATATGACTTCCGTGGCTAAGCAGTTTGTCGCCAGCAAGTGGGTCCCATCCCGGATTACCGAGGATGATTTAGAAAAGATGGCTTAAATTGGCGCTTTAGGTCCCAAGGAGGTTCTGCACTGGAGGGCTCCTGGGAAAGAGTGTGCTCCCCAACCTAAAGAAGGAGAAGTTATAGTCTTCTTTGATCACCTGGCCCGGGGCTTTAACCCTCCAGGGTCAAAGTTTTTCCGCGACATATTAGCAGACTTTCAGCTCCACCCCCAAGACATAGGTCCCAACTCCATATCAAACATCTGCAATTTCCAAGTCTTCTCAGAAGCCTATCTGCAAGAAGAGTCATCTGTGGAGTTATTCCGGGACTTCTTCCATCTGAATCGCCGGATTGAATTTCATGACGGGCCCAATACTGAACTTGGCGGAATGAGCATCCAGAAGAGAAAAGATGCCAGCTTTCCTCACGCCACTCTTCATAGCCATCCCAAAGAGTGGAACAGACTTGCTTCTACTGCGTCGACACTTCACCAGAAGGAGAGAATCCACTGCCGGGTTATCGTTCTTACCATCTGACAGCGGATCATCCTTTCCCGCAGCGCTTGAGTGCCCAAGACCGGGCTCGATATGCCCCTCAGCTTTCCAAGCTCAGGGCCTTTGTAACCAACGGGTTAACCGGAGTTGACTTTGTCCGCTGCTGGCTATCTTGGAGCATTCTCCCGTTAAGCCGGCGCTATGGTTTAATGTGCGAGTATACTGCTAACCCGAAGGACGCTCTGCGTCACACGGAGAGTGTGCTTCCAGATAATGAAATCACCAAATCTGCCAAGAAGATGCTGAACATACCTTTGGAAGAGTGCAGTCGAACCGGTTTAGCACCCTTCTGCGTTAACAATAAACCGCCATCAGTAAGATATCCTTCTGTCTCCTCTCTTTGTTTTAATCCGTCCATACTGCTCGGCACTGATATGCTTTTATTCTTTTAAACAGGCTAACGACCCTTTCTGGAAGAGGAAAGCCCAGGATAAACCGGCGAGGCCATCTCGCAAGAAGAGCTTAGCTGTAAAGAAACATAAGAAGAAACTTGCCGCTGCTTCCGGTTCAAACGCGGAAGAAGATGATCCGGCCTCTGAGGTACTGCTCGTTTCTTATAACTTTAATCTTTCACTTGTATGTATTTCTATTAACAATGATTCTTCCCAGGATCCGGCTGAAGGCAGTAAAGCGGATGAAGTTGAGGTAATCTCTCTTTCCTCTGATTCAGAACCATTGCCAGCCAAAATTTGTCGGGTAGCCCGGAAATATCTGTTTTCTCATCCTTATGCTCAACTGGATCCCCATTTTCTTTTGAAGAAGTAGCAACATGAGGCTCGCCGCACCAGACGCCACAGTGGTCATGTGGTCGAGTCGACCGGATTAACCCACACTCCGGCTCGAAGACGCCGCTCAGAGGTTTTACTTACTCCAACTATTCTTTATCCCAAAGCGGGTCTTTTTCGTAAACCTCTTAAACCGTCTAATCCAAATTATCAGGAAACTCCTCTATCATCCTTTGGCGAGTCAATCGCCACCCAAGTCCCGGTGCTCAAGATTGTTCCTGGGTAAGCCGTCTTTCAGTATATCCGGTTTATCTTTCCATTTTGATTTGTAATTTTCATTGTTCCTCTAATCTTTTCAGTATGCCCAAGCCTAGCAAAAAGGCAAAGCTGAACAAACCGGCGGCCGAAAACACCGCTTCTGAACCGGCAGAAGATCCTGAAACTGCCAACCCCTTGGAGGAGAATATTGAAGTCCCACACGATGATCCTTCTCCTATGGATCGGTAAGATTTTGCCGCTCCGGAAGATAACCCCATAGAGCACACTGCTGAACTGGCCAGCCCTGCCCGGGTTAGCCCTGCCCGGGCTAGTCGTGCCCGGGTTAGCCCTGCCCCTACTAGCCTTGTACGCGCCAATCCTACTGTTGCTTCAACGGACGATGTCGTGATCACTGGGACCGGTTTTACCACCACAGCAGAACTTGTTATCTTGGCCAAACATACGGCGAAAGAAGAAATTCTCCATAAGGACAAAGGCAAGTGGAGCACCGACCTGTCTAGTTATGCCCAACTTAGTGCCCAGGAACTTCATTCTGGGTACCTGAACCGTCTCTTCACCAGCCGTGACCATGAGGCCGGTTTGGTAAATTTAATGAAAGAAAAATATGAGGTAACTTCTTTTCCTTTGCCTTTCATTTCTGCTTGTATCCTGTAGATGTACCTTTAGTCCATTGTAGCCCCCAAGTGCCGGTTTAGCCTTTAGGGTGAACCGGGACTTTGATAGATCAACTGGAATATTTTGATTTGCACGTGTAGCCCCCAAGGGCTGGTTCACTCCATTGCGGGTGGACCGGGACTTTTCCTTATACTTTAGAATGATGCCGCATTAGCCCCCAAGTGCCAAGTATATAACTTGTTATATGCTTGGGACTTGCCTGGAAAAAATTGCCTGCTTATTACTGCAAATGTACATTAGCCCCCAAGTGTCAAGTGCATAACTTGTTATGTGCTTGGGACTTGTCTGAAATGATTGCTTTAGAGATCTGACATATTTTTTTGTCTTCTGCAGACTGACTTGAACCGGAGGGCTTCTGAGATAACTGAGCTCCAGAATAGCCTGACCTTCCAAGAAACTGCTTCGACTAAAGCCAAATAGGAACTTACCCTTGCTTTAGCCAGTATGGAAAAGCTCAAGGAAAACTTTGAAGCGGAGCGGTCCACTTGGGAGGTGGAGAAGGCTACCTTGGAAAAAAGGGCCAGTGATGCTGAAGCAGCTCTTAACCCAGTGACGGAAGAGATGTCCGGGTTAAGGCATCATATAAACGATATGACATCTGCTATCTTTGGTAAGTTTTTGTCAACATAAGCTTATCCTTGCTGTCTTGTGATGCTCCGGTTTAACTCATCATGTGTACGCAAGGAGGCGCGTTACTCATCTTGGGGATGATATGCGGAAGAAACTGAAGGTTGCATACACTTTGGTGGAGCAGTTATATTCCGGCGCACAGAGGGCCATTAGTGCTATCTCCCATAACAAACCGTCTCCCACCACCATCCAAGCTACTCTGGAGAAACTATCAATCTTGCCTGCTCGCATTATTGAAGTGAAGAAGTCCTCCGCCAGAGCTGGCTCTCTAATGGCGTTAACCCGGGCCAAGGCGTGGGTTCCCGACTTTGATCAGGCGGAGGCCATGAATGGTTATCCAAGTATGAAAGAGGATGGATCAGCTTTTTCCACTGAGGATCTTCGCGCCTTAACCAAAGATATGCGGCCTCTTGCTAGTAAGCTTGCTGACAAAGCGGATTTGTCAAGGTACCATCCAGGTTATGATCTGGAGAACGTGCGGGTGGAGCGTCCGTCCTATGACATTGAAAATCTTATTCCACCCGTTCGTAAGCATACCTTCGCCCTTGACATTGAACCGTCAGAACTTATAAATGATGAAGTATATTTCCGCGCCCTTGCCAAGATTGACTGGAGGACCCCTGATTTCCAACAGCTGCCAAAAGTCGTCGAAGACCCGGAACAAGCTGATCCTCAGTCTTCACGGCGAGCTGAAGCAGAATCCTAAACCGGTTCCGGTTTACCTTTATGTGTTGAACACTTTGGGAGAAAACTGATATTCTTTTGGGCCTGCCAGTGCCTTGTAATAGAATAACTCAGATACTATCTTTGTCCCATACTGTCTTTCATGGCATTACTTTGTGTGGCAGCTTCTTAAATATATCCTGTTTGCAATGCTTTGACAGTTTATATTACATGTTTCTGCAAAAACAATGCTCAAAGTGTCCTGGCGGTTTATCGCCGGACGGGTCATATTACCCAAACACATGATCTAAGTAAATAGCTTGAACTGTGTATAAAATATAAGCATGTACCATACCTGTGATTAAGTGTATTTTTAAACCTTAACCCGGTAGGAGCAATCCAAGGTGTAGATGTTGATGCCTCCCTTGGCTCTTTGCCGGCTCATTATGAAGGCCAATCCGGGTTACACTAAACGCCGGTTTAACTATGAACTAGTACTGGTGTTGATAACCCAGACTATAACTCTGTAAATACAGATGTAGTAACAACTTTGTAGTTATCCAGTCTTAAATCAATGGACTTGGTTGAAAAACCAATGACCTTGAAGATAAAGATTTGAGAAAACATAAAAAATTAAAAATAAATTTTTGGGCAAATAAGACCAGGTAGTCAAGGCTTTTTACGAGCTGTCAGGCTCCAAATTCGAGGCTTTTTATGAGCTGCCAGGCTACTGTCATTAACCATTTTAGCAAAGCATATTAAGATGATTCGCAATCCTTAACCAAATCATCAATGTCAAATGCTACCAATGTTCAAAATCTTATAAAGATTTGACTTGTGTAATCACTTGATGATCGTCAATTCAACGTTACCAAGTTCAGGGTCCCGAAGGATTGACTTGTGTGTACGTTCGACGGGTCATACCAGGTTTACCTGGACAGCATGATTTACTTGATGCAGGCAGGTTAATCCGGGGTTTTAGGTGTATACACCAAGCTTCCAAGCCGTGTTCACTACAAGAGTTATCAACTCGCTGATGATCTTGCATCAGGAGTCCCCAGGTAGCATTTGAGAATTGCTCGTCGGGGCCTATGTTTGAGTTGTGCTAGGCATCAAACTCTCTTTTGCCCCTCATCATCATGTGGAAATTGCTGAAGCAACCAGAGCTGTGCTCTTATGATGGTCTTGATGTGGCCGCCGGTTTAAGAGGCCATAGGAAACTTCCTTGCCCGCGGAAGCCCCCATGTGATACTCTTTATGAACAGGAAAGATGGTTGATACCTCGATTTATCAAGGGCACCGGTTTAAGAGGCCATAGGAAACTCCCTTGCCCACGGAAGCCCTCATGTGATACTCTTATGAAAAAGATGGCTGATACCCCGGTTTACCGGGGGCGCCGGTTTATTATATTGATCATAATATATACATTGTACATAAAGCGAAGCATATGGCTCAAGTATAGTAAGGTCGAAGAAGAGCGATGTTCCACGGCCGCTTGGTCTCCTCCTCCAGCGTGCATGAGTCCTTATGTTCTCGAATGTCGACGAGGTAGTATGATCCGTTGTGCAGGTTCTTGCTGACCACAAAGGGTCCTTCCCAAGGTGGGGATAGTTTGTGCATGTCTGTCTGGTCTTGGATGAGCCGGAGCACCAGATCTCCTTCTTGAAACGTCCTAGTACTAACCCGGCGACTGCGGTACCGGCAGGTCTTGTTGGTAGATCACCGATCGAGCTGCTGTCGTGTCCCGTTCCTCGTCCAGCCGGTCCAAGGCGTCTTGTCTTGCTTGTTCATTATCTGCTTCAACATAAGCCGCCTCCCGCGGCGAGTCATGATGGATATCACTAGGGAGGACCGCTTCTGCTCCATATACCATGAAGAAAGGCGTGTACCCTGTGGATCTGTTAGGTGTAGTGTTAATGCTCCATAGTACAGAAGGCAACTCCTCCACCCAACAACCCGGTGTTCTCTGTAAAGGAACCATAAGCCGGGGTTTGATACCTCTCAAGATCTCTTGATTGGCTCTTTCAGCTTGGCCATTAGACTGAGGGTGAGCTACTGATGATACGCCTAGACGAATATGCTCTTGCTGACAGAAATCCTCCATAGCCCCCTTGGATAGATTGGTGCCATTATCAGTTATAATGTTGTGTGGAAAGCCAAACCAAAAAATCACCTTTTTGATGAACTGAACCGCTGTTGCTGCATCACACTTACTGACAGGCTCCGCTTCAACCCACTGCTACCAGCAGGTGGGTTTTCTTGTCTTGGGATCTCTTGAAGGGTCCAACCATATCAAGCCCCCAAGTCACAAATGGCCAAGTAATTGGGATCATCCTCAGCTCCTGCGCTGGTATATGAGCACGTCGTGAGAATTTCTGGCAAGCATCACATTTCCTGACCAAGTCCTCTGCGTCAGCATGAGCCGTCAGCCAGTAGAACCCATGACAAAAAGCTTTAGCCACCAGAGATTTTGAACCGGCATGATGACCACAATCTCCTTCATGAATCTCTCTAAGGATATCACAGCCTTCTACTGGTGATACACATCGCTGAAAAGCTCCCAAAACGATGTGATGATGAAGTTCTCCATTGACAATAGACATAGATTTAGACCGTCGGATTATCTGCCGAGCCTTGACTTCGTCCTCTAGTAACTCACCTCGGTTCATGTATGCCAGGTAAGCAAGTGTCCAATCCGGAATGACATGAAGTGCTGCAACCAATTGTGCTTCTGGATCAGGAATAGCCAAGTCCTCCTCTGAAGGTACCTGCACCAATGGATTATGCAACTCATCCAAGAAGGTATTAGGTGGAACCGGTTTACGTTGGGAACCCAGCCGGATTAACGCATCGGCTGCTTCATTCTTTCGCCGGTCTATATGATCCACTTGATATCCTTGGAAGTGTCCAGTGACAGCGTCCACCTCTCGTCGATATGCTGCCATGAGCGGATCCTTAGAGTCCCACTTGCCAGATACTTGCTGTGCCACCAGATCTGAATCGCCAAAGCACTTAACCCGGCTCAAGTTCATCTCTTTGGCCATCCGCAGACCATGGAGATGGGCCTCATACTCAGCAGCATTATTAGTACAAGGGAACATTAAACGGAGGACATAGCAGAACTTATCTCATCGTGGGGAAGTTAACACGACTCCAGCCCCCGAGCCCTCCAATTGCCTTGAACCGTCAAAGTGAATAGTCCAGTATGTATGATCCGGCTTCTCCTCGGGTGCTTGCAACTCTGTCTAACCGTTGATGAAATCCACCAGAGCCTGGGATTTTATCGCAATACGGGGCACATATTTTAATCCGTGCGGGCTAAGCTCAATGGCCCACTTTGCAACTCGACCCGTAGCCTCTCTGTTCTGGATTATATCCCCTAATGGAGCTGAACTGACAACGGTGATTGGGTGGCCTTGGAAATAGTGTTTTTGCTTCCGGTTTGCCATGAACACTCCATACACCAGTTTTTGCCAATGTGGATATCTCTGCTTTGACTCAATGAGCACCTCACTGATGTAGTAAACCGCCCGCTGAACTGGATATTCTTTGTCTGCCTCCTTGCGCTCTACCACAACGGCAACGCTTACTGCACGGGCATTAGCAGCCACGTATAACAACAACGGCTCAGTGTCAACTGGGGCAGCAAGGACCAGCGGCTCTGCCAATTGCCACTTCAAATCCTCAAACGCAGCATCAGCAGCATCACTCCAGACGAAACGGTATGTCTTCTTCATCATCTGATAAAGCGGGATTGCCTTCTCCCCCCAAACGGCTGATAAACCGGCTGAGTGCTGCAATACGGCCCGCCACACGTTGGACATCGTTGATGCACGCCGGTTTAGCCAGGGACGTAATTGCCTTCATCTTCTCCGGATTAGCTTCAATTCCTATGTTTGACACCAAGAACCCCAAAAGCTTGCCTGCCGGAACACCGAAAACGCACTTCTCCGGATTAAGCATCATTTTATAGAGTCGGAGATTATCAAAAGTTTCCTTCAGATTATCTATCAGTGTCTCCTCCTTCCTGGATTTTACCACAATGTCATCGACATATGCATGAACATTCCGCCCAATCTGCCCTTGAAGGCAGTTCTGCACACAACGCTGGTAGGTCGCCTGGGCACTCTTGAGCCCAAATGGCATAGATACAAAGCAGAAGGCTCGAAAGGGAGTTATAAAGGCTGTCTTCTCCTGGTCCTTAACTGCCTCTTGATCTAATGATAACCTGAGTATGCATCCAAAAAACTTAGCCGCTCACATCCTACCGTATCATCAATAATTTGATCAATACGGGGGAGAGCAAAAGGATCAGTTGGGCAAGCCTTGTTCAGGTCTGTGTAATCAACACACATTCTCCAAGTGCCATTTTTCTTAAGTACTAGCACCGGATTAGCCAACCACTCTGGATGAAATACTTCCACTATAAAGCCTGCAGCCAAGAGCCTGGCCACTTCTTCTCCAATAGCCTTGAGCCTCTCCTCATTAAAGCAGCGCAGATACTGCTTGACCGGTTTAAACTTAGGATCGATATTAAGATTGTGCTCAGCGAGTTCCCTCGGTATACCTGGCATGTCAGAAGGTTTCCATGCGAAGATGTCATGGTTCTCACGGATGAACTCGATGAGCGCGCTTTCCTATTTTGGATCTACGTTAGCGCTGATAGTGAACTGTTTGGATGAATCGCCCGGAACAGAGTCCACCTGCTTGGTCTCTTTCACTGATTTGAACTTCAACGCTGGATCATGCTCTGTGGTCGGTTTCTTCAGCGGAGACATATCTGCCGGATCAACATTGTCCTTATAGAACTTCAGCTCTTCAGTTGCGCAAACTGCTTTAGCATAAGCTGCATCTCCTTCCTCGCACTCCAATGCAATCTTGCGGCTCCCATGTACCATAATAGTTCCCTTGTGGCCTGGCATCTTGAGCTGTAAATAAACATAACATGGCCTAGCCATGAATTTGGCATAAACCGGACGCCCAAACAAAGCGTGGTATGGACTTCTGATCTTTACCACCTCAAAAGTCACGGTCTCTGACCTAGAGTCATGCTCATCTCCAAAGGTGACCTCCAAATCGATCTTGCCAACTGGATAGGCCGATTTACCGGGTACCACCCCATGGAACACTGTGTTAGATTGTCGAAGCTTTTTATCCGTCAGCCCCATACGCCAAAAAGTCTCATAATATAGGATGTTGATGCTGCTGGCTCCATCCATAGGCACTTTGGTGAACTTGTAGCCACCCACCTGTGGTGCCACCACCAGAGCCAACTGTCCCGGATTATCAACCCGTGGTGGATGATCCTCTCTGCTCCATACAATGGGTTGCTCAGACCAACACAGAAATGTGGTATCGCCGGTTCAACAGAATGCACCGCCCTCTTCAGAACCTTCTGGTCCCGTTTGCACAAGCTCATGGTGAAGACATGATACTGCCCACTGCTGAGCTCCTTCGGATTATTCTGATATCCGGATTGCTGCTGCTGTTGATGCTGCTGACTCCCTTGGTTATTGTGTCCGCCCTGACCATGCTGCTGGTTATGCTGATTGTGCCCATTGTGGTGACTGTTATTGCCTTGATATCCTGAACCGGCCCACCACCTTGGTAACCCGGACCTTGGAAGCCAGGGCCTGATCCGCCGGGGGGGGGGGGGCGTGATCATACCTATTCTGCTTCATGAATTCCTGCATGATGAAACAATCCTTCCAGAGATGCGTAGCTGGTTTTTCCTGTGTACCATGCTTTGGGCAAGGCATGTTCAACTAGCGCTCCAGATTAATAGGTGGCCTCCCATTACGTGGGGGTGGTCTACCCTTGCGGCGCTGCCCATCC
>LR738711.1:797405192-797426668 GCA_902687465.1 Secale cereale
CTGATATCCGGATTGCTGCTGCTGTTGATGCTGCTGACTCCCTTGGTTATTGTGTCCGCCCTGACCATGCTGCTGGTTATGCTGATTGTGCCCATTGTGGTGACTGTTATTGCCTTGATATCCTGAACCGGCCCACCACCTTGGTAACCCGGACCTTGGAAGCCAGGGCCTGATCCGCCGGGGGGGGGGGGCGTGATCATACCTATTCTGCTTCATGAATTCCTGCATGATGAAACAATCCTTCCAGAGATGCGTAGCTGGTTTTTCCTGTGTACCATGCTTTGGGCAAGGCATGTTCAACTAGCGCTCCAGATTAATAGGTGGCCTCCCATTACGTGGGGGTGGTCTACCCTTGCGGCGCTGCCCATCCTCCTGAGCGTTGGTGTTGGCCACAAAATCTGAGCTGCCATCCGCTTTACGCTTACCGTTGTATCCTTGGTTCGCCGGATTGTCCTGCGGCGGTTTACCATTCTTGCTTGCCTTCCCTGACTTGTCTCCATCTGCGTCTGGATATTTGGTGTTATCAGAATCTCCGTATTTCACCAAAGCGCCCATGAGCGTTCCCATGTCGTTGCAATCACGTTTGAGCCGTCCTAACTTCTGCCTCAAAGGTTCAAACCGGCAATTACCTTCCAAGGTTACTATTGCTGTACTTGGGTTGATGCTATTGGAGGAGTGCAAGATTTCTGACACTCGATGCACCCAACTGCTTGTAGACTCCTGCTCCCCTTGAACGCAGGCAGCTAAGTCAACGACAGACATTGGCTGTTTGCACGTGTCTTTGAAATTGTTGATAAACCGGCGCCGCAATTCAGCCCATGATCCGATGGAATTAGGTGGTAAAGCCTTCAGCCATGTTCGGGCCGTGCCCTCGAGCATCATTGTGAAATATTTGGCGCATGCTGCCTCATCCACATCGAGCATCTCCATTGCCATCTCATAACTCTCAACCCACGCCTCTGGAGCAAGATCTGCCGTGTAGTTGGGCACCTTGCGCGACCCCTTAAAATCCTTGGGCAGTTTCACGGTTCGTAAAGTGGGGATGAGACACGGCACGCCCAGGGAACTGGACATGAACCCCGGTTCAATTGCGGTGGTGGGACGAACCGGCGTCGCCTAATGGGCCTCGTACTGCGCTGTTACCTCGGCCTCCCGGCGCTGTCTGGCCTGATCCACCACCTCTTGGGCGTGCGCTTCATCTGCTGCCGGATTATCCCGCCTCTGCTGATGACGTCTCTGTGCGCTGCTTGATACGGCCGGTTCATCCAGACGCCTCGTATAGCTCCGGCTCAGACGGGGGGTCGAATGAATCCTCCCCCGGCTATAGGAATAAGTTTGCTGTTGAGTTAGCGCCGTGTCCAAAAACTCCTTGGCCCGTCGTGCCTCTACTGCTACGAGGGATGTTCCTTCAATGGGAAGGGCGGCCGGTCGTGAAGCGGCATCGACTATGTTGTCCAACGGATTAGAATAATGACCGGGAGGGGTGGGCACATGCTGGGTCGGCACAACTTGACGGTTTGGCTCTGCGGCTGGTGGCTGAACCGACGCGCCCGTTCCCGGTGCTCCTCCCTGGTTCACCTCCGGCTAGATACTGGTTCCTGCTCCTGGCGTGCTAAAGAGATTTCTTGCCTCATAAACCGGCGGCAGGCGAGATCGTTGCCTTCTCATAATTACCTCTTGTGAAGCGGTCTGATCCAGCATGAGTCAATAGGTCTGAGCATCCAACTCTGCCTGCTTTGTGGCCATCCTAGCCTTCTCAGCGGCCAGGTCCAACTTGGCTTGTTCAATCCGGCTTTTCACCTGAGCGACCTCTGCATCATGCTGCTCCTTGTTGGCCTGGGTTACCTCTGCTGTTACTAGTGCTGTCAAAGTATCGACCAAGATGGATAAAGTGTCAGACGGCAACGGGGGAGGATCTCCGGCTCTAGCCCCCATTGCCTCTGATGTCAACGCTCCTGTTGTCGAGGTCTGCTGCACGGGTTTTGATCCGGCCATGAAGACAGCAACCCTGTTTGGCGGATCAAAGGGGTCCGGAATACTGTCACCATCGGAACAGCCCTCAGACCGGCCATCCTGCAGCAGATACAAAGATTATGTCTCTCCGGAAGAAGATCCATCGCCGGAATAAACAACAGTCTCGCCGCCAGAGTTTGATCCGTCCTCGGCTTGCACTCCATGCACTGCTCCAACGAAGACATGTTTCACGGCGGGCTGAATCCGGGCAGGTCTCGCACGCTGAGCCGACTCGACGATATTGGGGAAGATGTCCGGCTCAGGGCCCGGTTCCCCGATCTTGCCGATGAAGACGTGGATGCCGCCGAAGGGGACCCGGTAGCCGTATTCGATTGAATCGGCCTCGGGGCCCCAGCATGCATCGTCGATGTAGATCCGGCCGCGACGACTCTTAGTCATCCGGCCCACTGCGTAGCCCTTGACCCCTTCAAAGCTGCCCTTCAAGAACTCGAAACCATCGTGCGATAGCCCCACGGTGGGCGCCAACTGTCGTGGATTTAGCACGACAGATGTCCTAGCAAAAGGACTTAGTCGTGAGGCCATCGCTACGGGTTAGCTTAAAGGGGTTAAAGCGGACGAAGGACGCAGGGATTTTATACTAGTTCGGCCCCTTCGATGAAGGTAAAATCCTATGTCTAGTTTGGTGAGGTATTGCTAGGGCTTCGATGACCACGGAGCGAATCCGCTTTGCCTGTGTCTCGAGCTGTCGTTTCCTGTCCTGAGCCGTCGTCGGGTTGTCCCTTTATGTAAGAGGTGACGCCCGGTCCAGTTTACAGAGTCCCGAGGCCGGCTCATAAACATGTCCGCCTCGGTCTCTGTTCTTTCCATCTTACATCCCAAGTACATAGTATGACGGTTTACAAATCATGGGCCCTAACACATGGGCTCTAAGCCTCTTGGGCTACAATCTTCTATTTCATACTCCGCTGGGTCGTTGATAATATAATCTTGATAACGTAAATCGGACCCTCCTGGCTAGTTTATACCTGGTAGTCATATCCCTGACACCTAGCGTCACCGAAACTTAAGTGTGTAGACCCTACGGGTTCGGGAGACACGCAGACATGACCTAGACGACTCTCCTATCAATAACCAACAGCGGGATCTAGATACCCATGTTGGCTCCCACATGCTCCACGATGATCTCAACGGATGAACCACGATGTCAAGGATTCAATCAATCCCGTATACGATTCCCTTTGTCTATCGGTATAGTAGTTGCCCGAGATTCGATCGTCGGTATACCGATACCTTGTTCAATCTCGTCATGGCAAGTCTCTTTACTCGTTCCGTAACACATCATCCCGTGACCAACCCCTTAGTCACATTGAGCTCATTATGATGATGTCTTACCGAGTGGGCCCAGAGATACCTCTCCGTCATAGGGAGTGACAAATCCCAGTCTCGGTTCGTGCCAACCCAACAGATGCTTTCGGAGATACCCATAATGTACCTTTATAGTCACCCAATTACATTGTGACGTTTGGCACACCCAAAGCATTCCTACGGTATCCGGGAGTTGCACAACCTCATGGTCTAAGGAAAGGATACTTGACATTGGAAAAGCTTTAACATACGAACTACACGATCTTGTGCTAGGCTTAGGATTGGGTCTTGTCCATCAAATCATTCTCCTAATGATGTGATCCCGTTATCAATGACATACAATGTCCATGGTCAGGAAACCATAACCATCTGTTGATCAACGAGCTAGTCAACTAGAGGCTTACTATGGACACATTGTGGCCTAAGTATTCACACTTGCATTACTGTTTTTGAATAATACAATTCAAGCATGAACAATAGACAATTATCATGAACAAGGAAATATAATAATAACCATTTTATTATTGCCTCTAGGGCATATTTCCAACATATGTCTCATGATTTTAACTTTGCTAAATTTCATAGACAACCCCTTGATAAAGAATTACCTAGTAAAGATCAAATTATTGGTCTTGCTTCTATTGTTGTACCTCCTAATGATCCTTTTGAACAATACTTGCTAGACCATGAAAATGATATGCATATGAATGAGAGAAGGGAAATAGATGAAATATTCTTTAATCAGGGACCCGTATTGAAAAACAACTTGCCTGTTGAAATCCTAGGAGATCCTCCTCCACCCAAGGGTGATCCCGTATTTGAACTTAAACCTTTACCTGATAATCTTAAGTATGTCTATCTTGATGAAAAGAAGATATATCCTGTTATTATTAGTGCTAACCTTTCAGAGTAGGAAGAAGAAAAATTATTGAAAACTCTGAAGAAGCACCGTGCTACTATTGGATATACTATGGATGATCTTAAGGGCATTAGTCCCACTTTATGTCAACACAAGATAAAGTTGGAGGAAAACGCTAAACTGGTTATTGATCATCAACGATGGTTAAATCCTAAGATGAAAGAAGTGGTAAGGAAAAAAATACTAAAGCTTCTAGAGGCAGGTATTATCTATCCAGTTGCTGATAGCCAGTGGGTAAGTCATGTCCATTGTGTCCCTAAGAAAGGAGGTATGACTGTAGTTCCTAATGATAAAGATGAATTGATCCCGCAAAGAATTGTTACAGGTTATAGGATGGTAATTGATTTCCGTAAATTAAATAAAGCTACTAAGAAAGATGGTTATTCTGGTTTCTCTCAAATACCTGTGTCAAAAGGGGATCAAGAAAAGACCACTTTTACTTGCCCTTTCGGTACCTTTGCTTGTAGACATATGCCTTTTGGTTTATGTAATGCACCTGCTACCTTTCAAAGATGCATGATG
The DNA here is from genome assembly GCA_902687465.1 of Secale cereale. NCBI lineage: Eukaryota > Viridiplantae > Streptophyta > Magnoliopsida > Poales > Poaceae > Secale > Secale cereale. The sequence goes on from LR738711.1 coordinate 797,409,973, forward strand.
GCTATATTCTCTGATTATTGTGAAAAGATTGTTGAGGTTTTCATGGATGATTTCTCCGTCTACGGAACTTCTTTTGATGATTGCTTAAGCAACCTTGATCGAGTTTTGCAGAGATGTGAAGACACTAATCTTGTCTTGAATTGGGAGAAGTGCCACTTTATGGTTAATGAAGGCATTGTCTTGGGACATAAAATTTCCAAAAGAGGTATTGAAGTTGACAAGGCTAAAGTTGATGCTATTGTAAAGATGTCGTGCCCCAAGGACATCAAAGGTATACGAAGTTTCCTTGGTCATGCCGGGTTTTATAGGAGGTTCATAAAGGACTTCTCCAAAATCTACAGGCCTCTGACTAATCTCTTACAAGAAGATATTCTTTTTGTCTTTGATGATGATTGTCTAGAAGCATTTGAAATAATTAAGAAAGCATTGATCTCTGCACCTATTGTCCAGCCTCCTGACTGGAATTTACCCTTTGAGATTATGTGCGATGCTAGCGATTATGCTGTAGGTGCTGTTTTAGGGCAAAGAGTTGATAAGAAATTGAATGTTACCCAATATGCTAGTAAAACTCTAGATAGTGCCCAGAAAAATTATGCTACTACTGAGAAAGAATTTTTAGCAGTTGTATTTGCTTGTGATAAGTTTAGACCCTATATTGTTGATTCTAAAGTAACTATTCACACTGATCATGCTACTATCAAATATCGTATGGAAAAGAAAGATGCTAAACCTAGACTTATTGGATGGGTTCTCTTGCTGCAAGAATTTGACTTGCATATTATTAATAGAAAGGGAGCTGAGAATCCCGTTGCAGACAACTTGTCTAGACTAGAGAATATACTTGATGACCCACAACCTATTGATGATAGCTTCCCTGATGAACAATTAGCTATCATAAATACTTCTCGTACTGCTCCATGGTATGCTGATTATGCCAATATATTGTTGCTAAGTTTATACCTCCTAGCTTCACATACCAGCAAAAGAAAAAGTTCTTCTATGATTTGAGACATTACTTCTGGGATGACCCACATCTTTATAAAGAAGGACTAGATGGTATTATTAGACGTTGTGTACCTGAGCATGAACGGAACAGATCCTATGCAAGTGCCACTCTGAAGCTTATGGAGGACAACATGCGGGAGATAGAACTGCACATAAGGTATTGCAATCTGGTTTTATAGGCTTACTCTCTTCAAGGATGCTCGTAAGTTTGTCTTATCTTGTGATGAATGTCAAAGAATTGGTAATATCAGTAGACGTTAAGAAATGCCTATGAATTATTCACTTGTTATTGAACCATTTGATGTTTGGGGCTTTGATTATATGGGGCCGTTTCCTGCCTCTAATGGGTACACACATGTTTTAGTTGTTGTTGATTACGTTACTAAGTTGTGCTGATCATAACACCTCTATTAAGATGCTTAAAGAAGTTATTTTCCCGAGGTTTGGAGTCCCTAGATACTTAATGACTGATGGTGGTTCACACTTTATTCATGGTGCTTTCCGTAAAATGCTTGCAAAGTATGATGCCAACCATAGAATTGCATCCCCTTATCACCCACAGACTAGTGGTCCAGTAGAACTAAGTAATAGAGAGCTGAAATTAATTTTGCAGAAGATAGTTAATGGGTCTAGAAAGAATTGGTCCAAGAAACTTGATGATGCATTATGGGCCTATAGAACTGCATACAAAAATCCTATGGGTATGTCTCCATATAAGATGGTTTATGGAAAAACTTGTCACTTACCTCTTGAATTAGAACATAAGGCATGTTGGGCTATTAAAGAGATCAATTATGATTTAAAACTTGCCGGTGAGAAGAGGTTATTTGACATTAGCTCCCTTGATGAATGGAGAACCCATGCCTATGAGAATGCCAAGTTGTTTAAAGAAAAAGTTAAAAGATGGCATGACAAAAGGATACAAAAGCGTGAGTTTAACGTAGGTGACTATGTCTTGCTATACAACTCTCGTTTAATATTTTTTGCAGGAAAACTTCACTCTAAATGGGAAGGACCTTACGTTATCGAGGAGGTCTATCGGTCCGGTGCCATAAAAATCAACAACTTCGAAGGCACAAATCCGAAGGTGGTGAACGGTCAAAGAATCACACATTATATCTCAGGTAATCCTATAAATGTTGAAACCAATGTTATTGAAACTGTTACCCCGGAGGAATACATAAGGGACACTTTCCAGAACGATTCAGCCTCCGAAAAGGAAGAGGTATGTGGTACGGTAAGTAAACCGACTCCAAAACAGTTCTAAAGGCAATTTTTCTCCGTTTTGGAATATTTATAAAAATAGAAAAATAAGTGGCAGTCCGAAAGAGACATGAGCCGTCCACGAGGGTGGAGGGCGCGCCCCTTCCCTGGGAGCGCCCCCTGCCTCGTGGGCAGCTCGTGTGCCTCCCGGACTCCGATTTCTTGTATGATACTCCTTTTGGTCGGTAAAAAATCATTATATATACTCCTGAAGGTTTTGATCTCTGTATCACGCAAAAATCCTCTATTTTTGTTTCGAGCTGTTTCTGTCGCAGATAAGAGCAATATGTCGTCCCAGGATTCTGAGGGAGAAAGCTATGTGGCGGATTTCCTCGCGGACCCTTAGGTCTGTGGGGACTTGGAGCATTATGAAGACGAAGTCCCACTACCTCAACCGGGGGACATGCATGTGGAGTTCAAAAAGTCAAGCCTCCCCGACAGAGTAAAGAAACCTAAGATCGAATTTATCCCTTTTAACCTCTTGCAGGAAAACAAGCAGGCACTATGCATGAAGATATTAAATCTTGAGCAAGAGATCAATGATCTAAAGGAGCAAAATTCTATCCTTAAGCGCAAGTTGAGGAAGAAACTATCATCATCACCACTGAAGAAGGAGACATAATCCTATGGGTATGGGCACTCCCCTTGGCAACTGCCAAGCTTGGGGGAGTGACCCCGGTATCGTATCACCATCACTCCTATCTTTACCGTTTTTCTTAGTTCGATCCTTTTGGTAGTATCTTGATCTGGTAGAATAAAGTTAGCATGATATAGTTGTGAGCTTTGGCTTTATGATCTTTACCCTTTGTAATCGAGTCTGTGAGCTATATAATAAAGATTAGTGTTGAGTCAAGGGCTTGATTTCCTCACTTTGGTCATGATAAAAAGAAAGAAAACATAAAGAGTATCCACGAGATCATATCGATCTTATGGGAAGTAATGACTTCACATATAAAGAGTATGATGAATAAAACTTGTTGGGAGTTGACAAACATAGTTTTGGTCATCGTTGCAATTAATAGGAAGTAATAAAAGAAGAGAGGCTTCACATACAAATACACTATCTTGGACATCTTTTATGATTGTGAGCACTCATTAAAATATGACATGCTAAAGAGTTGATGTTGGACAAGGAAGACAACATAATGGGTTATGTTTTCTTATATTCGAAATAAAGTATATTGTCATGGATCATTCAACATGTTGAGCTTGCCTTTCCCCCTCGTGCTAGCCAAAACTCCTCGCACCAAGTAGAGATACTACTTGTGCTTCCATACATCCTTAAACCCAGTTTTGCCATGAGAGTACACCATACCTACCTATGGATTGAGAAAGATCCTTCGAAGTAAGTTTTCATGTTGCAAACTCGCTAAAATATGTATGATTTATTAGTATGGAGGAAATAAGCTTTATACGATCTTGTGATATGGAAGTAATAAAAGCGACGGACTGCATAATAAAGGTCCTTATCACAAGTGGCAATATAAAGTGACGTTCTTCTCTGCTAAGACTTTGTGCATCCAAACATAAAAACACATGACAACCTCTGCTTCCCTCTGCGAAGGGCCTATCTATTATTCTTGCCTTATAAAAGTCAAGGTGAAATTCATCGTTCCTTTTTACATTTTATACTTTGGCAAGCACATTGTGTTGGAAAGATCCTGACATATATACCCACTTGGATGTAAGTTTTCATGGTCTATTACTGTTGACATTACCCTTGAGGTAAAAGGTTGGGAGGCAACACCATAAGCCCCTATCTTTCTTTGTGTCCGATTAAAACTCCATAACCATAAGTATTGCGTGGGTGTGAGCAATTGTGAAAGACTATATGATAGTTGAGTATGTAGGCTTGCTGAAAAGCTCTTATATTGACTCTTTCCGATGTTACGATAAATTGCAATTGCTTCAATGACCGAGATCAAAGTTTGTTGGTTTTCAATGAAGTTTATGATTCATGCTTGATATTGTGAATGAATTGTTACTTTAGCATAAGAATCATATGACAATTTATATATGTTGCTGATATGAGAATGATCATGATGCCCTCTTCTACTTCTCGAGCTTGCGTTGTATTCCCTCGAAGAGGAAAGGGAGGTGCAGCACAGTAGCGTAAGTATTTCCCTCAATTTTTTAGAACCAAGCTATCAATCCAGTAGGAGACCACGCGCGAGTCCCTCGCACCTGCACAAACAAATAAGAACTTCGCAGCCAACGCGATAAGGGGTTGTCAATCCCTTTACTGTCACTTACGAAAGTGAGATCTGGTAGAGATGATAGTTTATATTTTTGGTATTTTTGTTTATAAGAACAGAAAGTAAAGCGGAAAAAGTAAAGTAGATGTAGATTGATATGTTGAGAATAGACCTGGGGGCCATAGTGTTCTATAGTGGCTTCTCTCATGATAGCGATATTCTACGGCGGGTAAACAAATTACTGTCGAGCAATTGATAGAAAAGCGAATAATTATGAGACTGTCTAGGCATGATCATTGTATATAGGCATCACGTCCGAGACAAGTAGACCGACTCCTGCCTGCATCTACTACTATTACTCCACACATCGACCGCTATCCAGCATGCATCTAGTGTATTGAGTTCATAAGAACAGAGTAACGCCTTAAGCAAGATGACATGATGTAGAGGGATAAACTCAAGCAATATGATGTAAACCCCATCTTTTTATCCTCGATGGCAACAATACAATACGTGCCTTGCTGCCCCTACTGTCACTGGGAAAGGACACCGCAAGACTGAACCCAAAGCCAAGCACTTCTCCCATTGCAAGAACTATAGATCTAGTAGGCCAACCCAAACCAATAATTCGAAGAGACTTGCAAGGATATTATGAGCACACATAAAGAGTTCAGAAAAGAACCAAATATTTCTCATAGAAAATGTTGATCATAAACCCACAATTCATCGGATCTCGACAAACACACCGCAAAAAGAGATTACATCGAATAGATCTCCTCGAACACCGAGGAGAAATTTGTATTGAGATCCAAAGAGAGAGAAGAAGCCATCTAGATACTAGCTATAGACCCGAAGGTCTGTGGTAAACTACTCACAACTCATGGTGAGGCGATGATGATGAGGTAGAAGCACTCTGTGTTAGATCCCTCCTCCGGCGGAGCTCCAGAATAGGCCCCAAGATGGGATCTCACGGGAACAGAAGGTTACAGCGGTGGAATTTGGGTTTTCACTGTTTCTCTATTGGTTTCGGGGTACGTAGGCTTATATAGGAGGAAGGAGGGCACCGGGGGCCTCACGAGGGGTCCACGAGGCAGGGGGCGCGCCCCCCACCCTCGTGGGCACCTTGTGGCCTCTACTCCCTGGTTCTCAAGTCTCCCGTGGGTGATTTTCTCCAAAAATATCTCTCCCGAAGGTTTCATTCCATTTGGACTCCGTTTGATATTCCTTTTCTACAAAACCCTGAAACAGGCAAAAAAAACAATCTGGACTGGGCCTTTGGGTTAGTAGGTTAGCCCCAAAAATAATATAAAAGTGTATGACAAAGCCCATTAAACATCCAAAACATCATAAATAATAGCATGGAACAATCAAAAATTGTAGATACGTTGGAGACGTATCAAGCATCCCCAAGCTTAATTCCTGCTCGTCCTCGAGTAGGTAAATGATAAAAACAGAATTTTTGATGTGGAATGCTAACCAACATAATTTTTCAATGTAACTCTCTTAATTGTGGCATGAATGTTCAGATCTGGAAGATTCAAGATAAAAGTCCATATTGACATAACAAATAATAATACTTCAAGCATACTAACAAAGCAATCATGTCTTCTCAAAATACTATGGCTAAAGAAAGTTATCCCTACAAAATCATATAGTCTGGCTATGCTCCCTATTCATCACACAAAATGTTCATATCATGCACAACCCCGATTTCAGCCAAGCACTTGTTTTCATACTCTATTCTTTCAAACCTTTCAACTTTCACGCAATACATGAGCAGGAGCCTTGGACATAGCACTATGGGTGGAATAGAGAGGTGGTTGCGGAGAAGACAAAAAGGAGGGAGATAGTCTCACATCGACTAGGTGTATCAACGGGCTATGGAGATGCCCATCAATAGATATCAATGTGAGTGAGTAGGGATTGCCATGCAACGGATGCACTAGAGCTAAATATGTATGAAAGCTCAACTAAAGAAACTAGTGGTGTGTGCATCCAACTTGCTTGCTCACGAATACCTAGGGCATTTGAGGAAGCCCATCGTTGGAATATACAAGCCAAGTTCTATAACGAAAATTCCCACTAGTATATGAAAGTGACTAAACATGAGACTCTCTATCATGAAGGACATGGTGCTACTTTGAAGCACAAGTGTCGAAAAAGAGATAGTAGCAATTGTCCCTTTTTTCTTTTTTTTTCTTTTTTTGTGTGTGTGGAGGGGCTTTATTATTTTAGCCTTTCCTCCCATGGGACAATGCTCTAATTGTGATGATCATCACACTTTAATTAAATTACAACTCGATACTAGAACAAGTATGACTCTATATGAATGCCTCCGGCGGTGTACCGGGATGTGCATTGAATCATGAGTGACATGTATGAAAAATTATGCATGGTGGCTTTGCCACAAATACGATGTCAACTACATGATCATGCATGGCAATATGACAATATGATGCGTGTCATATGAACGGAACGGTGGAAAGTTGCATGGCAATATATCTCGGAATGGCTATGGAAATGCCATGATAGGTAGGTATGGTGGCCGTTTTAAGGAATAATATGGTGGCTGTTTTGAGGAAGGATATATAGTGGGTGTATGGTACCGGCGAAAGTTGCGCGATACAAGAGAGGCTAGCAATGGTGGAACGGTGAGAGTGCGTATAATCCATGGACTCAACATTAGTCATAAGAACTCATATACTTATTGCAAAAATCTACGAGTCAACAAAACAAAGCAATCAACGCATGCTCCTAGGGGGGAGGTTGGTAGGAGTTAACCATCGCGCGCCCCCGACCTCCACACAAAGGTTGACACTTTACAAATACATCATGCTCTAACTTCGTCACATAACGGTTCACCATACGTGCATGCTACGAGGATCACTAACCTTAACACAAGTATTTCTCAATTTCATAATAACTCCACTAGCATGACTCTAATACCACTATCCTCATATCTCAAAACAATTATCAAGCATCCAACTTCTCATCATATTCAATGCACTTAGTGTGAACGTTTTTACTACATTGATATTGGATGTCTATCATGTGAAGACTAATTTTATAGCCTAAACACATTACCATGCTGTTTTAATAGACTCTCAAAAGGATATAAGTGAAGCATGAGAGTTCAACAATTTCTTCAAAATATTATCACCACCGTGCTCTAAAAGATATAAGTGAAGCACTAGAGCAAAAACTATTCAACTCAAAAGATATAAGTGAAGCACATAGAGGTTCTAACAATTCCTAGGCCATATTTAACTCTCTCAAATAGGTGTGTCCAGCAAGGATAATTGTGGCAAACTAACAAGCAAAGAATCAAATTATACAAGACGCTCTAAGCAAAACACATATTATGTGGTGAATAAAAATATAGCTCCAAGTATAGTTACCGATGGATGAAGACGAAAGAGGGGATGCCTTCCCGGGGCATCCCCAAGCTTAGGCTTTTGATTGTCCTTGAATTTTAATTGGGGTGCCATGGGCATCCCCAAGCTTAGGCCCTTCCTACTCTTTGTTCCATAGTCCATCAAAGCAATACTCAAAACTTGAAAACTTCACAACACAAAACTTAGACAAAAATCTCGTAAGCTCCGTTAGTATAAGAAAGCAAACCACCACTCAAAGGTACTGCAATGAATTCATTATTTGTTTATATTGGTGTTAAACCTACTGTATTCCAAATTCTCTATGGTTTATACCTCCCAATATTACTCATAGATGCATTGAAATAAGCAAACAACACACGAAAAACAGAATCTGTCAAAAACAGAACAGTCTGTAGTAATCTGCAGGTTTCATATACTTCTGTAACTCCAAAAAAATCAAACTAAATTGGTAAATGTGAGGAATTTGTCTATTAATCATCTGCAAAAAGAATCAACTAAATAGCACGCTCCAGTTAAATCTGATGACCATTCTATCAAGTGCTAACTATTCTGTTTTTCAAAGCAAGATCAAATAAACTTCACACAAGTCTTCCCAAAGGTTCTACTTGGCACAAACACTAAACAAAACACAAAACCACATCTAAACAGCAGCTAGATGCAATGTTTATTCCCTAACAGCAGCAAAAAAAAAAGTTGGGTTGCCTCCCAACAAGCGCTATCGTTTTACGCCCCTAGCTAGGCACGATACATGATAGATCTAGGTATTGCCATGTTTTGAAGGCAATTCTTTAATTAAGCACTTGTGATTCTTAGGCACTTCTTTATCCCTATTGATAATCAAATTCTTGGGCAAGAAATCAAGAAATTCTAAAGTGTCAAAAGGGTCTCTTGCAAAAGTAAGAAAATTAGGGTGAACACTTATGGATTTAAGATCCGCAATTCCTTTACTAGATGTTTCACCTTTGTCTTTAGGGACATACATGAACTTAGATAATTTAGTGGTGGAAGCATTTGGAGTATTTTTATAGCAGAAAGAGCAGAACTCACATTAGTGATAATATCCTCAAGCTTATTGATTCTAGTAGAATCCTGATCTAGCTTTTCTTTAACTATGGGTTTTTTTTCCTTAAGGTTTTTCAGAACAACTCCTACCTTGGATCCTTATTGGGTAATTTCATTGTGGATTTTTCTATCCAAGTTTTCTACCTGTTCTACCGTAGCAACTTTGTTTTCAATGATCTCTAACCTTTGCATGACATGCTCCAAAGTTAAAACTATCTCATTAACCATAAGGGGTGGTGAGCCAAATAATTCAGTCATTGCATTATAAGAATCAAAAGTATGTGTCAGGGATATGACTAGCAGGTATGAACCGCTAGTATAAACCGGATTACTATAATATGTTTTGTTGTAATATTTAGTTAAGGCTACGGCCCATGAGATCTTAGGGCCCATGTATAGAGTTACGATTTGTAAACCGCCCGATGATGTAACTTGAGGAATAAGGAAGAAAGAACAGAGACCGAGGCGGACACAAGTATGAGCCGGCCTCGGGACTCTGTAAACCGGACTGGGCGTCGCCTCTCTATATAAAGGGACGACCCGGCGACGGTTCAAGGACGAGCAAGAATCAACCCGTCGAGACTACAGGCAAGCGATCCGCTCCCTGTAATCCGACGCCCAAGCAATACCAAACCAAATAGACGTAGGCTTTTACCTTCATCGAAGGGGCCGAACTAGTATAAACCCTCTGTGTCCTTTGTGTGCTATGAACCCCTTCAAGCTAACCCGTGCGATGGTTCCATCATCAAGTCCGTTAAACCGGACATCTGCCGTGTTAATTCCACGACAGTTGGCGCCCACCGTGGGGCCTCCGCACGATGGTTTCGAGTTCTTGAAGGGCAGCTTTGAAGGGCTCAAGGGTTACGCGGTCGGCCGGATGACCAAGAGTCGCCACGGCCGGATCTACATCGACGACGCAGGTTGGGGACCGGAGGCCGATTCAATGGAATACGGGTACCGTGTTCCCTTCGGCGGCATCCACGTCTTCATCGGCAAGATCGGCGAACCGGGACCTGAGCCGGACATCTTCTCCAACATCATCGAGCCGGCTCAGCGTGCGAGATCAAACCGGATTCAGCCCGCCGTGAAGCACGTTTTAGTTGGAGCAGTCCACGGGGTTCGAACCGAGGACGGATCGGAATCCGATGGTGCAACAGTTGTCTACTCCGACGACGAATCTTCATCCGGAGAAACTGAGTCTTTGTATCAGTTGCAGGACGGCCGGTCTGAGGGTGAGTCCGATGGAAACAGTATTCTGGACCCCTTCGACCCGCCAAACCGGGTGGCTGTCTTTATGGCCGGTTCACAGCCCACGGTGAACGGGGCGACAGCAGAAGCTGGTGTAGGGGGAAGCGGCCTGGCCCTCTCACCTACTGACGTTCTATCCACCTTGATCGAGGAGTTCACAGCTAAAGCGGTGGCAACGATAGCTCCAGCAGACAAGGCGCAGCATGATGCAGAGCTCCTTCAGTTAAAAGGACGGATTGATCAGTTAAAGGAGGATCTGAAAGCAGAGAAGGCAATGATAGCAATAAGGCAAGCGGAGTTGAATGATCAGGCTTTTCATCTAAGGATGGAGCAGGCCTCTGTGCAGGGAGTAAGGGGTCGAAAATATCAATCTCGTCTACCAGCGGTTTATGAAGCGGCGGAGCTGTTCAGAACGCCTGGGGCTGGGACCAGCAATGACCCGGCTTCAAACCGGAGGGCACCTCCAGCCAGGGATGAGCCGGTTCAGCAGCCCGCTGCGGATCAAGATCGGCGGATCACGTCTGCGCCTCATGTTCCTACCCTTCATGTCATTATTCGAATCCCTTGGATAACATCATTGCGGCTGCTGCACGTTTGGCCGCTTTACCCGTGGGGGGGACATCTCCGGTGGCATTGGAGGCACGCAGGGTCAAGGATCTGCTCAATACGGCGCTAATACAGCAGCAAGCATATTCTCATAGCAGGGAGAGGCTACATTCAACACCGCGTCCCAGCCGGAGTTACACTAGGCATTGGGAAGAGCCAGAAGTGTCTAGCAGTGAACGCAGGCGACATCGGCGCAGACAGGATAATCCGGCAGGCGCGGATACTCAAGCTCAAGATGCAAACCGGGTTAGGTCAGTAGCCCGGGAGGAAATCCGTCAAACGACGCCGGTTCACACAGCCACAGCAGAGACAGGAGTCACAACGAGTGCTTTTGGGATACAGTGCCTTATCCCCGCTTTACGGAGTGTCAAGCTACCCAAGGATTTTAAAGGGCCCCGCAAGGTACCTAATTATACTGCGGATTTACCTCCTGAAGCCTGGGTGGAGAGTTATGAGATGGCCATGGAGATGCTGGACGTGGATGAAGCGGCTTGTGCAAAATACTTCACCATGATGCTTGAGGGTACAGTCCGGACCTGGCTAAAGGGTTTAACCCCTAATTCCATCGGATCATGGGGAGAGCTACGTCGTCAGTTCATCAAAAACTTCAAGGATACATGCAAGCAGCCGATGTCAGTGGTGGATCTAGCAGCCTGTGTGCAAGGAGAGCAGTAGTCTACAAGTGCTTGGGTGCGGCGAGTATCAGAGATCTTGCACTCTTCGAACGGCATCAATCCTAGTACGGCGATAGTGACTTTGGAAAACAATTGCCGGTTTGAGTCTTTAAAGTTAAAACTAGGACGGCTTAAAAGGGATAGCAATGATATGGGAACTCTCATGAGTGCTCTGGTAAAGTATGGAGACTCTGATAATACCAAGTACCCAGAAGCTGAAGGAGACAAAGCAGGGAAGGTTAACAAACCTGGTAAACCGGCGCAAGTTAACCCAGCTACTGCAAGTTTCTTGGGCAAGCGAAAGGCAGAAGGTGGCTCTGATTTCGTAGCCAATACCCAAATTCAAGGGGGTTTTCAGCGTAATATGGGCAACCCACCTCAGCAAACCGGCGAAGGGGATGTTAGTTGGGACCAAGAGTAAGATCAGCCTTGTCCGAAGCATGGCTCGAGACAACGACCGGCAAAACACACTATAAGAGAGTGTAGGCCCTTTATGGAAGCAATGATGGGCCGCTTTAAACCTAATGACAGGCCTCCAAATGGCGGTTCAGGCCCAGGGTTTTATGGTCCGGGTCATCAGGGGAACAGCTCCGGATCAGGATATAGGGGCAATAACAATGGTTATCAAAACCGGGCCGGTAATCAAAATGGTCAAGGAAGTTATAACAACCAGGGCAATCAGCCGCGTAATCAGGGTGGTTACAATAACCAAGGTAGTCAACAGCAGGGCCAAGGTAATTACAATAATCAGGGTAATCAGCAGCGTCAGCAACAGCAACCGCAATCCGGATATCAGAATAATCCGAAGGAGTTGAGCAGTGGGCAATACCATGTGTTCACCACAAGTCTGTGTAAACGAGATCAGAAGGTTTTAAAGCGGGCAGTTAACGCGGTTGAACCGGCAACACTGTAATTTCTGCGCTGGTCAGAGCAGCCCATTGTATGGAGCAGGGAGGATCACCCGATGCGGGTGGATAATCCGGGCCACTTGGCCTTGGTAGTGGCACCACAAGTGGGTGGTTACAAGTTCACTAAGGTTCTCATGGACGGCGGTAGCAGCATCAATATCTTGTACTATGAGACCTTCCGTCGTATGGGCCTGACGGATAAGAAGCTAAGACAATCAAACACGGTGTTCCATGGAGTGGTTCCAGGTAAGTCGGCTTATCCAGTTGGAAAGATTGATTTGGAAGTTACCTTTGGAGATGAGCTTGATTCCAGGTCAGAAATGATAACTTTCGAAGTTGTCAAGATCCGGAGCCCATATCACGCTTTATTCGGGAGAACGGTTTATGCCAAGTTTATGTCTAGGCCATGTTATGTTTATCTGCAACTCAAAATGCCGGGTCACAAGGGTACGATCACGGTTCATGGAAGTCGCAAGATAGCAGTGGAGTGTGAAGAAGGAGATGCAGCCTACGCGGAGGCAGTATGTGCCACAGAAGAGTTGAAGTTCTATAAAGATAATGTTGATCCGGTAGATATGACTCCGCTGAAGAAGCCAACTACAGAGCATGATCCGGCGTTGAAGTTTAAATCGGCGGAGGAGACCAAACAAGTTGATTTTGTGCCAGGTGACTCGTCCAAACAGTTCACTATCAGCGCTAACCTTGATCCCAAATAGGAAAGCGCGCTCATCGAGTTCATCCGTGAGAACCGGGATATCTTTGCGTGGAAACCTTCTGACATGCCAGGTATACCGAGGGAACTCGCTGAGCACAGCCTTAACATTGATCCGAAATATAAACCGGTTAAACAATATTTGCGCCGCTTCAACGAAGAGAGGCGCAAGGCTATAGGAGAAGAAGTGGCCAGGCTTTTGGCCGCAGGGTTCATAGTGGAAGTCTTTCACCCAGAGTGGTTGGCTAATCCGGTGCTGGTGTTAAGAAAGAATGGGAAGTGGAGAATGTGTGTGGACTACACAGACCTCAACAAAGCTTGCCCAACTGATCCTTTTGCTCTCCCTCGCATTGATCAGATTATCGATGCTACGGCAGGATGTGAGCGGCTAAGTTTTTTGGATGCATATTCAGGATATCACCAGATTAAGATGGCAGTTAAAGACCAAGAGAAGACAGCTTTCATAACCCCTTTTGGTGCTTTTTGCTATGTATCTATGCCTTTTGGGCTCAAGAGTGCTCAAGCAACTTATCAGCGTTGCGTTCAGAATTGTCTTAAAGGACAGATAGGGAGGAATGTTCATGCCTATGTGGATGACATTGTGGTTAAATCAAGGAAAGAGGAGACAATGATAGAGGATCTTAAGGAGACTTTTGACAATCTTCGAGCTTATAAGATGATGCTTAATCCGAAGAAGTGTGCCTTTGGTGTCCCGGCAGGTAAACTGCTGGGATTCTTGGTCTCAAACAGAGGAATAGAGGCTAATCCGGAGAAGATTAAGGCAATCACATCTTTGACTAAACCAGTTTGCATCAACGATGTTCAGCGTATAGCTGGCCGGATCACAGCATTAAGCCGGTTCATCAGCCGTTTGGGAAAGAAGGCGATTCCGCTTTACCAGATGCTGAAGAAAACAGATCGGTTTATATGGAGTGATGAGGCGAACGCGGCGTTTGAGGATCTGAAGCGGCAACTGGCAAAGCCGCCGGTCTTGGCTCCCCCTATTGATAAAGAGCCGTTGTTGTTGTACGTCGCTGCCAATGCACGGGCAGTCAGCGTCGCAATTGTGGTTGAGCGCAAGGAAGCAGGGAAGGAATACCCGGTTCAGCGCCCGGTTTATTACGTGAGTGAAGTACTCATTGAATCCAAGCAGAGGTACCCACATTGGCAGAAGCTGGTGTATGGTGTGTTCATGGCAAACCGGAAGCTGAAGCACTATTTCCAAGGTCATCCAATAACTGTGGTTAGTTCAGCACCGTTGGGGGACATAATCCAGAACAGGGAAGCTACAGGTAGAGTAGCGAAGTGGGCCATTGAGCTCAGCCCACATGAATTGAAGTATGTGCCACGCACCGCTATAAAATCTCAGGCATTGGTGGATTTCATCAATGATTGGACAGAGTTGCAAACCTCTGAGGAGAAGCCGGATCTTACGTACTGGACGATTCACTTTGACGGTTCAAGACAGTTGGAAGGCTCGGGGACTGGAGTTGTTTTAACTTCCCCCCGAGGGTGATAAGTTTTGCTATGTCCTCCGTTTATTGTTTCCTTGTACTAATAATGCGGCAGAATACGAAGCATTACTTCATGGATTACGGATGGCAAAAGAGATGAACCTGAGCCGGGTTAAGTGTTTTGGCGATTCAGATTTGGTGGCACAGCAAGTTTCAGGCAAGTGGGATTCAAGAGATCCCCTCATGGCAGCTTACAGACGGGAAGTGGAAGCAGTTGCTGGATATTTTAAAGGGTATCAAGTGGAATACATAGACCGGCGAAGGAACGAAGCAGCTGATGCTTTAAGCCGGTTGGGATCTCAACGTAAACCGGTGCCACCAAATACTTTTTTGGATGAGCTGCACAGTCCGTCAGTACAAGTACCATCGGAGGAAGACCTAGCAGTTCCTGATCCGGAGGCACAGCTAGTGGCAGCACTTCATGTTATTCCGGATTGGACACTGCCTTATTTGGCATATCTGAGCCGAGGAGAGCTACCGGATGATGAAATAGAGGCACGACAGATAGTCCGGCGTTCTAAATCCATGATAATTGCAAACGTAGAACTTCATCATCGCAGTACTTCTGGAGTATTTCAGCGGTGTGTATCGGCTGAGGAAGGTTGTGAGATTCTTCGCGAGATCCATGAAGGGGATTGTGGTCATCATGCCGGTTCAAAATCATTGGTGGCTAAAGCGTTCCGGCATGGTTTCTATTGGTTAACCGCTCATGCTGATGCGGCAGATCTGGTCCGGAAGTGTGATGCTTGTCAGAAATTTTCGAGACGTGCTCTGGTTCCGGCGCAGGAGCTCCGGATGATACCAATAACTTGGCCATTTTCGACTTGGGGGCTTGATATGGTTGGACCTTTCAAGCGATCCCAAGATCAGAAAACTCATCTACTAGTAGTAGTGGATAAGTTTACAAAGTGGATTGAGGCAGAGCCTATAAGCAAGTGTGATGCGGCAACGGCAGTCAAATTCATCAAAAAGGTAATTTTCCGGTTTGGCTTTCCGCATAGCATCATCACGGACAATGGCACCAATTTATCTCAGGGTGAGATGGAAGAATTCTGCCAACGGGAGCATATTCGCTTAGATGTATCTTCTGTGGCCCACCCCCAATCCAATGGTCAAGCTGAAAGAGCAAATCAGGAGATTTTGCGAGGTATCAAGCCCCGGCTTATGACTCCTTTGCAGAGAACCCCAGGATGCTGGGTTGAGGAGTTACCATCTGTTCTTTGGAGTATCAACACTACACCAAACCGGTCCACAGGTTACACACCTTTCTTCATGGTATATGGTGCTGAACCGGTCCTTCCAAGTGATATCCGTCATGATTCACCAAGGGTAACGGCTTATGTTGAAGCGGCCAATGAGCAAGCAAGGCAAGACAGTTTGGACCGGCTGGATGAAGAGCGTGATATAGCTGCGGCACGGTCTGCGATTTATCAACAAGACTTACGCAGATATCACAGCCGCCGGATCAAAACAAGGACGTTCCAGGAGGGCGACTTGGTACTCCGGCTCATCCAAGATCAAACAGATATGCACAAATTATCCCCACCTTGGAAAGGGCCCTTTGTGGTCAGCAAGAATCTGCACAACGGTTCATATTACCTGCTGGACGTTCGAGAACACAAGGACTCACGGACATCAGAGGAGGAGACGAAGAGGCCATGGAACATCGCCCATTTACGGCCATACTATACTTGAGCTATGAGCTCCACTGTATCCTATGTATATATTATGATCAATGAATAAACCGGCACCCTCGGTAAACCGGGGGCTCAGCCTTTTTTCCAATACAAATTTCTTGTGAGGACAACCATATATGTATTATCATATGTTATATTTCAAACATATCGGCCGGTTTAAAACTGATTTTTGCAGAATATATGTACTCAGAAGCAATAAAACTCCCTGAAGAGCATGAGGTCACATCCGGTTCAAAAAAGGACGCTTCAAGGAAACCCTCTGGATGGTAATCCATCCAGTGATTGGTTCAAGATCTACCCATGACTTCATGGAGCCATGGAAGACTATATGGACAGACGGGATTCCCGCATCCATCGACCGGCCCTCTGGACAGACGGGTTTACCCGCATCCAGTGATTGGCTAAAATTCTTATGGA
>LR738711.1:797429732-797518958 GCA_902687465.1 Secale cereale
GGCTGCTTTTCTTTTCTTATTAGCAAAGGTCTTCGGGCGTGCCTGTTTGCCGGGTTTCTCCTGAGGTTTTCTTTTCCAGAAAGGATCATCGGCCTATTCGGACAAGAAAAGAAGATAGTTAGAGGACGGTTTATATAAACGGATTAAAAAATATATATACAAAAAAGCAAGGCTTACTGCAGGCAGTCTGTTCTTCTTGTAATACGGAGCTAATCCGACTTTGCTGCAGTATTCTAAGGAGACGTTGAGCATCTTCTTAGCCGATTCAATAACCTCCGATTCAGAAAGTTTATCCTTGGTAAACCGTTGAGGGTCGTCCGGTTTACCAGAATACTGGCACATCAACTGTGATCGCCGACTCAAGGGAAGAATACTCCAAGAGAGCCAACAGCGCATAAAATCGGTTCCAATTAAACCGTTGGACATAAAAGCTTTCAGTCTGGAAAGCTTAGACGCAAACCGGGGCCGTTCGGCGGAGCTGAGTCGTTGTGGCAGAGGATGATCCTCCGGAAGACGGTGCTCGCGATAACCCGGCAGTGGGTTCTCCCCTTCAGGAGAAGTGTCAACACAGTAAAACCAAGATTTATTCCACTCCTTCGGGTGCGTATGGAGAGCGGCATGGGGAAAGACTGCGTCTCTCCTTTTCTGGATACTAACCCCGCCGAGTTCCTGATGCGGCCCGGTGGTGAATTCCGTACGCCGGTTCAGGTGAAAGAAATCCCGGAACAGATCAACAGATGGTTCTTCTTGCAGGTATACCTCTGAGAAAACTTGGAAGTCACAGATATTTGAAACAGAGTTGGGCCCAATGTCCTGAGGATGGAGTTGGAAGGCAGCAAGCACATCTTGGAAGAATTTTGAACCGGGAGGTGTGAAGCCTCGAGCTATGTGGTCGAAGAAAACAATAACCTCCCCTTCTCTGGGAGTAGGAGGGCATTCGTTTCCTGGAGCCCGCCACTTCAAAACGGACTGAGGGCCTAAAGTACGAATGGCAGCGATTTTAACCAAGTCTTCTTCCGTGATGATGGAAGGAACCCAGTCACAAGAGACAAACTGCTTGGCCATAGCAACAGAAGGACAAGCACTGAAAAAGATAAAGTGTAAAACCGGATTATGCGGGTACATCAGTATAAACCGGAAGATATATACGAAGATCACGCAACGGTTTAGACAAGGGACTAATGATATGGTTAACTCGGCAATAACAGGGAGCTATGTTACTGCCGGTTCATGACAGCAAAAGAGGAACAGCTAAACCGTCACGTTCAATTTTAAAAGTCTACAGGAACAGGGCATGACAGTATAAACCGGAGTATACCTAATAGATCTACAAAGGAGAGGAAACATGTTTTTGCAAACAGTTAAAGGTGGAGCAGATCTGAGCATACAAGAAAAGAAAAATAAATACAAGGATATACGGGAAGAAAATACAAGGATCTTATGCGGAGCAGATGAATCTACAGGATGGGTGTAGGTGACGAGATCTAAAGCATATACTAGCGGAACAAAAGTAAAGATCTAAGAGCTAAATATAAAGGTCAAAAACTTCTGCGAAACTGGTGTTAAAATGAACAAGGTGAAGCTTTCGTTAAAGCTCTAATGGCGGAGACACGAGCAAGAACCCTAGAGGTTACAAGACTACAAAGAGGAAGATGGAGTACCTGAGGATCAGCGGCGGAGGTTCTCTGGACAAAAGTCAGGTTGATGTAGCGGCCAAAGAGGTCTCGGACTCGGCGGTCGACGGCGGCGGTTCGAGCTCGGGCGTCAATGGCGTCTTGAAGCTCGGCGACGGACGAAGGAAGAAGATGCGAGAAGAGGATAACAAATGGGGACAGCGGTATTTATAAGGGAAACTCAGATCCAAAGCGACAGGAGCGGGATTCGAGGGAGTAAAGGATCGGATAAAGATCCTTTTGACGCCTTGATTTTCGGGATAACCATTAAATAAAGCTACAGTACAGCTCGCGGCGTTAAATGCGGAAATGATGTCACGATCAGGTTCCGTGATTCTCGAGGATGACGTCAGGGCCGGTTTACAAAGAATGAGAAGACACAGAAGAAAATTATACAAGACAAGGGAGATTGATGTGAACAAGTTCAAATCATTCTGGGGCCTAATGTCAGGGATATGACTAGCAGGTATGAACCGGCTAGTATAAACCGGATTACTATAATATGTTTTGTTGTAATATTTAGTTAAGGCTACGGCCCATGAGATCTTAGGGCCCATGTATAGAGTTACGATTTGTAAACCGCCCGATGATGTAACTTGAGGAATAAGGAAGAAAGAACAGAGACCGAGGCGGACACAAGTATGAGCCGGCCTCGGGACTCTGTAAACCGGACTGGGCGTCGCCTCTCTATATAAAGGGACGACCCGGCGACGGTTCAAGGACGAGCAAGAATCAACCCGTCGAGACTACAGGCAAGCGATCCGCTCCCTGTAATCCGACGCCCAAGCAATACCAAACCAACTAGACGTAGGCTTTTACCTTCATCGAAGGGGCCGAACTAGTATAAACCCTCTGTGTCCTTTGTGTGCTATGAACCCCTTCAAGCTAACCCGTGCGATGGTTCCATCATCAAGTCCGTTAAACCGGACATCTGCCGTGTTAATTCCACGACAGTATGGCTACCCAAGAAATTTCCTCCGGTAATGGTATCTAAGATAAATCTATTCCACGGAGTTACGCCAACATAAAAATGGCAAAGAAGCACGGAAGTGGAAAGCTTCCTATTAGATCTATTTTGAGCATTGCGAATTTTATACCAGGCATCTTTTAAGTTTTCTTCCTCCCTTTGTTTAAAGTTGAGGACCTCACTCTCGAGAGTGTTGATAATGATAGGTGTGCTAGACATGATGACAGGCAAGTAAGCAACACACAAGCAAACAAGGGGCAAATGAACGATAAACACATGGCAGAAGAAGGGCAAATAAAACGGCAAGGGTGAAGTGGGGGAGAGGAAAACGAGAGGCAAAAAACGTAATGCGAAGGATAAGGGTTTATGATAGGTACTTGGTATATGACTTTTGCGTAAGCCTCCCCGGCAACGGCACCAGAAATTATTCTTGCTACTTCTCGAGCTTGCGTTGTATTCCCTCGAAGAGGAAAGGGAGATGCAGCACAGTAGCGTAAGTATTTCCCTCAGTTTTTTAGAACCAAGCTATCAATCCAGTAGGAGACCACGTGCAAGTCCCTCGCACCTGCACAAACAAATAAGAACTTCACAGCCAATGCGATAAGGGGTTGTCAATCCCTTTACGGCCACTTACGAAAGTGAGATCTGATAGAGATGATAGTTTATATTTTTGGTATTTTGTTTATAAGAATAGAAAGTAAAAGCGGAAAAAGTAAAGTAGATGTAGATTGATATGTTGAGAATAGACGCGGGGGGCCATAGTGTTCTCTAGTGGCTTCTCTCATGATAGCGATATTCTACGGCGGGTAAACAAATTATTGTCGAGCAATTGATAGAAAAGCGAATAATTATGAGACTATCTAGGCATGATCATTGTATATAGGCATCACGTCCGAGACAAGTAGACCGACTCCTGCCTGCATCTACTACTATTACTCCACACATCGACCGCTATCCAGCATGCATCTAGTGTATTGAGTTCATAAGAACAGAGTAACGCCTTAAGCAAGATGACATGATGTAGAGGGATAAACTCAAGCAATATGATGTAAACCCCATCTTTTTATCCTCGATGGCAACAATACAATACGTGCCTTGCTGTCCCTACTGTCACTAGGAAAGGACATCGCAAGATTGAACCCAAAGCCAAGCAATTCTCCCATTGCAAGAACTATAGATCTAGTAGGCCAAACCAAACCAATAATTCGAAGAGACTTGCAAGTATATTATGAGCACACATAAAGAGTTCAGAAAAGAACCAAATATTTCTCATAGATAATCCTGATCATAAACCCACAATTCATCGGATCTCGACAAACACACCGCAAAAAGAGATTACATCGAATAGATCTCCTCGAAGACCGAGGAGACTTTGTATTGAGATATAAAGAGAGAGAAGAAGCCATCTAGATACTAGATATGGACTCGAAGGTCTGTGGTAAACTACTCACAACTCATGATGAGGCGATGATGATGATGTAGAAGCACTCCGTGGTAGATCCCTCCTCTGGCGAAGCTCCGGAACAGGCCCCAAGATGGGATCTCACGGGAACAGAAGGTTACGGCGGTGGAATTAGGGTTTTCTCTGTTGCTCTATTGGTTTCGGGGTACGTAGGCTTATATAGGAGGAAGGAGGGCACCGGGGGGCTCACGAGGGGTCCACGAGGCAGGGGGCGCGCCCCCCACCCTCGTGGGCACCTCGTGGCCCCTACTCCGTGGTTCTCAAGTCTCCCGTGCGTGATTTTCTCCAAAAATATCTCTCCCGAAGTTTTCATTCTGTTTGGACTCCGTTTGATATTCCTTTTCCGCAAAACCCTGAAACAGGCAAAAACAGCAACCTGGACTGGGCCTTTGGGTTAGTAGGTTAGTCCCAAAAATAATATAAAAGTGTATGACAAAGCCCATTAAACATCCAAAACATCATAAATAATAGCATGAAACAATAAAAAATTATAGATACGTTGGAGACATATCAACCTCGTGTCCGTATTTTATTTTTATCGACACCTCTATCTCTAAGCATGTGGACATATTTTTGATACCGGCTTTCGCTTGAGGACAAGCGAGGTCTAAGCTTGGGGGAGTTGATACGTCCATTTTGCATCATGCTTATATGTTGATATTTATTGCATTATGGGCTGTTATTACACGTTATGTCACAATACTTATGCCTTTTCTCTCTTATTTTACAAGGTTTACATGAAGAGGGAGAATGCCGGCAACTGGAATTCTGGGCTGGAAAAGGAGCAAACTCTGGAAACCTGTTCTGCACAACTCAAAAAGCCCCGAAACTTCACAGGAGTCCGTTTCAGAAAATATAAAAAATATCTGGCGAAAGAAGATCACTAGGGGGGGCACCAGCAGTCCACGAGGGTGGGGGGCGCGCCCCCCCTCTCTGGGCGCGTCCCCTGCCTCGTGGGCCCCCCGACGGCCCCCCGATGGCCATCTTCTCCTATATGAGATGTTTTGACCTGGAAAAAAAAATCAGAAGGAGGCTTTCGGGACCAGACTCCACCGTCTCGAGGCGGAACCTTGGCGGAAACCAATCTAGGGCTCCGGCAGAGATGTTCTGTCGGGGATACTTCCCTCCGGGAGGGGGAAATCATTACCGCCGTCATCACCAACAACTCTCCCATCTTGGGGAGGGCTATCTTCATCAACATCTTCACCAGCACCATCTCCTCTCAAACCCTAGTTCATCTCTTGTATCCAATCTTTGTACCCAACCCTCAGATTGGTACCTGTGGGTTGCTAGTAGTGTTGATTACTCCTTGTAGTTGATGCTAGTTGGTTTACTTGGTGGAAGATCATATGTTCAGATCCATTATGCATATTAATACCCCTCTGATCATGAACAATATTATGTCTTGTGAGTAGTTACTTTGGTTCCTGAGGACATGGGAGAAGTCTTGCTATTTGTAGTCATGTGAATTTGGTCTTCGTTCGATATTTTGATGAGTTGTATGTTGTCTCTCCTCTAGTGGTGTCATGTGAATGTCGACTACATGACACTTCACCATTATTTGGGCCTAGAGGGAGGCATTGGGAAGTAATAAGTAGATGATGGGCTGCTAGAGTGACAGAAGCTTAAACCCTAGTTTATGCGTTGCTTCGTAAGGAGCTGATTTGGATCCACTTGTTTCATGCTATGGTTAGGTTTACCTTAATACTTCTTTTGTAGTTGCGGATGATTGCATTAGAGGTTAATCATAAGTGGGAGGCTTGTCCAAGTAAGGACAGCACCCAAGCACCGGTCCACCCAAATACCAAATTATCAAAGTACCGAACGCGAATCAGATGATCGTGATGAAAACTAGCTTGACGATAATTCCCATGTGTCCTTGGGAGCGCTTTCCTTTATATAAGAGTTTGTCCAGGCTTGTCCTTTGCTACAAAAAGGATTGGGCCACCTTGCTGCACCTTATTTACTTTTATCTTTTGTTACTTGCTACCAATTACCTTATCACAAAACTATCTGTTACCTATAATTTCAGTGCTTGCAAAAAATACCTTACTGAAAACCGCCCATCATTTCCTTCTGCTCCTTGTTGGGTTCGACACTCTTACTTATCGAAAGGACTATGATAGATCCCCTACACTTGTGGGTCATCAAGGTGTAGTAACTGTTGTTGCTTGTACACACTTAGTTTACTGTTGAATCTAGTTCCCCAAGAGCTGAAAAATGAACTGCTGCCGCCGCCTACACACTCGTTCACTTGAAGAGACTCCAATGGCAATCCGAGGGGTGAGCCTGCTGGATATGGACTTCAGCAAGGAGTTCCCCTTTGAGTTCGCCGTTCAGTCCTATGGTTGCACCAAGTTGAATGTGATGTACACAAACGATCCAGACTCGGTGAAGCCCTGCCTCGCCGAGTTCAAGCAGTACCTACAGGACGAAAAAGCACAAGGATGCAGGACTAGACCTTGTGCCCATCCATTCATCTCCTGACAGGGACCAGCGGATCGCCGTGGCCCAGGTATGTGTGCGGGACGAGGTTCTCATCTACCACTTCTGTAGGACCATCAGAGGTTTTGGAGCATTCGCCCGTTTCATCGGCAGTGCCGACTGCACCTTCGCTACGATGGAGAGAAGGAAGAACGCGATGATTTGGCCATCTGGTGCAACAAGCTTGTCGACATCTCGAAGCAATACAAGATCATCAGCATCGGGCAGGAGAAGGACTCTGTGGTTGACCTCGCCGAGACCATCATCGACCCCTGATACGCCAACATGAAAGAAGACAATGATACTAAGGACCTGAACACGTGGGAGCTACCTCTGAATCTAGCCTACATAACCTACGCGGCCACGAGGGCATGGGAGGTACCTCTGAATCCACTCTGCACCCGAACAAGTCAACCCTCATACTCCCCTCCGCCTGCGTCTTCCCCCGCTCCGGTTTGTTCGGTCCAAGGTCTCGACGTCGTCCTCCGCCTTGGTGCTCTAGCCGCGGCGCCGCCGCCTGTCGTTCCCAACATGGTTAGCAAAACAAGAGGAATCGGGAGACAACTGTTCGTCAAGAGGCTGACAGTCCCGGGTCCACCAGGTCCATGGCCTAGGTTTTGTTGTTTAACATGGGCAGCCCACGACATGTTTCAATATTTTTTGGATCTAGCAGGTATCAAACGGCCTCTAGGCCTCCCAACCTAGCTTGTCTATAACATCAGTAGCCCAAGTTATGTTTGTTTTTTCAAGACGACGCACAGCTCAGTTCTATTTTTCGTTTTCCTTAATCCTATATCTGAATTTTCTCCCACTTTCTTTTTCGATGCAAACTGAGTTTTCTCCCAGTACTTTTCCCGAGAACCAACTCAACTGTCCCACGTCTAGCCTAAAAAAATAATACCCCACGTACTATTAACTCATCAAATTTAAATGATATTTTGTTTCGTACGTTGAAAGTTCTTCCAAAATAATAATAATAATTGTTTATATATAACTTGGCAAGTTAACTCCTAGTGATTGCGTACATAAGCTTGCAAAGATTTTACTGACCAATGCAGTAATAGACGTGCAATCATGTGTTTATGTTTTTATAACATTTCTCCGTCTAGCCCAACATGATATTTTCACCCAGCCCAGCAAGTCTGCGGATTTCGAGAAAAATGCAAATGGGCTTTAAATTCTACCATATATATAAACAGGTTGCATAGATGCTACATCATTGTTTCACCCAGCCCACCAAATGGACTAAAAAACAAATGCACTGGCTGACATGTGGGCCAGTAGGTCGAAGCCTAAAAAGGCGTTGGATTTACATCCAACGACCGGCATTCTTCTTCAATCTCTCGTCTTCTTCCCCCAGCGCTACCGGGACCGCCTGCTCCAGCCTTCGGCGTCCAGCGGCGTTGTTTTGCCCTCCTCAGCGAAACGCTACCCCGCCAAAGGCCAGGCCATCTCTCCACTCCGCACCTCCTGTTATTCTCTGCCGAGTGTAGGCCCACCCCGCACCCGAACCAGTCAAGTTTCCCACTCCTCTCCGTCTGCGACTCCACTACCGCGGCTTCCCCATCTCTGGGTCGTTCCAGTCTGGGGCCTCGCCTCGTCCATCGCCTCGGTGCGCTCCGTGCGGCGTGGTCAACATACGAGAGTCATCGGAAGAGGACTGTACGTGGAGAGCCTGACGGCTGGGGCCCACGAGGTCCATGGTCACACGCAAGGAAATTTCCTCTTTATTATGCACTGTACGTGGACTGTGCGTGGGAAGGGCTTCTGTATTTCGCGAAAAAACGTTCCCCCAGCTGACAGGTCGGACCCACCAGCTATATCTTCGCACGCAAGGAAGTGCCTCCTTATTACGCACAAAAAAATGAATACCCCCCTGATAGCTGGGACCCACCATAGTGGGTGGCTGACTTGTGGGCCTACTAAGTTGACAGCGACGGAGGGCTTTGTCAACTTAGTCAATATGAACGATTCTAGCTCCAGTGACCGTACGATGTCCATCCAATGGCCATAGTGCTTCTTTAACCTCTGGTCTTCTTGCTCCAGCCAACCAAACCAGCGCCGGTCGTGCCTCGTGCTCCTGCCTCCCGTGGCCGGCTGCGATGCGGCGGAGGCCTCACCACCCCTACTACTCCCACCGCTGGCCAGGCCATCCCACTACTCACCCACACCCCCTGTTATTCTGCGGCGATGGCAGCCTCACACCACAGCAAACAGTGAACCCTCATACTCCTCTACGCGTGGGCATCCACTGCCGCATCTTCCCCAGCTCCGCGTCGTCCCCTCCCTAGGCCTCGCCGTCGTCCACCACCCTGGTGCTCTCGGCGCGGCGTGGTCAACATGGTTAAGGAACAGCTTCCATCGGACGTGGACTGTACATGGAGAGGCTGGCAGCTGGGTCCGCGGCCGCATCAAGGAAGTGCCTCCTTATTATGCACAAAATAATTATTCCTCCACCTGACAGCGGGGACCCACCGGACGGTCCACTGTATTTTGCGAAAAAAGTTTCCCCCTGACTGCTGGGACCCATTAGCTACATCTTCGCATGCAAGGAAGTGCGTCCGGGCAAAAAAATTGATTCGCCCCCTTGACTGCTGGGACCCACCAGGTACATCTACGCATGCAAGGAAGTGCCTGACAGTCGGGACCCACCTGGTCGAAGCGTACGTAGCGTTGTTATTCTGGCCGCGAACGTGTACGTACATACTAGTCGATGTAGAGGCGCACACGTAGCATGTACACGTACGTACAATGGCAAGTGTGCAAGAAAGAAAATACGGCCACATACGTACATACGGGCAGGGTCTCGAACGCCTACTCGCGCATAAGTACGGCCAGGGCTTGTGTACATGGCTGGGTCGAAACGGAGAAACATCATCATCGTCGTGTTCATGGGGAGCCAACCGGCTGGGTCGGAACGGAATGCGTCGTCGTGTTCATCGGGAGGGCTTGGACGGAACAGCCGATGGAAACGAGGCCTGGCGTACCGTAGAACGGAGGAAACGACCATGTGTTCGATCGGCCACGGTCGAAATGTGATCCTGTTCATCGGGAGGGGTCTGGCATACCGCAAAACAGAGGAAACGGACCTCCTACGGTCGAAACGGGGGTCTTGTTGATCGGGAGGGGTGTGGTGTCGGTGTATTCGGATCGACACCTATGGGATCACAAGAATCCCTACTACGGTTGCGGGGCGCGGGGTTGAGAGAAGAGTGGATCTAACGATCAGGACACGGTTCCTTTACCCAGGTTCGGGCCACAAAGATGCGTAAAACCCTACTCCTGCTTTGGTGGATTATATGTTGGTGTTCTTCAGCTAACGAGGCGCTCCAAAAGAGTCGTGAGGGGTTCCGAAAAGCCAAATCCTCCTCCTGGTCGCCTCTGGCCTCCTTTTATAGGAAAAAGGGGTTGCCACAGTGGCACACAGGAGGTGGAAAGGGTACAGTGATGCGAGGTTATCTCTCGCATTACATGACAAGGTGCATTTAATGCGCCCTGCTTAGGTGTCCTTGCTTTATCGGGGACGAGGGGAGACACCCGTCTTGCCGTCGCCGCTCCTCCTCATGTCGACACGCGCCCTGGCCAGCGGTGCCTGTGGTGCCATGTAGGCAGACACGCAGCTGAGGTGGCGCAACGGCGGGTCTCCATGAAGATCTGTGGGTTGCCACGCAGGAGCCTGTTCAGCTGGTCGGGTCGGCAGTATGCATGGGTCAGTGGAAACCCAATTGGTGCGGGCCTGATGGTGGCCCTGTGGGTGTCCTCGGCAAGGGCCTTGCCAGGGCCACGGCAAGGGTCTTGCCGCGGCGCCTGCTGTCATCCCCGACAAGGTGCTTGCCGGGGGCCTTGTGGACCTCCTTGGCTGGAATCCCGCCAAGGGTCGTCGTCTTCTTATCTTGCACCTGATCTGGAAGTTCTTCACAAAGATCTGCATGCCACCACGGGGATATCTCCCGAATCCTCGCCCCATGGGGGCGGTGGACTCAAGGGTGATTCGCTCCATAGGCGTGGGGCGAGCTGTCGCGGCAAGGGTCTTGCCGGGGCTACCAGAGCCAACCCCGGCAAGGATCCTGCCGGGGGAAGCCTCTTCGTCCCTTTGCTCTTCGTGGTCTTGTTCTTGGCGTTGCTCCAGTCTCCATCAAGCTTCAGTCTTGCCCCGGCTTGCCTCCCTTGCCATGCTTGGTGTGATGGCATCGTGGCTTAGGCTGCCCGTGCATAGTCATAGGGGTACAAAAAGTGTACCCCTCTTTTTGTACACCGACAGGAGCCCCCGGGCCTGGGCCACACATAAGCACGACACGTTGTTGGGCCAGGCCCAGAACGGTGCGCGGGCAGGCGGGGTGGTTCTCACCGTGGTAAAATTTCCGCGCGCGGCGCGGGGTGGAGGGGCGTGCGTGACGTGGGCGGCATGCGTGGGGCGGTTTCCGCACGCATGCGTCACGTCGCAGTAAATGCGAAAGGAGGCGGCCCGCGCCTTCCCCATAAACGGGGGGAGGTGTGGGGGCGCGGCCCGCTGACTGGATGGGGCCGAGGCGCGGTCTGCTAGGCGTCCACTCCCCACGATCACGGGGTGGGGAGAGGTCGCCTCACCCGTCCTTTCGGTCCTGCGTGTTCGCCACGTGCCTCCCATGCGTTTGAGGTGGCGAGCGGTGGAGGTGGGAAACCGAGCCGTCATTGGTTGGGGCGGCGGGTCGGTCCCAGCCCCTCTCGCCTTCTGCATCTTGATTGGTTGAGCGGGGCGGTCGAGCACCAGCCCCGCCCCTTTATAAAGGGCGGAGGGAGGGGACGGCGCTCCGCACTCCTCCATCTTCTTTCTCCTCCAGCTTCTGCTTCTTTCTTCTATCCGCCATGAAGAAGGAAAACCCCAGCTCCTCAATGGTGGCGGCGAGGGTCGCCGCTCGATAGCGCGTCCCCCCTTCTCCTGCACCCGCAGTGGCCAGACCAGCTACGAGGGGAAGAGGGAGGGGGCGAGGCCGTGGGCGAGGCCGGGGTGCTTGGGGAAGAGGAAGACGGGGCGGCTCGCCGGCCTCGCCCCCGCCAGCAGCTCCTCCTCCGATGGAAGGTCATGTCGGAGATGAGCCCTGCGAATTCTTCATTAGGATGCGGGGGTCGCCGTGCCTTTGCCTTCGTCTCCCGACCCCGTTTGCGCGGGAGATGGAGGCGAACCCGCCGGAGTTGCTGCGGCTGCACATGAGGGGTTGTGGGATCAGTGGCACGCGAGCCCTCGTCGACTTCCCCGCCCCTCATGTGATGTATCTTCGCCGTGGATGGAAGAGGTTCGCCCGCATCCACAGCCTGACGGACGGGCTCACCCTCCACTTCAAGCTGATGGGGGATGGCCACCTCTCCGTCAAGGTCTTCGGGCACCTCGGAACTCGCGCGAGGTGCTGCATGGAGAGCTCCTCCGACGATGAAGACTCCTCCTCGAACGAGGGTGACGAGGAGGACAGCGACAGCGACGACGAGGGCAGGTGACGGCAGGATGACGGGTCCGACTAGGTGTCGGGCGCCGCTCCTGGTGGCATCGGCAACCCCATCATCCGCGTCGCCGGCTCCTTGAACTTCTCGGGGTCATCTCCTTGGCGGCTGGCGTAGGGAGGCAGCGGAAGAGGAAGAGGTAGAAGGTGGGCGGCAAGGTCGTCATGTTGGAGTACGCGGGCACCGACGCCTTCGTCTCCTACTGACGTCCTGCCGCCTCGTCTTTGAGCTCAGCCTCCGGCGCCGTCATCACCGTCCAGCCCTGGGGAGGCCGCCGAGATGCCTTCTCGGTGTCTTCTGCCACCCGTAGCTCGCCTAGGCGCCCCTTTTGCCCTTCTCGCCTCCTTGACCTACCTCCTGAGGAGAGGGACAAGGAAGGCATTACGTGCATCTTATCTCTTTTTAGTCTGTAAGCCTTCGGGCATCTATAAAGTTTAAAACTTGTAATCCCCCTTATTTATGTTTTTCATTCCCTATGGACTGTACCTGAATGGAATGTTTTTAATGAAAAAGGAATGTCTGCCGGGTCCTTTTGTTCGTAGGTAAAAACCCACAATAGGGAATAAATCCCTGATATCCTTAAGATGAACATTTTCTCGCCCGGCAACAAGCCCTGCCGTTTCCCCACTTCGCTCGACCTTTCTCACGCTCTTGGTGGAGGAAGGGATGAAGCGGGTCTAGGCTCTTCATTTTATCCTTTTGCTGCCGCGACTATGACCAAACTTGGTCCCAGGGACGAGCCTTAGGACCTAGAGTTATGGGAGCATGGTAGCTCAGGGAAAAGAACGAGGTTTCACATACCTCAGTCCATAACAGAATGCATGACAAGGGAAAAAGGACTTATCTGAGATTGCAGCCCCCGGCAACCCTGGTCTGCCGCCGGCGAACTCTTGCTCTTGTAGCCCCCGGCAATGCTGGCTTGTCAGGGCCCAAGTACTCATTTGTTCTTCTCTCCTCCCTCCAAGTGGCCTCGCCAAGGATGCCTGTGCGTCCTGCAAACCAAGGAAGACAAAGGAAAGACAAAGACTCGACCTCTAAGCTAGGGGTTAGCCGCTGCTAAGCACTATCAACCCTAACCAAGGACGAGACTCGACTCAGCATGCATGCTAAAACTCAGGGCATCAACGCTTCATTTATTTACGCTCAGGGTCTGCGTCTGGCTTTGTACAAAGGGTTACATGCCTTGCCGGCAAAGCTTGTACAAAAGGGTGGCTTGCCGGGAGGCCCGGCAAGCCGCGCCTCATGGGTAAAACTTACGAAGGTGCTCGATGTTCCAGGAGTTACTCACCGGAACGGCATCCTCGGTCTCCAGGCGGACTGCGCCAAGCCTGGTGACTCGTATTACCCGATAAGGGCCCTCCCACTTCGGCGTCAACTTGTTCGTATTCCTGGTCGATTGAACGCGCCGGAGAACAAGGTCACCTTCCTCAAAGCTTCGGGCATGAACCTTGCGGCTATGGTAGCGGCACAAGGCTTGCTGGTAGCGCGCTGCTCTCACAGCCGCCCGAAGACGATCTTCCTCAAGGAGCATCGCGTCATCTTGCCGCAATTGCTCTTGCTCAATCTCATCATAAGCGAGCACTCGAGGCGACCCGTATATGAGTTCCGTGGGGAGAACTGCTTCTGCCCCGTATATCAGGGCAAAGGGCGTCTGGCCGGTGGCTCAATTTGGCGTCGTCCTGATCGACCAAAGAACCGCCGGCAATTCATCAATCCAGCGCATCCCGCTCTTGTGCAGCCTGTCAAAGGTCTTTGTCCTTAATCCTCACAGCACTTCAGCATTTGCCCTCTTAGCTTGACCATTGCTTCGGGGGTGAGCAACGGAAGCGAAACAGACCTTGCTGCCGAGGTCTTGGGTATATTGCATGAAGGTGCGGCTTGTAAACTGCGTGCCGTTGTCGGTGATAATCCTGTTGGGCACACCAAAACGGCACACTAGCCCCTTGAAGAACTTGACGGCTGACTGAGCTGTGACCTTCCTCACTGCTTCCACTTCTGGCCACTTTGTGAACTTGTCGATTGCAACGTACAAGTACTCAAAGCCCCCGACGGCGCGGGGGAAAGGGCCCAGTATGTCGAGCCCCCAGACCGAGAAGGGCCAGGAGAGAGGAATGGTTTGAAGGGTTGAGCTGGTTGATGAAGTTTCTTCGAATGGAATTGGCACGCTTCACACCTGGTGACCAGCGCCGCCGCATCCTGGAGGGCAGTGGGCCAGAAGAAGCCTTGCTGGAATGCCTTGCCGGCAAGGGCTCTTGACCCTATGTGGGATCCACATATGCCCCCATGTATTTCCACCAACAGCTCCAGTCCTTCCTCTCAAGGGATGCACTTCAATTTCACACCGTTCAGTCTTCTCCTGTACAAGACGTCATCGACGAGCTGATACATGGCGGACCGACGGGCTACTTTCTCCGCTTCTTCCTGCTCCTCAGGAAGTTCCCTAGTCTGAAGGAATCGGACGGTATGTTGCGCCCACGCTGGAGCCTGGGGCTTGACGGCGAGGACTAAAGGCATTTCCTCTGCCAAGGGAGTGGCCATCTCGACGGCAAAAGCTTGACGCTCCGCCGGAGTTAGCCCTTCGGAGGCGGGCTCAGTGTCCCCGGCAACATCCTTGCCGGCGGCTCCGGGGAGCTCGGCGGGAAAGTACTTGCCGGGCCCTGACTTCCTCCTCTTGTTCTGCTCTGTTGATGGATCAACGGATGGCTAAGAAAGCTGGAGCACAAAGGTACCTGGTTCCATAGGTAACTTGAGAGCAGCGCGCTTCGACAGGTAATCGGCGATGTCGTTCTCTGCTCGGGGAACGTGCTCCGCCTGTATACCGTCAATGCGCTCTTCCAACTTTCTCACTTCATCGACGTAGGCCTTCATCAACGGGCTCTGGTAATCCTTGTTGACTTGTTTGACGACAAGCTGTGAGTCGCCTCTGACAATGAGCTTCTTGATTCCGAGGTCCGTCGCGATCCTAAGACCAGCAAGCAGCCCCTCGTACTTGGCAGTATTGTTCGTTGACACCTCCCTAGGGAAGTGCATCTGGACCACGTACTTGAGGTGCTCTCTGGTGGGCACGACTAGCAGTATGCCAGCCCCGGCGCCCTGTAAAGAGAAAGCGCCATCAAAGTACATGACCCAGTTGCAACTCGCCTCTTTGCCGGGGAGAGCAGTTTCTTGGACTTCTTCATCAGGCGTTGCGGTCCATTCTGCAACGAACTCTGCCAGGACTCGGCTCTGAATTGTCGAGGTGCTTTCAAACTTGAGGCCAAAGCTGGACAGCTCCAGTGCCCATTCTACAATCCTTCCCGTTGCATCTGGATTGTGCAATATCCGTTGCAGAGGGAGGCGAGTGACAACAGTGATCTCGTGCGCCTGGAAGTAGTGACGCAGCTTCCTCGAGGCCATAAGAAGGCCGAAGAGCAGTTTCTGCACACCGGAGTACCTTGACCTAGCCCCCTGCAAGAGGGAGCTAATGAAGTAGACCGGGTGCTGCATCATCTTCTTCTTCGGCTGCACTCCAATCGGCTGTGTCGTCTCTACGCCAGTGGCACCAGGCTCCGTTGCTGCTATCATCTCACCACCGATTTCTCTCTGTGCCACCAGTGCAGCACTGACCACCTGGTTCGTTGCCGCTAGGTATAGCAGCGGCGGCTCCTGTGGTCAAGGCGCAACCAGTATTGGCGTGGAGGAAAGATACTTCTTCAGATCCTGTAACGCTGCTTCGGCTTCCGGCGTCCACTCCATTGGGCCCGCCTTCTTCAAAATCTTGAAAAAGGGGAGGGCGCGCTCAGCAGACTTGGAAATGAATCTGCTCATGGCGGCAACGCAGCCAGCAAGCCGACGCACATCCTTGATCCGTTTGGGTGCTTCAATCTGCTCTATAGCTTTGATCTTGTCCGGATTGGCTTCTATCCCACGCTGTGACACGAAGAACCCGAGAAGCTTGCCAGACGGAACGCCGAAAACGCACTTCTCAGGGTTCAGCTTGAGGTTGATCTTACGCAGGTTTGCAAATATTTCTTGTAAATCCAGTACAAGGGTTGCCTTGTCCTTGGGTTTGACCACTATATCATCCATATAAGCCTCCATATTTCTATGGAGTTGGGGCTCAAAACCAATCTGAACTGCCCTCGCAAATGTTGAGCCAGCACTCTTCAACCCGAAAGGCATTCGTACGAAACAGTACGTACCACATGGGGTGATGAATGTTGTCTTCTCTTCGTCTTCTCTCGCCATGAAGATCTGGTGGTAGCCGGAGTAGGCATCGAGGAATGATAGCAGGTCACACCCTGCCGTGGAGTCGACAATCTGGTCTATGCGCGGCAACGGGAAGGGGTCCTTGGGACAAGCTTTATTGATATCTGTGTAATCAATACACAGCCTCCACTTCACATTTGCCTTGCGCACTACCACTGGATTGGCCAACCACGTTGGGTGGAGCACTCCTCTTACCAAACCCGCAGCTTCCAGTTTCTGGATCTCTTCGGTGATGAACTCCTGCCGTTCCAAAGCTTGCTTCCTGACCTTCTGCTTGACGGGCCGTGCATGAGGGCAGACAGCTAGGTGGTGCTCAATCACCTCCGTGAGAACGCCGGGGATGTCAGATGCTTGCCAGGCAAACACGTCGACATTCGCCCACAGGAAGGTGACGAGCGCGTCTTCCTATTTGTTGTCAAGGGTGGAGCTTATGGTAAAAGCCCCTCCCGTGCCGTCCTCCTTGACAAAAACCTTCTTGGTTCCCGGCGGCGTAGCCCTTGATCTCTTGTTTCTGCCGGCGGAGCTCTCTGGCACGTCCTCGACGGGAGCGCCACACTCCGAAGAGGTGTGCTTGCCGGAGTGGGTGTCTGAGGTCTCGCCGATCTTCTTCTTTCCGGTGGAGCTCTCAGGCACGTCCTCGACGGGAGCACAGCACTACGAAGAGGTGTGCTTGCCGGAGTGGGCGCCCGAGGTCTTGCCGATCTTCTTCTTCCCTCCTGGGGCTCCAGTGGCAGGAGCAAATGCCCCCGTAGCGGCAGTTGCTGCAACTGCTTGCTGGTACAATTGGCCGGCGCAAATCAGCGCGTCTTTCTTGTCGGAGGGGATGGTGATGATCGTCACGGGCCCTGGCATCTTCAGGGTGTTGTAGGCATAGTGCGATGCCGCCATGAACTTGGCCAGCGCCGGGCGATCAAGGATCCCGTTGTAAGGCAGGGGGATCATGGCGACATCGAACACGATCCTCTCCGTCCTGTAGTTCAGATCACTTCCAAAAGTCACGGGCAGTGTGACTTTCCCCTTTGGTTGGCTCCTTCCTGGGCTGACCCCTTGAAACGTGCCCGTCTCCTCGAGGTCTCCATCACGAACTTGTAGCTTCTCGATCACGGTGGGCGAGAGTAGGTTTAGGCCAGCCCCGCCATCGACTAGCATCTTCGTCACCTTGAGGTTGCGTATTGTTGGTGAAACCAACAATGGCAAGCACCCGACCACAGTAATGCGATCAGGGTGATCCTCGGCGTCAAAGATGATAGGTGTGCTGGACCATTTCAGCGGCTTTTGGGCACTGGGTGACGGCTCTGCCGCAATAATCTCTCGCGCCCACTGTTTAAGCTGGCGGTGAGAAGCATGCAGCGAGGCGCCACCATCGACGCACATGGCGTCCGTGACCTTCTGAAACTCTTGGCCGCCGGACTCGTCGTCCTCTTCGTGATCGTCGTCTTCAGGTCTTCTATCACGGTCCCGGGCGGGCCTTTCTTGCTGTTTCTCCTTGTCGCGACGGCCTGGTTGGCCGTCACGCTTCTTGCTGGATCCCTCAGCGCCGTCTTGGCCCTTCTCCTTGTTCCGCCTCTCGTATTCAGCTCTTTGCTTCTCAGCAAGGAGCTCAACCTGGTGGCAGTCCTGGAGATCATGGCCCTTGGTGCGATGGATCTTGCAGTACCGTTTGCCGGAGTTCCCTGGCTTCTCGGCGGCCGCCAAGGCCCGGCAGGCAACACATCCGGCAATTTCCTTGCCAGGGTCACCCGCCCTGGTTTTCTTGGCGGAGCTGTGTCATCAGATCCCTCGACGGCAAGCACGGCCTTCCCCTTGCACTTCCTGTTATGGTTCCAGCCCTTCTTTGCTGGAACAGTGGTATCTTCGTCCGAGGAGTCGGTTTCCGCACCGGCGCTCTCGCCGGGGTACTTCCTTCCCTCTTCGGCCCGGGCACATTTGTCGGCAAGAACGTAAAGTTCTGCCACGTCCTTCACCTTGGTCATCGCCAGTTCTTCGCGCATCTTGCGGTTGCGCACGTTCTGGTGGAACGCGCTGATGATGGCGGCAGGGTGAACATCGGGGATATTGTACTGTACCCGGGTGAATATCTGTATGTACTTGCGCAGAGTCTCGCCTTCCTTCTGGGGTATGACATGCAGGTCACTCGCTTGGCCATGGGCTTGATGGCCTTCGGTAAAGGCGCCAACAAACTCATGGCACAAGTAGGACCAGGAGGAAATAGAGTCTACTGGCAAGTGCATCAACCACGACATGGCGTTAGGTTTAAGAGCTAACGGAAAGTAATTCGCAAGCACCTTATCGTCGCGGGCCCCAGCAGCTTGCATCGCAATGGTGTAGACGCTGAGGAACTCCGACGGGTGGGTCTTGCCGTTGTACTTCTCGCCAACGTCAGGTTTGAAGGTGCGGTGAGAGGGCCACTGGAACTGCCGCAGCTCACGGGTGAAAGCCGGATAGCCCACCTCGTAAGGTAGACCTCCAGGGCTTTCCGGTGCTGGGCGGTCCGCAGCAGGCCTTGCTCGCCTGTCTGACTGGCGGCGCGTTTCGTGCCGGCGCTCGATGGTGGTTCGAGCGTCTTCATGGGCTCGCTCTTGAAAAACTTGACGCTGGTCGCCGCGGGTCCGCGGGTCGGACGACGCTATGGAGATGGCGTCGCCCGCGACGTCCCGACGGGTTGACACACGCGGCACTTGGCGAGGAGGAGGCGAATGCACCGTAGCCACGCCGCTGCCAGCTCTCCTGCCCATAGTGCGTGGGACCCCATCGGAGCGTCGGCCCGGGAGCTCCGCTGGATTTAGGTCGTCCCTGTTGGCGACTGCGACAAGGCTTCGGATGGTGGCTCTCCATTCGTCGAGTTTCCCCGTAACGGGAGGAAAGTCGAGGAGCAACTGCACGCACGCCAAAGCTTCGGCTGGTGTCGGTGGTAGCGAAACCCGCACGGATCGTGATGCGCTTCGACCCCTGACCGCGTCAGGGGGAGCTCCATCATGATCCCGCGGTCGCCTATCGTCTCCACCAGCGCTTCGGTGAGCGGGCGGGCCTTCTACGTCGCGGGAGCAGCGCTCGGGGCTCTTCCCATGGCGACGTCCGGGGTCTTCGGGACGACGACGCCGTTCGTCGCGCGCTGCTTGAGAAGAGCGCGCTGTTGGCGCCGGCGTGGGAATTCTGGAGGGCCTCGCGTCGCCCACGGGTGGCGTGGCTGCGGCATTGGAGGGCCCCGCGCCATCCGCGAAGGGCCGGGTTCCATCTCTGGAACTGGCGATGTGCGGCCTGTTACCAGGCGCACAGGCATCGCCACCTCCCAAACTCCGGCTGTCGGGATGGCGTTGGTGTTCGCGAGCATTGCCCCGAGTCCTTTCCGCGACTGGTCCACTGCTCGCCCGCGTCGGGACGGGCTATCCGGCTTCCGACTGGCCAACCGCCACCGTCATCTTCTTCTTGGGCGCCATGATGATGCAAAAATGTCGAACCAACCGCTAAAGCCGATTCTCACAACTGCGCACCAGCTACCTGGCGCGCCAAAGATGTCGATGTATTCGGATCGACACCTATGGGATCACGAGAATCCCTACAACGGTTGCGGGGCGCGGGGTTGAGAGAAGAGCGGATCTAATGATCAGGACACGGTTCCTTCACCCAGGTTCGGGCCGCAAAGATGCGTAAAACCCTACTCCTGCTTTGGTGGATTATATGTTGGTGTTCTTCAGCTAACGAGGAGCTCCAAAAGAGTCATGAGGGGTTCCGAAAAGCCAAATCCTCCTCCTGGTCGCCTCGGGCCTCCTTTTATAGGGAAAAGGGCTTGCCACAGTGGCACACATGAGGTGGAAAGGGTACAGTGATGCGAGGTTATCCCTCGCATTACAGGACAAGGTGCATTTAATGCGCCCTGCTTAGGTGTCCTTGCTTTATTGGGGACAAGGGGAGACGCCCGTCTTGTCCGTCGCCGCTCCTCCTCGTGTCGACACGCGCCCTGGCCAGCGGTGCCTGCGGTGCCATGTAGGCAGACAGGCAGCTGAGGTGGCGCAACGGCGGGTCTCCATGAAGATCAGTGGGTTGCCACGCAGGAGCCTGTCCAGCTGGTCGGGTCGGCAGCATGCGTGGGTCAGTGGAGACCCAGTTGGTGCGGGCCTGATGGTGGCCCTGTGGGTGTCCTCAGCAAGGGCCTTGCCGGGGCCCCGGCAAGGGTCTTGTCGCGGTGCCTACTGTCATCCCCGGCAAGGTGCTTGCCGGGGGCCTTGTGGACCTCCTTGGCTGGAATCCCGCCAAGGGTCGTCGTCTTCTTATCTTGCACCTGATCTGGAAGGTCTTCACAAAGATCTGCATGCCACCACGAGGATATCTCCCGAATCCTCGCCCCATGGGGGCGATGGACTCAAGGGTGATTCGCTCAGTAGGCGCGGGGCGAGCTGCCGCGGCAAGGGTCTTGCCAGGGCTGCCAGAGCCAGCCCCGGCAAGGATCCTGCCGGGGGAAGCCTCTTCGTCCCTTTGCTCTTCGTGGTCTTGTTCTTGGCGTCGCTCCAGTCTCCATCAAGCTTCAGTCTTGCCCCGGCTTGCCTCCCTTGCCATGCTTGGTGTGATGGCACCGTGGCTTAGGCTGCCCGTGCACAGTCAGAGGGGTACAAAAAGTGTACCCCTCTTTTTGTACACCGACATGTGGCGTACCGCAAAACAGAGGAAACGGACTTGTGTTGGAGCGCTACGGTCGAAACGGGGGTCCTGTTCATCGGGAGGGGTGTGGCGCACCGCAAAATGGGACTCCACGGGATACTATTCATCTCCACCGTCAACCCCCTCCAGCCTCCACGGGCTACTGTTCATCCACCGTCGACCTCCTCCTGCCTCCACCTGCGACTGTTCATCCACGGGCTCCTGTTCATCCAGCCTCCACCGCACACTACTCCACCGGCTACTGTTCAACCATCCCTCTCCACGGGCTCCTGTTCAACCACCCCTCCATGGGCTACTTTTCATCCAGCCCTCAACGGGGTGGTCCTGTTCATCCAGCCCTCCACGGGATCCTGTTCATCCAGCCCCAACCGGCTCGATCGATCGGGGTCCAGTTCATCCACCCCCACCGGGAACTGTTCATCCAACCCCCCCAGCAACGCTCACTGTTAATCCAGAGGCAGCATCGATCGGCTTCAGTTAGCAGCAGTAGCAAATGAATCGCTCGATCAGGTTCAGTTAACAGCCATTAATCGATCCCTCGGGTTCAGTAATGCGTAGCCTGCATGCAATCACTCGGGTTCAGTTAGAGCCCAACGCCTCACACCCACGCGCATGCGTGTATGAGAGAAACGTGCATCGCTCGGCCCCGACCACCCACCATAACCGGGAACACCCCGATATTTTCCTCGCCCTCGCTTCTACCACGGTTTTTTTCGTCATGGACGGCCCAAATAATGTCATGCAGCTGCGTCTCCGGCCCGCTCAGGACGAAAAACCCATTTTCTGTCATGATTTTTTGTCATAGAAGTAGGACCCCACCACATCTATGATGATACCGTGTTTTGTCACAATTATTGTCATAGAAGTGTCATAAGTATGACAATTTTTTTGTTCGGCCCAAAATATCATGGATGTGTCTTTTTTTGTAGTGGAAGCACTCAGTTTCAGGCTTGGGTCCAGCTTTGGGCTTCTTCACGATAGTGAAAAACTTGCTTGCCATACTTCTTGAAGTTCCCTTTCTTCCCCTTGCCATTTTCTTGAAACTAGTGGTCTTGTTAACCATCAACAATTGATGCTCTTTCTTGATTTCTACTTTCGTTGATTTCAGCATCACGAAGAGCTCGGGAATCGTTTTCGTCATCCTTTGCATATTATAGTTCATCACGAAGTTCTAGTAACTTGGTGATAGTGACTAGAGAACTCTGTCAATCACTATCTTATCTAAAAGATTAACTCCCACTTGATTCAAGCGATTGTAGTACTCAGACATTCTGAGCACATGCTCATTGGTTCAACTATTCTCCTCCATCTTGTAGGCAAAGTACTTGTGAGAGGTCTCATACCTCTCGACACGGGCATGAGTCTGAAATACTATTTTCAACTCTTGGAACATCTCATATGCTCCGTCGCGTTGAAAACGTTTTTGAAGTCCCGTTTATAAGCCGTAAAGGATGGCGCACTAAACTATCAAGTAGTCATCATACCGAGTTTGTCAAACGTTCATAACGTCTACATCTGCTCCTGCAATAGGTTTGTAACCTAGCAGTGCATCAAGGACATAATACTTTTGTGGAGCAATAAGGATAATCCTTAGATCACGGACCTAGTCCTCATCATTGCTACTAACATATTTCAACTTACTTTTCTCTAGGAACATATCAAAACATAGGGGAGCTACAATGCAAGCTATTGATCTACAACATAATTTGCAAATACTATCAGGACTAAGTTCATGATAAATTAAAGTTCAATTAATCATAATACTAAATAACTCCCACTTAGATAGACATCCCTCTAGACATCTAAATGATTACGTGATCCAAATCAACTAAACCATGTCGGATCATCACTTGAGATGAAGTAGTTTTCAATGGTGAACATCTTATGTTGATCATATATACTATATGATTCATGCTCGACCTTTTGGTCTCCAGTGTTCCGAGGCCACGTCTGTACATGCTAGGGTCGTCAAGTATAACTCGAGTATTCTGCATGTGCAAAACTGTCTTACACCCGTTGTATTTGAACGTAGAGCTCATCACACCCGATCATCACGTGGTGTCTCGACACGACGAACTATCGCAACGGTGCATTCTCAGGGAGAACACTTGTACCTTGAAATTTTGTAAGGGATCATCTTATAATGCTACCGCCGTACTAAGCAAAATAAGAAGCATAATAAGATAAACATCACATGCAATCAAAATATGTGACATGATATGGCCATCATCATCTTGTGCTTTTGATCTCCATCTCCAAAGCATCGTCATGATATCCATTGTCACCAGCTTGACACCATGATCTTCATCGTAGTGTCGTGGTCGTCTCGCCAACTATTGCTACTACTACCATCGCTAACTCATAGTGATAAAGTAAAGCAATTACATGGCATTCGCAATTCATACAATAAAGAGACAACCATAAGGTGAAGGAAATATGCCCTAGAGGCAATAATAAAGTTATTATTTATTTCCTTATATCATGATAAATGTTTATTATTCATGCTAGAATTGTATTAACCGGAAACTTAGTACATGTGTGAATACATAGACAAAATAGAATGTCCCTAGTATGCCCCTACTAGACAGCTCATTGATCAAAGATGGTTATGTTTCCTAGCCATAGACATGAGTTGTCGTTTGATCAACGGAATCACATCATTAGGTGAATGATGTGATGGACAAGACCCATCCATTAGCTTAGCAACTTGATCGTTTAGTTTTACTGCTATTGCTTTCTTCATGACTTATACATGTTCCTATGACTATGAGATTATGCAACTCCCGAATACCAGAGGAACACCTTGTGTGCTATCAAATGTCACAACATAACTGGGTGATTATAAAAATGCTCTACAAGTGTCTCCGAATGTGTTTGTGGTGTTGGCATAGATCGAGCATAGGATTTGTCACTCTGAGTGTCGGAGAGGTATCTCTGGGCCCTCTCAGTAATACACATCACAATAAACCTTGCAAGCAAAGGACTAATGAGTTAGTCACGAGATGATGTATTACGGAACGAGTAAAGAGACTTGCTGGTGACGAGATTGAACCAGGTATGATGATACCGACGATCGAATCTCGGGCAAGTAACATACCGATGACAAAGGGAACAACGTATGTTGTTATGCGGTTTGACCGATAAAGATCTTCGTAGAATATGTAGGAACAAATATGAGAATCTAGGTTCCGCTATTGGTTATTGACTGGAGATGAGTCTCGGTCATGTCTACATAGTTCTCGAACACGTAGGGTCCGCACGCTTAACGTTCGATGACGATCGGTATTATGAGCTTATGTGTTTTGATGTACCAAACGTAGTTCGAAGTCCCAGATGTGATCACGGACATGACGAGGAGTCTCGAAATGGTCGAGACATAAATAATCATATGTTGGCAGGTTATATTCGAACACCGGATGAGTTCCGGGGGTTATCGGATAAATACCGAAGTACCAGGAGGTTACCGGGACGTCGTGGGTGGGTTATTGGGCCTCATGGGCCCAAGTGGAGGAAGAGGAGGCGGGGCCCGCTAGGGGCGCATGCCCCCTAGCCCAAACCGAATTGGACTAGGGGGCGGCCCCCCTTTCCTTCTTCTCCCTCTCCTCCTTCCTTCCTCTCCTACTCCAACTAGGGAAAGGGGGGAATCCTACTCCCGGTGGGAGTAGGACTCCCCATGGCGTGCCTCCTCCTCCCCTCCCTCCTTTATATACATGGGGAGGGGGCACCCCATAGACACACAAGTTAACATCAGTTTTAGTCGTGTGCGGTGCCCCCCTCCACAGATACACACCTCGGTCATATCGTTGTAGTGCTTAGGCAAAGCCCTGCGCCGGTAACTTCATCATCACCGTCACCACGCCATCGTGCTTACAAAACTCTCCTGTGACGCTCAACTGGATCAAGATATCGTGGGATGTCATCGAGCTAAACGTGTGCTGAACACGGAGGTGTCGTACGTTCGGTGCTTGGATCGGTTGGATCGCGAAGACGTTCGACTACATCAACCGCGTCGCTAGACGCTTCCCCTTTCAGCCTACGAGGGTACGTAGACACACTCTCCCCTCTCGTTGTATGCATCTCCTAGATATATCTTGCGTGATCGTAGGAAGTTTTTTTTGAAATACTACGTTCCCCTACAGTGGTATCAGAGCCAGGTCTATGCGTAGATGATATGCACGAGTAGAACACAATGAGTTGTGTGCAATAATAGTCATACTACTTAGCAGCATGTCATACTTTGATTCGGCGGTATTGTGAGATGAAGCGGCTCGGACCGACAGTACGCGTACGCTTACACGAGACTGGTTTCACCGTTATGAGCACTCGTTGTTTAAAGGTGACCGGCGGGTGTCTATCTCCCTCACTTTAGTTGAATCGAGTGTGGCTACGCCCGGTCGGTGTGAAGGTTAAAACAACACACTTGATGAAAAATCGTTGTGGTTTTTGTATGTGTAGGTAAGAACGGTTCTTGCTAAGCCAGTAGCAGCCACGTAAAACTTGCAACAACAAAGTAGATGACGTCTAACTTGTTTTTGCAGGGCATGTTGTGATGTGATATGGTAAAGACATGATGAGTTATACGTTATTGTATCAGATGATCATGTTTTGTAAATTATCAGCAACCGGCAGGAGCCTTATGGTTGTCTCTTTATTGTATGAATTGCGAAGGCCATGTAATTGCTTTACTTCATCACTATGAGTTAGCGATAGTAGTAGTAGCAATAGTTGGTGAGATGACCACGACACTACGATGAAGATCATGGTGTCTAGCCGGTGACGATGGAGATCATGACGATGCTTTGGAGATGGAGATCAAAAGCACAAGATGATGATGGCCATATCATGTCACATATTTTGATTGCATGTGATGTTTATCTTATTATGCTTCTTATTTTGCTTAGTACATCGGTAGCATTATAAGATGATCCCTTACAAAATTTCAAGGTACAAGTGTTCTCCCTGAGTATGCACCATTGCGAAAGTTCTTCGTGCTGAGACACCACATGATGATCGGGTGTGATAGGCTCTACGTTCACATACAATAGGTGCAAGATAGTTTTGCACATGTGGAATACTCGGGTTAAACTTGACGAGCCTTGCATGTACATACATGGCCTCGGAACACTGGAGACCGAAATGTTGAGCGTAAATCATATAGTAGATATGATCAACATAAGATGTTCACCATTGAAAACTAATCCATCTCATGTGATGATCGGACATGGTTTACTTGATTTGGATCACGTGATCATTTAGATGACTAGAGGGATGTCTATCTAAGTGGGAGTTCTTTAGTAATATGATTAATTGAACTTTAATTTATCATGAACTTAGTACTGGTAGTATTAGCATATCTATGTTGTAGATCAATAGCTCGCGATGTTGCTCCCCATTTATTTTTAT
This sequence comes from Secale cereale, assembly GCA_902687465.1. Classification (NCBI taxonomy): domain Eukaryota; kingdom Viridiplantae; phylum Streptophyta; class Magnoliopsida; order Poales; family Poaceae; genus Secale; species Secale cereale. The sequence continues at coordinate 797,456,101 of LR738711.1, forward strand.
ATGTTCCTAGAGAAATATAAGTTGAAAGATTATAGTAGCAATGATGCGGACTTGTTCTGTGATCTGATGATTTTCGTCATTGTTGCATAGAAGAATTATGTCCTTGATGCACCGCTAGGTGAAAGACCTATTGCAGGAGCAGATGCAAACGGTATGAATGTTTTGACAAAAGCTCGGTATGGTGACTACTTGATAGTTTAGTGCACCATGCTTTACGGCTTAGAACCAGGACCTCAAAATGTTTTGAATGCCATGGAGCATATAAGATGTTCCTAAGAGTTGAAATTGGTATTTCATACTCATGCCCGTATGAAGAGGTATGAGACCTCTGACAGTACTTTGCCTACAAGATGGAGGAGAATACCTCAACCAGTGAGCATGTGCTCAGATTGTCTGTGTACTACAATTGCTTGAATCAAGTGGGAGTTAATCTTCCAGATAAGATAGTAATTGACAAAGTTCTCTAGTCACTATCTCCAAGTTACTAGAACTTCGTGATGAACTATAATATGCAAGGAATAACAAAAGTAATTCCCGAGCTCTTCGCGATGCTGAAATCGACGAAGGTAGAAATCAAGAAAAAGCATCAAGTGTTGATGGTTGACAAGACCACTAGTTTCAAGTAAAAGGGCAAAGGAAAAGAAAGGGAACTTCAAGAAGAATGGAAAGCAAGTTGCTACTCCCATGAAGAAACCCAAAGCTAGACCCAAGCCTAAAAATGAGTGCTTCTACTTCAAAGGAAATGGTCACTGGAAGTGGAACTACCCTTGAAACTTGGTGGATAAGAAGGATTGCAAAGTGAACAAAGCTATATTTGATATACATGTTATTGATGTGTACTTTACTAGTGTTTATAGCAACCCCTCGATATTTGATATTGGTTCAGTTGCTAAGAGTAGTAACTCAAAACGGGAGTTGCGGAATGAACAGAGACTAGTTAAGGGTAAAGTGACGATGTGTGCTGGAAGTGGTTCCAAGATTGATATGATCATCATCGCACACTCCCTATACTTTCAGGATTAGTGTTGAACCTTAATAAATGTTGTTTGGTGTTTGTGTTGAGCATGAATATGATTTGATCATGTTTATTGCAATAAGTTTATTCATTTAAAGTCAGAGAATAATTGTTGTTCTATTTACATGAAAAAACCTTTGATGGTCATGCACCCAATAAAAATAGTTTGTTGGATCTCGATCGTGGTGATACAAATATTCATAATATTGAAGCCAAAAGATGCAAAGTTAATAATGATAGTGCAGCTTATTTGTGGCACTGCCGTTTAGGTCATATTGGTGTAAAGCGCATGAAGAAACTACATGCTGATGGGCTTTTGGAATCACTTGATTATGCATCATTTGATGCTTGCGAACCATGTCTCATGGACAAGATGACTAAGACTCCATTCTCCGGAACAATGGAGCGAGCAACTAACTTATTGGAAATAATACATACTGATGTATGCGGTCCGATGAGTGTTGAGGCTCGCGACGGGTATCATTATTTTCTGACCTTCACAGATGATTTGAGCAGATATGGGTATATGTACTTGATGAAACATAAGTCTGAAACATTTCAAAAGTTCAAAGAATTTCAAAAGTGAAGTGGAAAATCATCGTAATAATAAAATAAAAGTTTCTACTATCTGATTGCGGAGGCGAATATTTGAAGTTACGAGTTTGGCCTTCATTTAAAACAATGTGAAATAGTTTCACAACTCACGCCACCTGGAACACCACAACGTAATGGTGTGTCTGAACGTCGTAACCGCACTTTATTAGATATGGTGCGATCTATGATGTCTCTTACCGATTTACCACTATCGTTTTGGGTTTATGCATTATAGACAGCTGCATTCACGTTAAATAGGGCACCCTCTAAATCCGTTGAGATGATGCCTTATGAACTGTGGTTTGGCAAGAAACCAAAGTTGTCGTTTCTTAAAGTTTGGGGCTGGGATGCTTATGTGAAAAAGCTTCAAACTGATAAGCTCGAACCCAAGTCGGCGAAATGTGTCTTCATATGATACCCACAGGAAACTGTTGGGTACACCTTCTATCACAGATCCGAAGGCAAGATATTCGTTGCTAAAAATGGATCCTTTCTAGAGAAGGAGTTTCTCTCGAAAGAAGTGAGTGGGAGGAAAGTAGAACTTGATGAGGTAATTGTACCTTCTCCCGAATTGGAAAGTAGTACATCACAGAAACTAGTTCCAGTGATTCCTGCACCAATCAGCGAGGAAGCTAATGATGATGATCATGAAACTTTGGATCAAGTTACTACTGAACCTCGTAGGTCAACCAGAGTACGTTCCGTGCCAGAGTGGTACAGTAACCCAGTTCTGGAAGTCATGTTACTAGACCATGATGAACCTACAAACTATGAGGAAGCGATGATGAGCCCAGATTCCGCAAAATGGCTTGAAGCCATGAAATCTGAGATGGGATCCATGTATGAGAACATAGTGTGGACTTTGGTTGACTTGCCCGATGATCGGCAAGCCATTGAAAACAAATGGATCTTCAAGAGGAAGACAGACGCCAATGGTAATGTTACTGTCTACAAAGCTCGACTTGTTGCGAAAGGTTTTCGACAAGTTCAAGGAGTTGACTACGATGAGACTTTCTCACCCGTAGCGATGCTTAAGTCTGTCTGAATCATGTTAGCAATTGTCGCATTTTATGATTATGAAATCTGGCAAATGGATGTCAAAACTGCATTCCTTAATGGATACCTCAAAGGGGAGTTGTATATGATGCAACTAGAAGGTTTTGTCGATCCTAAAGGTGCTAACAAAATGTGCAAGCTCCAGCGATCCATCTATGGACTCGTGCAAGCATCTCGGAGTTGGAATATATGCTTTGATAAATTGATCAAAGCATATAGTTTTATACAGACTTGCGGTGAAGCCTGTATTTACAAGAAAGTGAGTGGGAGCACTACAACCTTTCTGATAAGTATATGTGAATGACATATTATCGATCGGAAATGATGTAGAATTTTCTGGAAAGCATAAAGGAGTGTTTGAAAGGAGTTTTTCAAAGAAAGACCTCGGTGAAGCTGCTTACATATTGAGCATCAAGATATATAGATATAGATCAAGATGATTGATAAGTTTTTCAATGAGTACATACCTTGACAAGTTTTTGAAGTAGTTCAAAATGGAACAGTCAAAGAAAGAGTTCTTGCCTGTGTTGCAAGGTGTGAAGTTGAGTAAGACTCAAAGCTCGACCACAGCAAAAGATAGAGAGAGAATGAAAGTCACTCCCTATGCCTCAGCCATAGGTTCTATAAAGTATGCCATGCTGTATACCAGACCTATTGTATGCCCTGTCCGGAGTTTGGCAAGGGAGTACCATTTTGATCTAGGAGTAGATCATTGGACAGCGGTCAAAATTATCCTTAGAGGAGTAAGGAAATATTTCTCGGTTATGGTGGTGATAAAGAGTTCGTCGTAAAGAGTTACATCGATGCAAGCTTTGACACCGATCTGGATGACTCTGAGTCTCGATCTGGATACATATTGAAAGTGGGAGCATTTAGCTAGAGTAGCTTCGTGCAGAGCATTCTAGACATAGAAATTTGCAAAAAAAACATACGGATCTGAATGTGGCAGACACATTGACTAAACCTTTCTCACAAGCAAAACATGATCACACCTTAGTACTCTTTGGGTGTTAATCACATGCATGGCGATGTGAACTAGATTATTGACTCTAGTAAACCTTTTGGGTATTGGTCACATGGCGATGTGAACTATAAAGTGTTAAATCACATGAGGATGTGAACTATTGGTGTTAAATCACATGGTGATGTGAACTAGATTATTGACTCTAGTGCAAGTGGGAGACTGAAGGAAATATGCCCTAGAGGCAATAATAAAGTTATTATTTATTTCCTTATATCATGATAAATGTTTATTATTCGTGCTAGAATTGTATTAACCGGAAACTTAGTACATGTGTGAATACATAGACAAAACAGAATGTCCCTAGTATGCCTCTACTAGACTAGCACACTGATCAAAGATGGTTATGTTTCCTAGCCATAGACATGAGTTGTCATTTTATCAACGGGATCACATCATTAGGTGAATGATGTGATGGACAAGACCCATCCGTTAGCTTAGCAACTTGATCGTTTAGTTTTACTGTTATTGCTTTCTTCATGACTTATACATGTTCCAATGACTACGAGATTATGCAACTCCCGGATACCAGAGGAACACCTTGTGTGCTATCAAATGTCACAACGTAACTGGGTGATTATAAAGATACTCTATAGGTGTCTCCGAAAGTGTTTGTGGTGTTGGCATAGATCGAGCATAGGATTTGTCACTCTGAGTGTCGGAGAGGTATCTCTGGGCCCTCTCAGTAATACACATCACAATGAGTTAGTCACGAGATGATGTATTACGGTACGAGTAAAGAGACTTGTCGGTGATGATATTGAACTAGGTATGATGATACCGACGATCGAATCTCGGGCAAGTAACATACCGATGACAAAGGGAATAACATATGTTGTTATGCGGTTTGACCGATAAAGATCTTCGCATAATATGTAGGAACCAATATGAGCATCCAGGTTTCGCTATTGGTTATTGACCAGAGATGAGTCTCGGTCATGTCTACATAGTTCTCGAACACGTAGGGTCCGCACGTTTAACGTTCGATGACGACCGGTATTATGAGTTTATGTGTTTTGATGTACCGAAGGTAGTTTGGAGTCTCGAATGTGATCACAGAGATGACGAGGAGTCTCGAAATGGCCGAGACATAAAGATTCATATATTGGAAGGTTATATTCGGACACCGGATGAGTCCCGGGGGTTATCAGATAAATACCGGAGTACTGTGAGGTTACCGGAACCTCCCGGGGGGTTATTGGGCCTCATGGGCCCAAGTGGAGGAAGAGGAGGCGCGGCCAGCTAGGGGCGCGTGCCCCCCCTAGCCAAACCAAACTGTAGTTGGGGGCCGGCCCCCTTTCCATCTTCTCCCTGTCCTCCTTCCTTCCTCTCCTACTCCAACTAGGGAAGGGGGGGGGGAATCCTACTCCCGGTGGGAGTAGGACTCCCCATGGCGCGCCTCCTCCTCCCCTACCTCCTTTATATACATGGGGAGGGGGCACCCGATAGACACACAAGTTAACATCAGTTTAGCCGTGTGCGGTGCCCCCCTCCACAGATACACACCTCGGTCATATCATTGTAGTGCTTAGGCGAAGCCCTGCGTCAGTAGCTTCATCATCACCGTCACCATGCCATCGTGCTGACGAAACTCTCCCGTGACGCTCAACTGGATCAAGAGCTCGTGGGACGTCATCGAGCTGAACGTGTGCTGAACGCTGAGGTGCCGTACGTTCGGTGCTTGGATCGGTTGGATCGCGAAGACGTTTGACTACATCAACCGCGTCACTAGACACTTCCGCTTTCGGTCTACGAGGGTACGTAGAGTGACTCTCCCCTCTCATTTCTATGCATCTCCTAGATAGATCTTGCGTGATCGTAGGATTTTTTTTGAAATACTACGTTCCCCAACATAAGGCTCCTGTCGGTTGCCGATAATTTACAAAACATGATCATCTCATACAATAACGTATGACTCATCACGTCTTGACCATATCACATGACAACATGCCCTGCAAAAACAAGTTAGATGTCCTATACTTTGTTGTTGCAAGTTTTACGTGGCTGCTATGGGCTTAGCAAGAACCGTTCTTACCTACGCATCAAAACCACAACAATTTTTTGTCAAGTGTGATGTTTTAACCTTCAACAAGGAATAAGCGTAGTCACACTCGATTCAACTAAAGTTGGAGAAACTGGCACCCGCCAGCCACCTATGTGCAAAGCACGTCGGTAGAACCAATCTCATGAACACGGTCATGTAATGTCAGTCTGGGCCACTTCATCCAACAATACCGCCAAATCAAAGTATGACATGATGGTAAGCAGTATGACTATTATCGCCCACAACTCATTGTGTTCTACTCGTGCATATCATCTACGCATAGACCTGGCTCATGATGACACTGTTTGGGAACGTAGTATTTCAAAAATTTCCTACGATCACGCAAGATCTATCTAGGCGAAGCATATCAACGAGCGGGGAGAGTGTGTCCACGTACCCTCATAGACCGAAAGCGGAAGCGTTTAGTAACGCGGTTGATGTACTCGAACGTCTTCACGATCCAACCGATCCAAGTACCGAACGTATGGCACCTCCGTGTTCAGCACACGTTCAGCATGATGACATCCCTTGAGCTCTTGATCCAGTTGAGGACGCGGGAGAGTTCCGTCAGCACAACGGCGTGGCAACGGTGATGATGAAGTTACCGACGTAGGGCTTCGCCTAAGCACTACGACAATATGACCGAGGTGTGTAACTGTGGAGGGGGCACCGCACACGGCTATGAAATCAACTTGCATGTCTATGGGGTGCCCCCTCCCCACGTATATAAAGGAGGGAGGGAGGAGGAGGGCCGGCCATAGGGGCGCGCCCAAGGGGTGAGTCCTACTCCTAGTAGGAGTAGGTTCCACCCTTTCCTAGTCCTACTAGGAGAAGGAGGAAAGAGGAGGAGGGGAGAAGGAAAGGGGGGCCGGCCCCCCAAACCCTAAACCAATTCGGTCTGGGCCTAGTGACGGGCGCCCCACCACATTCTTGCTGCCCTCTTTCTCCACTAGCGCCCAATAAGGCCCATAGACTCCCCGGTGAATTCCCGTAACTCCCCGGTACTCCGAAAAATACCCGAATCACTCAGAACCTTTCCGATGTCCGAATATAGCCTTCCAATATATGAATCTTTACCTATCGACCATTTCGAGACTCCTCGTCATGTCCTTGATCTCATCCGGGACTCCGAACAAACTTCGGTCATCAAAATCACATAACTCATAATATTAATCGTCATCGAACGTTAAGCGTGCGGACCCTACGGGTTCGAGAACTATGTAGACATGACCGAGACACATCTCCGGTCAATAACCAATAGCGGAACCTGGATGCTCATATTGTCTCCTACATATTGTACGAAGATCTTTATCGGTCAAACTGCATAATAACATACGTTGTTCCCTTTGTCATCGGTATGTTACTTCCTCGAGATTCGATCGTCGGTATCATCATACCTAGTTCAATCTCGTCATCGGCAAGTCTCTTTACTCGTTCCGTAATACATCATCTCGTGGCTAACTCATTAGTCCTTTGCTTGCAAGGCTTATTGTGATGTGTATTACCGAGAGGGCCTAGACATACCTCTCCGATACACGGAGTGACAAATCCTAATCTTGATCTATGCCAACCTAACAAACACCTTCGGAGACACCTGTAGAGCATTTTTATAATCACCCAGTTACGTTGTGATGTTTGATAGCACACAAGGTGTTCCTCTGGTATTCGGGAGTTGCATAATCTCATAGTCATAGGAACATGTATAAGTCATGAAGAAAGCAATAGCAATAAAACCAAACGATCATTATGCCAAGCTAACGGATGGGTCTTGTCCATCACATCATTCTCCTAATGATGTGATCCCGTTCATAAAATGACAACACATGTCTATGGTCAAGAAACTTAACCATCTTTGATTAACGAGCTAGTCAAGTAGAGGCATACTAGGGACACTTTGTTTTGTCTATGTATTCCCACATTTATCAAGTTTCCGGTTGATACACTTTTAGCATGAATAATAAACATTTATCATGATATAAGTAAATATAATATAACAACTTTATTATTGCCTCTAGGGCATATTTCCTTCAAGTCCAACTAGGATCCCAATCCTAGTTGGATTCCCTTTCCTATTCCAAGAGGGGGTAGGAGGGAAGGAGAGGGAGAGGGAAAGGAAAGAGGGGGCCGCGCTCCCTCCCCCTAGTCCAATTTGGACTGCCTTTGGAGGGGGGGGGCACCTTGTGGCTTGCCCTCTCCTACTCCCTTATGCCCCATTAAGGCCATAACTTCACCGGGGGGTTACGGCAACCCCTCGGTTCCTCGATAAATATCTGAAACGTCCCGAAACCTTTCCGGTGTCCGAATATCTTAGTCTAGTATATCAACCTTTATGTTTCGACCATTTCGAGACTCCTCGTCATGTCCGCGATCTCATCCGGGACTCTGAACAATCTTCGGTCACCAAAACACATAACTCATAATACAAATCGTCATCGAATGTTAAGCGTGCGGACCCTACGGGTTTGAGAACTATGTAGACATGACCAAGACACATCTCCGGTCAATAACCAATAGCGGAACCTGGATGCTCATATTGGCTCCCACATATTCTACGAAGATCTTTATCGGTCAAACCGCATAACAACATACGTTGTTCCCTTTTTCATCGGTATGTTACTTGCCCGAGATTCGATCGTCGGTATCATCATACCTAATTCAATCTCATTACCGGCAAGTCTCTTTCTCGTTCCGTAATACATCGTCTCGTGACTAACTCATTAGTTATTTGCTTGCAAGGCTTATAGTGATGTGTTACCGAGAAGGCCCAGAGATACCTCTCTGACACTCGGAGTGACAAATCCTATTCTCGATCTATGCCAACTCAACAAACACCTTCGGAGACACCTGTAGAGCATCTTTATAGTCACCCAGTTACGTTGTGACGTTTGATAACACACAAGATGTTCCTCCGGTATTTGGGAGTTGCATGGTCTCATAGTCAGAGGAACATGTATAAGTCATGCAGAAAGCAATAGCAATAAAAACTAAACGATCAATATGTTAAGCTAACGGATGGGTCTTGTCCATCACATCATTCTCCTAATGATTGGATCCCATTCATCAAATGACAACACTTGTCTATGATTAGGAAACTTAACCATATTTGATTAACGAGCTAGTCTAGTAGAGGCATACTAGGAACACTCCTGTTTTGTCTATGTATTCACACATCTATCAAGTTTCTGGTTAATACAATTCTATCATGAATAAAAGACATTTATCATGATATATAAGGAAATATAAATAACAACTTTATTATTGCCTCTAGGGCATATTTCCTTCAGGGACTCCGTCCACACCCCACTCTTCGTCCCGCCACCGCCATCGCCATTGCCGCCGTCCATCGAGCCCAAGCCGGAGCCGGAGCCGACGTGGGAGCGCTCCCCGCCTCCACGCACTTGGCCGGAGGAGGCCTACACGCGGACGAGCTTGTACCACGAGTGGGTGAGTGCGCCTCCTGTCCACTTTGCCGTGACGTCGGCGCAGGAGGCGGCCCACCTTGAGCGCTGGAAGGCGCACTGGCTCCGCCAGGAGTAGGCCGACGGCGAGGAGCAGATGCGCTACGAGGCCATGCTCCAACACGACGCGGAGGCTCTCCAGCTCGAGGAGGAGGAGGACGAGCGCACGCGGCTGGCTGCAATGCCGCCGCCCGAGCAGACACCGGAGGAGGCTGCCCTAGCAGCGTACCAGGCGGTGTTCGGGCGGGCTGGCGCTGCTCCCGTCTTCATCGACCTCACCGACGGCGATGGCGGGATCGACACCAAGGGCAAGGGCAAGGCCGATGACGTCTAGGGCAGCGTGCGGGGCGGCGCAGACTTTCTTTAATGTTTTAATTAGGTTTAAGTGGACTTTGGCCGACGGTTGACCGGCCACTTATGTTTAATTATGTTTATTTTCTGTGAGTTGTTTTTTTCGTGCTGGCACATTTTGGTTCAGCCTTCCGTTGGGCGGTCAAGCCGACCCATTTGAGAATGCGCGTCCGCACGTCCGTCTGGCCGACCCAAACGGACGAAAAGCGGACAGAGCGTGCGTCCGTTTGGGTCGCCCCATTGGAGTTGCTCTTAGCCCGCGCATTAGTCTTGTTTAGGTCGAAATACACAGAAATAGCGCCCCCATGGGGCAACCAAACGGACATGTGTCCTTTCTTTTGTCCGCCGCTGTCCATTTGCGGCCCAAATTTAAGTAGCATTTGCGTCGGTACAAACACGAAGCAGACACACGCGGTCGCTATGGCGGACCCGTCGGTCACACATACTCGGTTTCCCTCCTTCCCTCCATGCCCGACACCCCCCTGTCGTCGCCGCTCATTTTTCGGATGCTCCGTCGGTGCCTAGGCCTGCCGCCCGCATCCACGCCCCCACCCGCCGCCCGTTACGGAGGAGTTCTTGCCAGCATTCGTGCCCTCTTCTCGCCACCGACGGTGCTAGAGTAACCACGGTTGCCAGCGTCTCCCATTGCCCGCCTCGCGCTCCTACGCCGCCATTGTTTCCGCTTCGACAGGCCCGCTGCCTGTACGGGGCATCGGTGCTCTTCACCAGCCGCATCTCACCAACTTCCTGCAAGGTACAGTGGATAATGGGAATGAATATGTTTTCAACAATTTCATTTGTTCATCGGACGATTCGTCCTCAGACAATGATGAGCTTGTGGTTGCAGAATTGGTCGTCAATGACCACATTGTTAGGCATCGGCCGAGGTTCAGGGGATCAATCTTGGGCCATGCTCCGACGTTGAATCGCAATAGAGAGAGGGGCCATTGCCTGCTCTTCACCAATTACTTTCAGTGCATGTCCTCGCTCTTCAAACCCCATCTTTTTCGCCGCCGCTTTCGAATGACGAGACATGTGTTCAATCTTATTCGGGAGGAGTGGTAGCATATGGTAATTACTTTGAGTGCAATGAGCGTGACGACAACATCTACAACCAAAGGTTTGAATTTCAGGGTGAAAATATTGTGTCTGAGCATCAAGAACAGGTAGCGTTTTATCAGTTCATCCAATTTCACCATGAAATGCGTGATTGGTAAACTCACATTCAACTTCAAGGATTTGGTTGAGCACATATGGGCTCACATTGTTGGTTCAACTTCTTTCATTGTATTTGTGACAATTTCAATTTAGTTGTAAACTTTATGACTTTTATTCGATTGTGAAATATTTATTGTTAACAATATTATGTGATTTTTATTTGGTTGTAAATATGCGTCGTTTCTTTTTAGTTTAAGAGTTAATATCACCACAAGTACATGAAGTTGCATGGTGTTAATTAATGCATATACAAACTTGAAAAAAAAACTGTAAAAGTGCTCACTTAACTTCTGATGTTTGTACAAAATAGGTACAAAACAGTCTCGTAGATGCCAGATTAAACGACATGTCATCAAGTAGCAAGTAGGGCTATAGCCCTAACAACTTTCCTTGTAATTTCTTCTTGGAAAGAACAGAAAATCATCAGAATGTATCACTTAAGCAAGCTAAGTCCTAGGCGTAGCTTGATGCTAGCTCCGCCACTGCGCATGTCCTGAATTTTTTCTCACAAAGGCATTATGTAAATTCATTATAAGTTCCTGGTTCCTCATTCCTGAATTGTTCACTCCAAGTCCAAATCCCTAAACTCAAGCCCGTGCACGCATTCCCATTGTAAAGGGCTCCCGACGACCGTGCACGTCGGCATCGCATAGCTCCGGCGAACATGAATCAGGGAGAACATGAACTGATTGTGTGCGAGTAAAAAGCCTAACAAAAGTGAGGTGCCAGGCGCTCAAGGGAAGTCGCCGTGTATTGGACTTGTCGTACCCGGGAGGGTAGGCGCCATGCTCCCGGAGGATCGGATCAATGCCGGCGGTGAACTCCAATGCGCCGTCGTCGTGCCTTGGTACCATTCGAGGTGGAAATCATAATGGTCAAACCAAGGGGTTTCAGAAGGGTTATCTGAACTATGTGCTACTTCATGGTAATATCTGGTCGTTTTTACAAGATTTTATTATTCCCCTGTAGCTGAGGACATCCTAGGAATACATTTGTTCAAATCGGAGGGGTTCTAAAAGAAACCCGTACAAGCCGCATGCAATCTGACGATGTGGAGTGAGACCGCTTCGCACTGTTTTGTACCAAATTGTTACCGCATCAAGAGTTAAGCGAGCATTTTTCTGGTTTTTCCAAGTTTATGTATTATCAGTTAATGCCGACAAGTTCATGTACCGATGATGATTTTAACTCTTAGTTTAAAGATATATGCATGGAAAATGAGTCGGCCCGACGTCGGTTGGGCACATCGCACATGGCTAGCCGGACAACACCCCTTCGGCCGACCCAAACGGACATTATTCGGACAAAACATATGTCAGTCTGGAGTCGCACGTTGAAGTTGGCCTCAAACTGGTAACTAAAAATGCTAAAACATTTTCCTAAAGGATAAGTATATTTTGCGTCCCTCAACTATATCGAAAGTATAGAAATGGTCTCTCGACTTCAAAACCAGTAAAACATAGTCCCTCAACTTTTCAAACCGGATAATTTCAGTCCCTGATACCGCTTTAGATGGTTTTACTGATGACATGGCATGGTTTTGATTGATTCGGATGGTTTCGTTAATACCGCTCAGCCCACTGTCAACTGCAACATGTGCATGGCTCGCATGATAGGCCGGTGACGTGCTTCTCCTGATGCGCCACCAATGTGACTTGGCGTTCGGCTCCCTGCTGCCTTCGACGCCGAGTAAGGTGCCAATTCCATGGGCTGCCGATTGTCGTCCTCCCGTCCTCCCGTCCCTCGCGTCGCCCTAGGGCGACTCGGGGGATCCTAGGGTTTCCAGCCGCCCCCCCCCCCACCTCCCCCATCCCCCTCGCCGCCACCGGAGACGACCGCCGGGAAAGCCCGCGCGGGCGCCGGGGAAGGTGGCGGCGGGGTCTTCGGCGCTTCTTCTTCGTGGAGGCCATCGGATCTAGGGGCGGCGGCCCCTACTGGCGTGGCGTGCGGCGTGCCTGAGGGTTCGGCCGTGAGGACGGCGAGCCGCAGGCGTGCAAGATCTGGAGGTATTGCCCCCTTCCCTTCCATGCATCCCTTCTCGGTCCCCGGTTCGGTTTGGATCTTGCCGGATCCACCTCCGGTGTGTTCTGGTGGAGCAGATCGGTGTCCGGGGGAAACCTTGGCCGCCTTGGCTGGCCGGCAGCGGCGACGCCGCTTTCCTCCTTGGGGGCGCTGCTGAGGGCACCATCTCTCCACTCCGACCCATGTCCGGGCGAAAGCCCAAGATCCGATGCGGATCGGGCGTCGGCGGCGCCCCGTGCACCGTAACCTTCCTGGAGGCGACGTCAAGGACATTGGGATCGGATGGAAGGGTCTGCAGGTGAGGGGTGGGGGTGTGCTGCCTCCTTTTCGGTGGAGCGGTGTTTCTTTCTACATATTCTTGGCGGCGGCTCTTGGCGGCATGGAGCAGTGGAGGCTTGGCGTCAGATGTGTGTTGACGGACACGCGCAGGAGGTTGACGCTGTCTGGCGTCGTGGTGGCGTCGGCGGCAGCGAGACCGGGCAAGGCCAATGCAACAGTGCAGCTCTGAAGATGGATGTGTGGCAGGTGGCTGTGGTGGCCTCATACCCGGCAGGCGTCCTGGTTGAGGAGCACGCCGGACTGGTGGGTGCCCATACCCGGCAGGCGTCCTGGTTGGGACCTCAGGTCTTAGATGTTAGGTTTGGCTGCGAGGTCTGTTTGGTATTAGGCCCAGACCATCAGCGCCCCTTCATCAGTTAGATAGGAGTAGCGACAGATGTTGCGAAGATGGTGGCTTTGGTCTTACTGTTGTACGACTTTGTAAGGTCTTGTGTTAATAATTAATAAATTGGCCGTATGCATCTTCCAGATGCAGAGGCCGGGGGTATTCCTCCTTTTTCTAAAAAAAAAAATTCATGGGCTGCCACCCTTGACCACATCCACGGCAAAAATGCCAGCACCATGCATGTACTCTACCAGCGAACAACCTATTGTGGTGCGTCACCTGCGCCATGCCAAGGTGATTGTACTGCTGTAGACAGGCAAGCGTGCTGGGGCGGATGACCGGAAGCCGACACGGGCGCAGCTCCATGTGCATGATGCCAGCTCGCTCGCCCGGCGCGGATAGAGAGCATCGGTATCATGGACCACCACCACACCTCGACTTCAACATATACGACAGGCAGGCCTTGGGCGACGACGCAAGCGCTGACGCTGGGGCTGCAGCAACAGTACAACAGGCATGACGGCGATGACAGTGTCTGAGTAAATATCGAGTTCGATGGTTGTCCGGGCAGCACAACACGAGCTCGGTGGATGCGGCAACTAGGTGGATTGCAGCTCGATCAGCGAGCACGGATGCAGGTACACTTGTGTGGTAATGATGGTGCGACGGCTACAACCAGCTGGGCATGGCAGCTCGGCATGGTCAAAGGGATTTCGGCCAAGCAGACCGCAGCTGGCGAACATGGTTTCCAGCGTCCCGTGACCGGCAGCCTGCATTTCAGCAACGAAACCATCCGAATCAGCCAAAAGCATGCCACGTCAACAGTAAAACCACCCAAAACGGTTTTAAGGATTAAAGTTATCCGGTTTGAGAAATTGAGGAACTAAGATTTGCTGATTTTGAAGTTGAGGGACGATTTCTACAATTTCGATACAGTTGAGGGAGAAGCGGGATTGATGTGAGAAGACGGATTACGTTTTGCACGGAAGACGTATTTGGCAGAGTAATCATCCGCCCAGGTCAAAGTTCGCTTCTTTAATAATAGTAGAGATTCCTGCGTTTCACGCCGGACTTCGTCCTGGCCGTCGAAATCCCGGCGGACACAACGTGGTGGGTTGCCTTCAGGGGTAGCCGGAGAAGAGAGTCGTGGCCTCCATCCGGTGACCATAGGCTGGCAAGTTCATGTACCGATGATGATATTGACCGACCCAAACGGAGTTGGCCTCAAACTGGTAACTAAAAATGCTAAAATCATTTTTCCTCACCGCCTACCGTGGCCATGCACGCTACGGCGGTGCACGCGCGCGGCTATATTCTCCGCCTGCGTTGACGAACACAGCGACGGGATATGTTGCGTTTTAACTCGGCGCGGAAATGCGCAGCCCATTCGGCCTAACGGGCGCGTTTCGTCCGGCGCTACACTAAAAATTAAATTGGTACGTGATCTACACAGGGGAGTATATACTACGAATTACGAACACGTACTATCTGTATAATCGAGGGGAGCGAGACAAGCAACAGTGGCCGGCGAGTGGAGCGGGCGGAGTCGTTTTGGTCCGCCCCCACACATCCACATGCCCACGCCAGCCATCATCATTCTTCCTTCCCCTCCCTTTACGCACTCCTCTCCACGCTTCCCTTCTACTCCTCCTCCCTCCCCTATCCATCGCAGTTCAACAGCCGCACACACTCCCCACTCCATCATCCATCGTAGTACCTCATTTGAAATAGTAGAAACCGTCTTTTTTCTCCCCACCTAGGGGTACAATAATACAACATCTTTTGACCAAGCAAGAACCGGCAGAGCAAACTAAGCTCAAGAAGCACCGGTAGAAATTAAATCTCTCGGCCGCGCATGGCATGGCCATGCCATCCTTCAAGCCAGCGGCACTGCGAGGAGGCGAGTGAGTGCTGAGCTTGGGCCAGCGCCACTCCTTCCAGGACAAAATAGCCAGAGTACTAGCACTAGTTCCCTGCTTGGTTTCTCTGCCCAGCTTTTCCCAATCCAAAGCTGCAGGCCTTGGCACGAGCTGTCGGCTTTTTCTTCTGCCGCTGCTTCTTCTTTGGCTCCTCTGTCGCAGCGCAGACACCTCTCCTCTTCTTTCTCAGTTCCCTCGCACTTCTTCTTGCCCCACGCCCCGCCCCCCGAGTTCGCTCCACCCGCGCCGGCCCCAGCACCTCCGGCCCGTCCCCGAGCTCCGGGAGCACACTCCGATCCCAACAATCTACGGTTCGAGCTCTCCACGTACGTACGTACAGACCCCGGACGGCCGGAGGAGAACCGGGAACGCGCCGCCATATCCATCTCCCTCTTTCCTTTCACGATTCTCCACTCTCCACTGCCCCGCCGCAGCCGGGATTCGGGATCGGCCGAGCGGATTTCCTTCCGTTTCCGCACCACCAGGATCCCATCCTTTTCTTTCTTTCCAAAAAACAAAATTCCGTCCTTCCTGCCTCTTTTCTCACACCAGAGCCCGTGTGCCTCCTGCGAGCGGGCTGACCATGGAGTGGGACAAGGCCGCCGCCGCCGCGGCCGGCGAGCCGGCGGAGGAGAGGGGCGGCGCGGGGGACGCGCTCGGGTACGTCAAGGTGATGACGGACGAGCAGATGGAGGTGCTCCGGAAGCAGATCTCCATCTACGCCACCATCTGCGAGCAGCTCGTCGAGATGCACCGCGCGCTCACCGCGCACCAGGACTCCATTGCAGGTATACCATGCGCACCAACTGCAGTACTGCACGCACATGCTTGACGGCTCCGCTTACTCTTTCTTTCTGCGTAAATTAACCGAGTAAAAGTCTCTCCCTCTCTCCTTTTCTTTTCCTTTTTCAAGGACGCAGCCTTGTTTCTTTCTGAATAAAATTCAGATGTTGTGGGCTTTGTCGGATCTGCAAAAGCACCACTTTGTTA
This sequence comes from Secale cereale, assembly GCA_902687465.1. NCBI lineage: Eukaryota > Viridiplantae > Streptophyta > Magnoliopsida > Poales > Poaceae > Secale > Secale cereale. The sequence continues at coordinate 797,472,453 of LR738711.1, forward strand.
TTACGAGCTGATGGAATAGGCAGTATGATTAGGATCTGTTTATCCATCCATTTCACCAATTTCTTGGTGAGAATATTGCTTTTAGCTGTTTGTCAGTTCATGCATGAGCAAGTCCCACACATTCTATTGCTGTTCTTGTCATTGCTCATATCATTGTTCAGTCACTTGTTTTTGACTGGTGGTGACACATGTCACAGCTAGTTGTGGCTATGCATCATCCTTTGAGATTATTTTGTTGTTGTTGTTGTTGTAGATCGGTTGATGATTGTGACGGTAATGCAGGGGACCGACCGGTAGTAAGATGAGGTTCATGGCGTGTCGTTTTCCACCATTGATTATGCAGGGCTCTGTTAATGTGTCTTCTTTGCTTGGCATACTCATCACTCCTGAAGATAGCTACAGACATCCTCTTGATTAGCGTAACAAGACATTTTAGAGATTGTGTTATTAGGCCATTGACAGCACTCCCTTACTTACCTAAATTATAACTTGCAAGCAACACTCCATTTGGTGGCGCAGACCAACAAGAGCAAAAGCTCAGCTACGGAAAACCCTACTATAAATACTTCCTCCGTTCCTAAATATAAGTCTTTTTAGACATTTCAAATAGATTACAACATACGGATGTATGTAGACATATTTTAAAGTAGATTCACTCATTTTGCTTCGTATGTAGTCACTTGTTGAAATCTCTAGAAAGACTTATATTTAGGAACGGAGGGAGTACATAACTGCAAGAAAGAAGAATGAAAGGGGCAAAGAACACAACTGCCAACTAAGACTAGCCGTCGAGAGGGCAGGGCTCTTAGCTCCTTTGCCCCTCTTACAACTACAGCACTGCATTGTATTTTTTTTTGTAAATACAGCGCAAAATTAATTCTGTTTTCTTAGGTCTTACTAACTGGCTTTGCCAGCTTTTTCTTGCGTAAATAACTTTAGAATTTACCGCACAGCTTGTTGCGGAACCATACTCCCTGCATCTGTTATTTCCATGCTCCCTGTGAAAGTAAGCTGAATACTATAGAAAATGGTACAAGAAAGTGCCAGATCATCAATTTGATGACTTGTTATGAAGTTAACAACAGGCTGGGCTCACACCATGCATTGGAAGAATTTATTTGCTCTAGGTTATATTCATGGCTATGGCCTTGTTGTTTATGTCACACTGTACAAAACTGTGTGATCATTATGCGTTGAAGTTTCATGGCTATGGCCCATGGGGCGTGGGCAATATGCGTTAAAGTTTTATTAGTGACACCGTGGGAACATTATATTGAGATTCAGAAAGGACCTTAAACGCTGCAAAATAAATGAAATAGGGACACAAGATTGTCATGTGGGACCATTTATGATTTGTGCCATGTTCCCATGTGCTCCACCATTTGTTCCGCAATCTTCTGCTATTCTGCAGAATGTAAGCTTGACATGCAGGAATCTCATAGCATGTTACTTACCTAATTATCTTATTTCTACTGAGTCAAACACTTATTCTTATTCTGACATTCCAATAGTTTTGTCACTCACATACGATTTGCACACTTGCCCATTTCGTAGTGAAACATTAGTTGATACTTTACTCTCAAGTCAACTAACTAGATTCCTTCAAAACTTAAGCATGTTCTTTTTTTTTTCTTTCCGATTGGCAACTTCTGTGAACTTCCTGACAGCCTTGCAATAATTTTTCTAACATCCTATTTTTTTTATAATTCATCTAGTACCACAAAAAGATTGTGCTTTATGGTAAACTCTGAAAACAGAGACCTGTGACAAGAGTTAGAGCCTGTTCGGCAGCTCTCCGGCTCCGCTCTGGAGCGGCCGGAGCGGAGCGGCCCGCAGTGTATTTTCTGAGAGTTGCCAAAGTGGCACTCCGTCCGCTCGCGTATTCCACGGAGCTGGACGATTCCCGAACAGGGCCTTATTTTACGTATGCTCCTGAAACACAGTTTGCGGATCTGCCCATTCTGAACTTTTTGTCTTGGTCTATTCTACTGTGTGTGTTGTCGATAGAACAGTTAGTTTCCCAACAACAGCTAGTTTTTTCTGCAGTCAACTGAGATCTCACTTCTGTTTTCAGGTATGAGGCTTGGTAATCTGTACTGTGATCCTCTAATGGTCCATGGAGGCCACAAGATCACGGCGAGGCAGCGATGGACACCGACCCAGATGCAGCTGCAGATCCTCGAGAGCATTTTCGACCAAGGAAACGGAACACCAAGCAAGCAAAAGATAAAAGACATCACCGCGGAGCTCTCGCAGCACGGCCAGATTTCAGAGACCAATGTCTACAACTGGTTCCAGAACAGACGTGCACGCTCGAAGCGGAAGCAGGCAGCTTCTTCTCTACCAAGTAACACCGAATCGGAGGCCGAGGGAGACGAGGATTCCCCGACCGACAAGAAGCCTAGATCAGACGGGTCACAGCAGCAGAGCATGGCTGCGAGGGCTCACAATCCCGAGAGGATCTCGGAGATGCACCGTCAGTTCGACTCAGCAGAGCGTGAGCAGGTCCGCGGTCCGATGTATGGGTCCAGCAATGACAATGGCCCGAGACCGTCGGGCGGCCTGGGCCAGATGTCCTTCTACGAGAACGTCATGTCGAATCCAAGTATGTTCAGCAAACACCATTTTTTCAGTAGACAGTACTACAATATACCATTCTTCAGTAGACAGTATAAAATACCATTTCTTCAGTAGATAGTATAGCTCTATTGAAACCTACTGAATTTGATCCGATATTGGTTGATCTGTGCAGGAATTGACCAGTTCTTCCAGTATCGGACGGGCGAAAGCTTCGACATGTCTGGGTGACGCGACATGTTTCGGGGATTTGGGTCTGAGAAGCTTTCCTTAGTGTAAAAAGCAGCATGTGTCGGTTATCAGGGTCTTGTGGACCTCCTCCGGAGAGTAGTTTAGCTCGAGTGGAATTGGTTTGATTTTCTCGTGGAAATAGTTTTGAGAAGCTGATATATATATACAGTATTTGCCCTTAGCCTATATATTAACTTCAAGTGTTGGTATCCAGACTCAGGGTTTGCAGTTTTACAAGCTTAAGCTGTTTTGGGTGTTCATTTCTATCAGAACCAGTGTTACAGTGTAAATGTGGCTATCAGAGCCAGCGATTATGTTTGTCAGGCCTCCGAAAAATCAAGAGTTTCCAGCCAATATAATCATTTGCACTCCCAACAGTGTCTACCAAACACACCTCCTATAATAGTCAAACATGTGATCTTCAAACACACATCCTCAACAACACCACACCCATTTCATGCACAGAAGAGGAAATTGCCCGGCAGGAACTGCCCTCCACACCCAATTACAATGCAGAACATCGGCGCGGCGGCTAACGGGGAGTCACCGCCATCCTGGAAGGGACGCCGCTGTCCATAAGGCCGCTGCCGGAGGCGTGGGACGAATCGAAATGCTCTCCGGTGGTCGCTATGAAGGAGTTTGATGTAGATTGCGTCAGTGTGGCCAAGGAGCCCGTCTCCATGGAGGTCACAGACAGGAGATCTTCTCCTTCAGGCAGAGTGCTACGGATGTCGTCGAGTTCCCTGGCGATGTCGGCCATGTAGGGCCTCGCGTCGGTGTCTTCCTGGCAGCACTTCAGGGCCAGCGAGAGGAACCTCGTGGCGAGTTCCGGAGGGCACCAGGACATTCGGCTGTCGATGATCCTGGAAATGTCTCCGGATTGGTAAGCTGCCTTTACCTACATCAAGGATCAGGTTAGATATGTCACTGATGAAATTCTACTGAATTACTACTAACACTCTTACTGAACGGTCAGAAAAGCTTCAAAAAGCTAAAATTTGATACTATATGTACCCTGCTTGTCATCTGCAAATAGTTAATTGAACGGCACATTTGGATACAGATCGGGGTGGGAACCTCTTTACCTCTCTAACGATGTTTTTACCGAACTGGATTGGCTTCATCCCGGTCAATAGTTCAAGCAGCACAACACCAAAGCTATAAACATCACTTTTTTCTGTCAATTTATTGGTTAGGAAGTATTCTGGATCAAGATAGCCCTGCCAAAAGAAAACATGATGGATATGATGAGCCCAACAAGTTGAATAAGTAGTAGGCTCAGCTGTTTCCCATTGTGTTGCATGGAACATCAGTAATTAGATCACAGTGGGTGCAGATCTTGCTACATTGCTAGGTGTAACAAGACTTACCGGAGTGCCCTTAACAACAGTGGAGATATGTTCTGGCAATGTTCCTTCAAGATCAGGGATCGGAGCAAGCTTTGAAAGACCAAAGTCAGCCACCTTCGCTACGAACTTGGAGTCCAATAGAATGTTGGTGGTCTTAACATCACGGTGAAATATAGGAGGATCTGCCTCGGTGTGTAGATAGAGAATTCCCTTTGCAGCGCCCAACGCAACATGCAACCTCTGAGAAAAGTTCAGAGGTCTTTTACAAGTTTCTGCAGGAAGTGTTCAGTTAGATTAGTTGCTTTAATCCAACACAAGTTATAGAATGATGCGCTTCGAGAAATAAAAAAACAGCCGGAAATGAGATGTCCTGTAATCTAAATTCTTACGGGAATCCGAAACAGAGGAATACTCCAAAATTGTTATTTGGATACGACACGGTAAAAACATAGGAATTCTAGACGCAAGGAGAAAACATGAGGAAGACCTCATGTTTGTTTTCCTAAAAAAACCTATGCATTGCCCCATTCCACAGGAATTTTGGTGAGCTATTCCTTTGTTCCAAACGGCACCGTAGGAATTTTTCCTATAGGAATTTAACCCTCCAATTTTCCTTTGTTCCAAACGGGATCATTGTGTCGATGATAAAAAAGAGAGCACATAATATACCATCACACATCACTTATAAACACACTAAAAATACATTTTAGGAGATTGTCTGGGATCATGGCCAACCTTGATGTAATAAACATGGTTATACGAGATGAAAAGAAACTAGGAAGACTTGAACGTGCAATTTTCCTCTTACTCACCAGAAAGATGATCACGTAGAGTGCCATTCGGCATGAATTCATACACCAACATCTGCAAAACATAATTGTCTATGAGCAACAATTACTGCAGTCTGCAGATACTCTGCCATATATTATAAGTTCAGCAAACCTGAGGTAACTGGAAAACCCTAATCATAAGCATATTTAGTACAACATTACCAATATTTTTTCCAAATACTATATTTCATTCTATGTAAATGATTCGAAGATTGAGACACACCTGATCAACTTCTTCATCACAATAGCCAATAAGAGATACCAAATTACGATGATGCAATCTTGACAGCAATTCTATTTCCGTGACAAATTCATTTGAACCTTGCAGAGAATCTTCAAGTGCTCGTTTGATTGCAACGGTTGTTCCATCAGCTAGATTTCCTTTATAGACTTTTCCATAACCTCCCAGACCAATTTCAGCTGAATCATCGAAATTATTTGTTGCTGTAGCCATTTCTTCCAACGTGAAGGATCTCACACCATCAACCTTGACAGAAAGCCTCGACAGTACTGCAAAATTATCTACTTCTTAAGTTGGTGTACATTGAATTTAATGTCTACTGTAATTTTAAAGTATACTTGCCATAGAGTTGAAACATATCAGATGTTGTCTCTTTAGAACTCGGATCTAATGTATTTGGATGAGGCTGATATAATAAATTCGCAGTTTAAATCCAATTTTCAGTATTACAGATACTGATTGAGTAGCTTCCAACTAAAATAATGATGCTTCGATATGTTACTAGTTACTCCCTCCGTTCCAAAATAGTTGTCGTGGTTTTAGTTCAAAGCAGCAAGGCATTTCTAATTTGTCAGACAGCAAGGCTTTTATGTGTAGCACATGAAAAACTATGCTGGTTACACAAATATAGTGACTTACATGAAGGCCTCGAAACTATTCGACGTTTTGAGCGTCTTCTCATTATAAAAAATGTTGCAATCACAGAAACTGCAATAGCACCAATAATTGTTCCTACCAAAATTCCAGCTAGTGTGCCCTTTTTTAAACCTGATGACACCGCCTCTGGGAATTCTGCGACAAAATAAAATTAAAAACAGCAGAAAAACAGTAAACAAGTGGATCATAAAGCCGGATGGAGTATTAAAGTATCAGCATGAAACATGCAGTACTGAATTTTAAGGAAAAATATGTTCTGATTCCTCGATAAGCTAGTATGCCCTTTGGAAAGATCTTGACAATTTTCCATTTCTGTTGTTGGTTCCTCCCGTCTATTAGGAGAGTTTGGGTTGCTATGAACCCTAGGAAACATATATTAGGGTATGGATCCTAAATTCCCCAATCCCCCTTACCTTCCTGAGCCCCTTGTGAAGGACTCCCTCTTTGAGAAATTGTAGGGATATCAACAGGGGTAGGCCCACTTACAGTTTTCATCACCACTGGTTTTCATGTTATGAAATTACCTCAAAAATCACAATAAAAAATCATGGCATACAGGCTGGAAGAAGGCAAAGAAACAACCAAGATATTATGTTGTGTGCAATAATTTATCAATTTTTAACATAATAGCACTAAACAACCGTATGAACTATATAGCGCATATTCCGTATGTTAGGACAATCAAATTAAGAATTCATGGGTTTCCGATTCTACTAGCATATAAAACAGCCACAGAAGCTCTGCTGATATTTTGTCACCTGTCTTGGCAAAATAAATATACACAAGGATCACACATTTCAACTATCTGTTTAATATGATAGAATTATGAATGGCATCCTTTGGTGCAAAGTAAATTCTACATACCATCTGCATAGGAACCAAGCGTGAAATTGAGAAGCTCATAAGGACCGAAAATGTCTAACAGAGTAATCTCCCATCCAGCAAGTAATTGCCTGAGCCGCGCAACTTCCGACATAGTGAATAAATTAGTGTTATTTGGAAATAACTTCAAATTCATATTCAGCCTTGGACCAGCCTCCCATGTGTACCGCTCAATGTATAGCTGGTAAATACTCAGGTTCAGTACAGAGGTTGAGTCCATCTCAAAGGCCTTTTTGTAGGAGCGGAAGTCTGAGATCCCTGGACTCTTCAGCCGAAATCCAACTCCGAGTGGCGCAGCACAAATGCAAGGTATAGGGGATAATGGATTGTATTCATAATTTTTATCCGTCGGGCAAGAAGTACAGTCTATACTAACTTGTGGTCCCTGTCCAGAAGGTGCTTCTCTTACAGATTTGGGTTGACAAAGTCCCGCTGCTCGAGCTGGATTGTCACATACGGGGTTTCCAGAAAGCCTGCAGGATAAATGATGGCAACTATTATTTGTCATACCAGAAAGAGAAATGATTTCATTTATAAAGCTCCTGTGATCAATATTGTATTTGTCCGTATTATTGGATATTTTGTATGCACTAGTAATAGCAATGAAATTTCCACATTCCCAGTAAACTAACTGCTTGTGTAGGAAATGCAAGCTGACAAGGAAATTTTCCATGGCAAAGAACATACAGTACAATGACAGCTTTTGGAGGCTCAAATGCTGCTGGAATTGTGTCAAGGGAGTTGCTTTCAAAGTTCCTGCATTATACAAAAAAAGATTACATATGCATATAGCAAACATATTTGCTGATGGAACAGCACTGTCGAGACTGTTCCTTCAAGCAACCTCTAAAATGGCATCTTCATATATCTCTAACAAAATAAGTAGCAAACTAGTGTGTAAAGTAAGTATGTTTAGAGAATGTGCAAAATTTAGCTCATCTTCTCATTAAGCAGAAAAGCAAGAATTTACAAGAAAATGAAAAAAAGGTTTTGATCACAAGGTATGGAAAAACCTCCACATACCTAGAGAACACGGACACACTAGTATCAGTTTTCGCGAACTTATTTTTTCACTCGCTAATTGTTTTGCAGAAAGAACATGGTAATCTATAGTTCAATAGCGAAAACATGATCTTCAATGGCATGAAAGGTTAGCTAGCACTACAAAAGCAGTCATTAAGGACTGGAGCAGGGCTTTAAGTTAAACGTTACTTACAAGAACTGAAGATTAGGCAGCCCGGAAAAGTTTGCCGGAATAGTTCCATTCAGAAAGTTATGTGATAAATCACTGTCATAAACTAGAAGTTAGTCTGGTTATTGTAAATAAAAGGTACTCCCTCCGTCCCATAATATAAGAGCGTTTTTGACACTACTCACTAGTGTCAAAAAACACTCTTATATTATGGGACGGAGGAAGTATAAAGGTTGAAAAGAGCAACATACATCGTGGTGATATTTGAAGCAAGTCTATCAACTGCTATAGATCCTGTCAGTTGGTTCCAGCTAAGATCCCTGAAAGCGCATAGTAGGATGGGTGATTTTCTTACTGAAAGATAATTACATAGAAATATATTCTAGGCAAAGGTATGAACAACAAACAAAGGATAATATCTGATAGTAGGATGCCAACAATAGTAAGAATGAAAAGAAAGTGCAGCATTCATCTTGATCTAGACTTACAAATAGCCAAGCTCAGGTATGCCACTCAGATCAGGAATAACTCCTTGCAAACTGCAATTCCTAAGACTCCTGGTGACATGAAAAGGATTATGAACTTGAACATATATATCTCTATTTCTATTTTAATTATGATAAAAAATACAAAAGATTTACTTTTTGTTTGAACTAATCTCAACAAACCCAAAAGAAATGCCCGTCGAGGGATAACTAAAAATTTAGAATTATAGAGATTTATAGAGATGTGGACTCAGTGCATCCTGATCGCTGATATATGTCACTCCTCCCATCGCATCACCGGCCTCATCTGGATTTGACCAAAGCTCGTGGTTGTTTCTGTGTTTGCAGGTATGGTCCTTCCTATGTACTACGTTTTTCTTTGTCAGCGACGGTTGCTACTCTGGTGCACTGGCCTTTTAGGACCTTAGCACAACGGCTTCCCTATTGTCAACTACAACAAGGTTTTCTCGGCTCCGGTGAGGGAGGGGCGATAACGGTTGCGCTCCTTTGGCTTGCTCTAGCGATTGTAGTCGTCGCTAGGTGGTCCATGGACCTAGTTGTATTCTTTTTTACTTCTCCGAATCTGTTGTTACATCTTACTAATAGGTCGGAAGAATTTTTCACAAAAAAAAAGAGAGGGCCTTTCAAAAGAAGAACCCTAATATGTAGCCAGTGGCTTCAGACATCATGGTGGAGACTGAGAATCGAAGGCGTGCATTCCGCCACCAGTCGCACGAACTGCCATGGGAATAGGCTTTACTGTATGTTGTCTGTGTTTAATTCCCTTTTATCATTCTCGACATCTGTTAGCCATAGCATTGGACAACTCTTTGCAACTAAAACAACTTCTTAATTAAATGATGTCCACAAATTAGCATGTCTACAAGTCAAGAATAAACTGAAAAATAATCCACAACATTGACACAGAAGGCATCTGCCATGCCCAAAATTTGAAAATCTAAATTATCCACATCGAGAAACGGAAACTACAAACCCTGCTACGAATAGTTGATACGCAGAAGAACTTTTAGCTCGGTACTATCCAGTATCCTCAGCATGATTTCCCGCTTAGTTTGACCATGTGTAAATAAAATTTTACGTTGAAAAGGTTTTATGAGAGGCAGGTGCAAGTTGTGTCAGTGTTGTCGACTTCTCCTTCAGAGTTTTTCAAGATTCCAGAGGTGGTAATTTGGATTCTAATACAATGGTACCCCTGCACCTTATATTCAAATCAAATACTAAAACAGAAGGAAAGGACGACAACGAGGAAAGGTGTTGTACTCACAGCTTTAAAAGTGTCCCTATGTTGTTGTATGCAGCAGGGATGGAACTTCCACTGAAGTTATTATTATCAGCCTGACTAGAAGTAGAAAGATACAGATATAAGGAATGAAAGTTGTTAGCTGACATATATCTAGTATCAAATTGATCTTAAAGGGGACAAAAATTCCGAGTGAAAAATATTTGCTATTGTTTAGTAACACAAGAAAGGCAAAACCAAATTAGATTTAAGTGACACTTAATACACCAGTGAAGGTATATCATAGAGTATACTCCTGAAAATTGTAGCATTACTTAATATTCTCAGACGAGCTAAACTAAAATAATCATCACGCTACCAGCATCGGATATGTATATAATTTGAAATAAACCAGAACACAATCTGAAATAAAGTAATTTCCTATGTCAAAGAAGAGTCTCATTGGGTATATAAATTGTTCTTACATGATTTTTAAACTCCGGGTCTCCGCTAATTTTGGAGGAAGAGGTCCAGACAAATTATTGGCATCCACAAGCCTGCACAGATAATATTATGAGATAATTTTACACACAACCGATACTGCATAATGCATCACATGGGGAAAAACCTAAGAACTCAAAATAAAAGCAGGGTCCACTTACAGATGAAGGAGCTCAGGCAATCTGGACAACTCAGATGGAATTTGCCCACTTAATGAATTATTGTTCATGTGACTAAAGGTAAAAGGAGAGTCAATACTAAAAATATGCTTAAATAAGAGTCAGGGTACGAATGAAAGTGAGAAGGTTATGATCCTGAAACTTACAGATGCTTCATGCTTGTTAAATTAGCAAACGACTTAGGTATGGGTCCAGATATTTGATTTTGGTCGATTTGCAATCTGTCTAAGTTCTTGAGATAGCCAATCTCATCTGGTAGGGAACCGGATAGTTGATTACCATTCAAAGCTCTACAAAAAATGAGGTAGTGACAATTAATTATTATGAATGTTTACTTGTATCTGGAGGATATTGTACTCATCTTCCATGTTGAACTGAAGGAAAATAGTAGACAGCGACACATATTTATGTCTGGACGAAAGGAATGTAGAAGGGTAAGAAAGTAACCCACACAATAATATTGCCACAAGACGAGGAAAAACCCACACCAAATATAGACATGAGATGAAGAAAATTTCAAAGGTGTGCAACAGTAATTAAGATGTGGTAAAACTCAGATATATACAAAACTGCCTAGGGACCTAGGTGCCTTATAACTTATGTGGTAAAACTCAGATATATACAAAACTGCCTAGGGACCTAGGTGCCTTATAACTTATGTACATGTATATTTGAGAGAAAATATGCATGTGACAGTTTTGTACGTCCAAAGCCATGTTGTTTAAGCCCGTTTACTGCAGCTTTTAGATAAAAATAAAAAATAGAATTGAAAAGATGAGACCAAAACACAGATGCTAAACCTATATGCTGAATCATATACATGGGCCTCTATTTTATTTTGGTGGATAAAATGAAGAAAATGATGATATGAATGGTCTGCCATTTTCAACATGCAGGGTTCGATGCTTAAACTTCTGCGGCCTGGCAAGACAAACAGCACCGTGGGTTATCCATACTGGCAAATGAGTACAAAAGTTAGCTTAGATAAGAGATACTTACATAAGATTGAGTGTTGTGATATTGCCTATCTCTTTCGGGATGTTACCAGTCAAATTGTTCCACATAAAATTCCTTCGAAAACAGAAAATACAGCAGTTAGCTCACATACGTTTGGTACCTAATGGCACAACCTGAAAAGCACCGATGCAGAATACAGATAGAAACAGTTAAATGGGACAGTCTAGTTATGTCATTCCAAAAGTATATTTTGTCAGACAATCTGGGCCTTGCTGAAAATCCACTTTACATCTAAAACATGAAGTGGTTCCCTTTAACAAGAAAACATGAAGTGCAATATCGAAACAAAAACACTTCTTTTTCAGGTAATATTGAAGAACCACTTGAAAGCACTGAATTTAGTTAACTGTTAATAGATTATACTTACAAGTTTCTCAGCTGAGACAGGAGACCAACCTCCGGTGCCAATGTTCCAGAAAGATTCATATTAAACAACTCCCTACGCGGGGCAAAAAATATGCATTATTAAGCGGAACATGACACGGTATCCGATCAACATATTATGCATTATACAGAAATGGTAGTTAAATGAATAACAATCAGGTTCAAAGACAGGAAACAGAGTAAGCAACAAGGCATCAACCAATGACCATTATTTTGACCAGGAACTGCAAACTTGGTCTGAAACAGTAAACAAGAGTACAGTACAGATAATGCTAAAAACAATGTTAAATAGGGGGGGGGGGGATTTAGTGACTTTATAAGGTTTTAGTAATAAAGTTTGACTGTTATAGCCTTTGATACAAGAAAACATGGGAGAAACTTATATGAAAGCCATGGATATATCCATAAAAGAAAATTGGAGATGTGGAAGATCTCTAGCTATTTCAGTTATAATTTAACTTGGTAGCTCCTTTTAGGCTTTTATGGCTGTTGTCATTATTTGTGAGCAGAAGTTTGTTGCGACTTGCAATATTAATTGCTTCAGCAGAGGGTTCACTGTAACACGAAAAAAATGGCAGCTAACCGTTAACACGACGGCGAAAAAGGAAATTGGATAAATAAGGATGGTGTGTTAATCATACAGCTCTGTTACATGAAGATATGTATCAATGGGTATCTTGTGGCAAATGACTCCTGTCCAGTTTGATGTGCATGGATCTCCTCTATTCCAGTTCTTAAGGTTGTTTATAGGATCAATTAAACTGCCTTTGATAGCATGGAGAGCATTTGCTGCATGTAAGAGAGACAATTGCAATCTTCAGAGGGATAATATTAATATATTATCTCAGTAAAAACCACCATCTAGTTATGCTTATATCCACTAGAGTACTAACTAATAGGATATCATGCGTGTTAATGTGAGACTACTTTGATTAGTCCATTAGTATTAACAGATTACTTGTGGAATATACATCACATATGAGAAAACCGATTACTTGTGGAACTCTTCAAGACTTCCAGACATACAAACAAATAAATCTGATTAAATCTGCACAAGCAGAGCGTGCAATAAGAAAATGGGATCCAATGCAATAAGGTAGTGTGCAATAAGCCGATAGTGGGACAATCAGGAGAACTAGAGGTTACCTTCAATAGGGTGAGTGCTTTGTCCCTTTACGACATCCACCTGGAAAACACACAGAACAAGCAGGATTGCTGCATACGGGGATCCTCCAGATCTGGCCATGTCTGTACAAGAGAACTAGCAGCAACTTGGTACCAGTGTCGATTGCTAAGAATCTGAGATCATAAACAGGCATAGAAACAAATATGCTTAGGACCATTCAAAAGGTTGATGCCTCCAAAATGGAGGTGCTTATTCCCGCCATTTAAGTTTTTTATTCCCAGAAAACGCAAAGCTTACATCTCGATGCATTGATGGAAAGTAAGATGCATAACTGTATAGAGCAAACTGCACAAATACACAACTTTTGGGGTTGAGGAACACAAAACCGCAACTCTAGGGGATTTTAACAGAAAACCACAACTCCAGGACAAAATCGGTAACGAAAAACACAAATGAATTACTTTGCACCACCACACATCATTGCATCCCTTGTTTTTTTGACGGTGCTACGGCGGGCTTACGCCGGCCTGAACCTGAACCATTGCATCCCTTGTCTACACAACATACACATATATCCCTCAAAAGCCATCGACTGACCCCATGCAACCAAGTCGCCACGTTAAGGGATCCTCCGCTGTGCACTGCCCATGCCATCCACGGTAGCTGCAATAGCGTGCTGCGGGTGCACCTAAGATCTACCATCCTAAAATAAGTGTCTCAACTTTAGTACAACTCTAACTCAATTCACTAGTCAATGCAACCAAAAGTCCGAACTGATGAAAAAGGCTAGGTAATCCACGTATACACTCCAACAATACTTGCTACTCCCTCTGTCTTATAATAACAAAGTGCGTATTTATTTTTGCAAAAGTCAAGCAACACAAATGTTGATCAAGTTTATGAAGAAAATAATCAATATTGACAATATCAAATATGAAAATAGTATTCATGATTAGTGTAATGACATTGATTTGGCACTCTACTGTCGATAATTTTTCTATAAAGTTGATCAAATTGTATAAGATTTGATTTAAAAAATCTAATAAGAATGATACTTAGGACAGAGGGGGCCTTAAACTCCACCAACTGATGATAATAAATACTCCCTCCGTCCCATAATGTAAGACGTTTTTTGACACTACACTAGTGTCAAAAAATGTCTTACATTATGGAACGGAGGGAGTAGTACATTAACAATGGCAGTGTCCAAATCAGCAAGCGAGTCTTGAGCAGGCGTCCTAAGGCCGTGCACAAGGTAAATTGGAGTTTTTTGTCTTGGTATTTTGCGAGAAGGTAAATTGGAGTAAACGACTGCAAAAAGGCACAGGTAAATTTTGCACGGTGTGCTTTATATATAAAGCGGGGTGAAAACTTTTTTCGGTAGCATACACGTTTCCGCAAAGTATTAGCCATTATGTCAGTTTTCAGTTATGCAGACAGAGACCTTTGGAAAAATGAAGGTGAAAGCGGAGAAGCACGAGAATCCAAAAAAAAAAAAAAAGAACAAGAACAAGAACAAGAAACCAAGAAAACTATGATGAACAAAAGAAGGATGAACTATAACCAGAAGGAGAAGAAAAAGAGGTGAAGTGAACTAGCGACCGGAAAATCAGTTAGTTTCTTAGCCCAACAGAACATTAGCGTAGAAAGAATTGAGAAGGGAAAGAGAAGAGAGCCAACTGAACTGAAGAAACTGACCTCAAGCTCTGCTCCCAAACAGCAACTGAACCGATCCGATTCAACACAGCAGAGAGGACTCGAGAGCTCGGGCGCAATCGAGCAAATGCGGAAGCGGACGCTTCCTCCCCGACGGTGACTACAGGTAAGGGAGGCGTCCACCTTTTGTACCCACCCCACCCCTTCGGGATTGCGCTACGGCGTCCGCAGCACGACCGAATGGAGTTTCGTCATACGAACAGGTGTGGGGGCAACAGGAACAAGGCCGTGACACCAGTACTAGTCACCACTACTCCCTTGAATTAAAACCACGATACTTCCTTCAAAAAAAGAAAAACCACGATACTTATTTTGTACTGTATTAGAGGTAGTGGTAGTTTATTCGCACGGATGATGGTGAAAGCGTTCGTTTTTTTTTTGTATTTACAAAAATCTTATCTGGCTGATATTTCTAAGGGAGCAATTTCTGGTGAACGCCCCAGAGCCATCCGGTCTGGATCTAAGAGCATTTCTAACCGATACCTTATAGCCGATTAGTGCAGTATATTTGGCCTTTTACTTCACAAACCGACACCTAGCCGATCCCTATATGGCTTAGTGGAGTAAAATTTTACTCCTCTCTCAAAAAATTTCTCTATTTTTACTTCTTCTTTGCTTCGCCGAGTAAAACGGCGGGTCTCCTCTGCTGCCTCTCCCTCCCCTCCCGCGCCGCATCTTCGCCCCCGCCGCCCTCCCCGCCGGCACCGGTCGCCCGCCGGGGAAGCCTTGTACGCCTCCGGCGTTGTCTTCCACAACCTCCTCGTCCCGCCGCCGACCAAAAATCGAGGGGGTCTGTGGCTGCTGTCGCCGTCGTCGGATTTGACGTTTCCGGCCGCCGGCAGCTGCGCCTTGCCATGGATTGGTCGGGAAGCGGCCCACACAAACCCGGCAAAGCCTCCACGCCGCATGCAGGTACCGGCTCTTCCTCTAGCCACTCTAATCGCTCCCGCCGTCGGTTCGCCGGCAAATACACGGCCGACCGTCTCCCGGGCTCGGCGCTTGCGCAGCGGCTCACCGGCTTGCAGTTGCCAGTCATACAATGCGACTACTGCACACGGCAAGTGGTGCGCCAAGTTTCTACCACGTTGCAACATCCCGGATGGGTGCTCTTCAAATGCACAAACGATGGGGTATGTGCTTGTTTTGATTCGGTTTTTCACCGGATTCAGTTCAATTTCAATAGCTCATTGATGCTCATCTATGTGTGTAGGATGATGGATGCTCTTTTTGGTATTGAGAAGATGAATACATCTATCTATTGATATAAAAAAAATTAGTAGATGTTCGTGCACTCGTTGCTAAAATGAAGACTAAACATGAGACTATATGTGAGATCAGAGAAGAAATTAGAAGGGAAGCAACGTCTACTTCTTTAGAATCAAAAGAAGAAGAATAAAGTATGCAAGATCGAGAATCCGCAGATCAACAATGAAGGCATCGATAAATTAATCCAACTAGTGAGAGCAGTTATAAAAGTTGGATATCTTCTAAAATGTCTAATTGTGGTTCTTGTTTTATTTGGTCTTGCTCTTCTAGCAAAGAAATGGTGAATTGTTATGTAATTCAATGTCGTTGAATGAAATAAAGAAGCAAAGAAATATGTTTCGGTAGCCGAAATTGAAATGCAAATGAAAAAAAAATACTCTGCTAAGTCTAGGGGATCGGTTAGGTCCGGCCAAAACTTAATGAAGTATATATACTTCACTAAGCTTTTTACTTAACGTTTAGGGGATTGGTTAGAGTTGGCCAAAGGGTGTCAGTTTTCCTTTAAAAAATACACTAAAAAGAACTAAAAAAAGGAACCCTATGTACAAACGCACACGTTCACACACACACACACACGTAACATTCACCTTACGAACACAAGTGTTGTCTATGTATGTATATTGTGCTAGTTCAGCTACTAAATTTATGTAGCGCGCTCTTGTTCGCTTCACACGGGCTGTGGATTCACACCATCTATTCATCGATGACACAACATTGAGATAATATTTGATGGAGTCATACCATACTTGCTTCAGTTCGTTGAATGAAGCAGGCGCCTTAGAAAAAAGTAGGGTGGTACGTATGCCTACCCAGTGGACGCAAGGAGCCAATGACGATGCAGCCACATGTGCTTCCTACTAACCGGTCTCCCGGCAAAACAACTGGCTTACCAAAGTCAGCAAGATAGGCTGCCTAAGTTGAGTGTGACCAGCGATCGAAGGAACAACTGTTGGCAACACCAATTAACACTTGATCGCCTGTTTTTTGCCACTTGCATTTTGGTACGGCGCCGTTGATCAGTCCAAGACAATGACACTCCGATTCATAGTGCGAGCCCTGTACTACTCTTCCGTTTCCTTTTTTCTTTTTTTTTCTTTTTCGAGAAAACTTCCAATCTATTCATCTTCAATCATGACAGTACAACGAACACAAGCAATAAAAATTACATCTAGATTCGTAGACCACCTAGCGACGACTACAAGCACTGAAGCGAGCCGAAGGCGCGCCGCCGTCATCACCCCTCCATCGCCGGAGTCGGGCACACCTTCACAATTCAGTAATTAACCTCGGGTTTGGTGGAGGGAGGGAGGAAGATCTCTGGCGGTCTCCAGGAAACCAACTTGTCGGATATTTCTCCTGTTTCTGTTATGGAAGCCTTAGACACGGATTTTGATGGTTATCCACTGAAGACCACTGGTGGTTGACTTGCATGTACGCCGCAGGAGGATGCGGACAAGATCGTTTTGGTTGGTGGTTTTTTTTTCTTTTTTTTTCGAAAAGGGGTACCCGGCCTCTGCATCAAAGTTTTGGTTGGTGGTTGAAGCCTCCGGTTCTCGATGTTGGACTTTGGTGCGAGGTCCGACCACGTGCACCCCCTTCATCGAGTTGATAGGAATAGCGGCAGATGTTGCCAGCAAGGTGGCTTCAGACTTATTATAAGGTCTTGGTAAATAGGAGTAATTAATAAAATGGTTGTGTGCATCGTTCCGATGCAAAGGTCAGGGTCATCCTCCTTTTTGAAGAAAAAAAAAACTTGAGTCGAAACGCGAAAGCAAGAGAGAAATGAAAGGAGTTTCCAGCCAAAATATGATCACAGCTGAAAAGAATTACAGTAGTTAGCATTCATCATTCGCACTCGTCAACGGTGTCTACCAAACACACCTCCTACAATAAGTTAAACCCCCTGATCTTCAAACACACATCAACAGCAACAACAACGCCCATTTCATGTGCAGAAGAAGAAACAGCCGGGCAGGCCAGACCAGCGTTCTACAAAACTATTACTTACAATGCCTACTGTCCACACCCATTTAGAACACGAAGAACGTCGGAGCGGCGACGCTAGCGAGGATTCATCGCCATCCTGGAAGGGACGCCGCTGCTGGAGGCGTGGGATATATCGAAATGCTCCCCGGTGGTCGTTATCAAGGAGTTCGACGTGGATCCGGTCAGCGTGCCCGAGGAGCCCGTCTCCATGGAGGTTACAGACATGAGATCTTCTCCCTCGGGCAAAGCGCTCCGGATGGCGTCGAGCTCCCTGGCGATTTCGGCCATGTAAGGCCTCGCGTCGGTGTCGTCCTGGCAGCATTTCAGGCCCAGCGAGAGGAACCTCGTGGCGAACTCCGGAGGGCACCAGGACATTCGGCTGTCGATGATTCCAGAGATGTCTCCGGACCGGTAAGCAGTGTTGACCTACATTGAGGATCAGGTTAGATAGGTGACATAGGTCACTAGTAAAACTACTGAATTATCAAATAAGATTCTCAAAAGCTAAAATGTAGTACTCCTACTATGTACCCTGCTTGTCATCTGCAAACAGTTAAATTGAACTGTACATTAGATACGGATCAGGGTGGGAACCTCCGTACCTCTCTGACGATGTTTTTACCGAACTGGATTGGCTTCATCCCGGTCAATAGTTCAAGCAGCACAACGCCAAGGCTATACACATCGCTTTTTTCTGTCAGTTTGTGAGTTAAGAAGTATTCTGGATCAAGATAGCCCTGGCAAAAGGAAACAGGATAGATACTATGAGCCAAACTTGCACACTACAAGTTGAGTTAGTATGCTCAGCTGTTTCCTTTTGTGTGGCATGGAATAGCAGTAAGTAGATTATTGTAGGTGCCGATCTTGGTAAATTGATAATGAGACTTACTGGGGTGCCCTTAACAACAGTGGATATATGAGCAGGCATTTTTCCTTCAATATCCGGGACCGGGGCAAGCCTTGAAAGGCCAAAGTCAGCCACCTTCGCTACGAACTTGGAGTCCAATAGAATGTTGGTGGCCTTAACATCACGGTGAAATATAGGAGGATCTGCCTCGGTGTGTAGATAGAGGATTCCCTTTGCAGCACCCAGTGCAATATGCAACCTCTGAGCAAAGTTGAGAGGTCTTTTACAAGTTGCTGTAGAAAGTGTTAAATTAGATTAGGACTTTAATTTATCAACGATGAAACAAAAGAACACGATATACCAACATGCATCACTGATAAACAAAATTCCGGGAGACGGGCTGGGATAATGACCGACGGGCGAAAAGAAGCTAAGAAAACTTATGTGTGCAACCTCCCGCTTACTCACCAGAAAGATGATCACGTAGAGTGCCATTTGGCATGAATTCATACACCAGCATCTGCAAAACACAATCATTTATGAGCAACAATTACTGCAATCTGCAGATATATTATAAGCTCACCAAATCTGAGGTACCTGGAGAACCCTAATCATAAGCATGTTTTACACAACATAACCAATTTTTTTTTTTCATAATGTGTGGGATTGTGAGAGAATTTCAACACTATATTTTATCCTATGTAAATGACTCGAAAATCGAGACACACCTGCTCATCTTCTTCATCACAATAGCCAATCAGAGATACCAAATTACGATGATGCAATCTTGACAGCAATTCTATTTCTGTGACAAATTCCTTTGAACCTTGCAGAGAATCTTCATGTGCTCGTTTGATTGCAACGGCTGTTCCATCAGCTAGTTTTCCTTTATAGACTTTTCCATAACCTCCCTGACCAATTTCAGCTGAATCATCGAAATCATTTGTTGCTGTAGCCATTTCTTCAAATGTGAAGGATTTCACACCATCAATCTTGACGGAATACCTCGACAGTACTGCAAATTATCAACTTGTTCAGATGTTGCGGATTGAATTTTAATGTCCACTGCAATTTCAAAGTTTACTTGCCATGGAGTTGAAACATATCAGATGTTCTTTAAAACTCCTATCTAATGCATTTTCATGAGGTCAAGTGATATGAAAAATTCACAGCTTAAATCCAATTTCCAGTAAAAGAGTAATTTCCTGCTAAAATAAAGATGCTCCTATATAGCATCAGTGACCAGATAAAGCAGCCAGGAATTTCTAATTTGTCAGACAACAAGGTTTTAATACGTAGCACATGAAAAGCTATGTTTGTCAAACAAATATACTGACTTACATGACCGCCTCGAAACTGTTCGACGTTTTGAGCGTCTTCTCATTATAAAAAGCGTACAAACCACTGAAACTGCAATAGCAGCAATTATTGTTCCTGCCAAAATCCCAGCTAGTGCGCCCTTATTTAAACCTGATGACACCACAGTTGGAAAATCTGTGGAAAAAAAAACAGAGGCAAACAATAAACAAGTGGATCATAGAACTGGATGGAGTATTTCAGTGCAAGTATGAAGCATGGAGTGGTGAATTTTAAAATAAGAAAAATAATACTCTAATTCCTCATTAAGTTAGTATGCCTTTTGAAAGATCTCATCATTTTTTATTTCCATGGAGGGTCCTACCATCTGTTAGAAACATATTAGAGTATGGATCCTAAATTCCTCAAACTCCCTTACCTTCCGAAATGCCTCATGAAGGACCCCTCTTTGAGAAATTCTAGAGATATTAACACGCGAACACCCATTTTCAAACTTTCATGTTATGAAAACTACCTTATAAAAAAACAGTAAATTCATGGCATATTGGCTGTAAGAAGGCAAAATATATATTATTATGTTGCATGCAATAATTATCAATTTTTAACATAATAGCGCTAAAGACTCACAATAACATAATAACGCATATTATTCCATATGGGAGAATCAACTGATAATTCATGGATTTCTAATTCTACTACTCCCTCCGATCCATATTAATTGTTGCTCACTTAGTACTAAAGTTGTACTAAGTGAGCGACTATTAATATGGATCGGAGGGAGTAGCATATAAACAGCAATGGAAGTTCTGCTATTATCCCATCGCCTGTCTTAGCAAAATAAATACACATAAGGATCACACATTTCATCTATGTTTAATATGTTAGAATTATGAATGGAATCCCTTGGTGCAAAGTGAAGTTTACATACCATCTGCATAAGAACCAAGCGTGAAATTGAGAAGCTCGTACGGACCAAAAGTGTCTGATAGAGTAATTTCCCATCCAGCAAGTAATTGCCTGAGCCGCATAACTTCCGATATCGTGAATAAATTAGTGTTGTTTGGGAACAACTTCAAATGCATATTCAGCCTTGGGCCAGCCTCCCATATGTACCGCTCAATGTATAGCTGGTAAACACTCAGGTCCATTACAGAGGTCGAGTCGATCTCAAAGGCTTCTTTGTAGGAGCGGAAGTCTGCGATCCCTGGACTTTTCAGCCGAAATCCAACTCCGAGAGGCACAGAACAAATGCAAGGTATAGGGGATGATGGATTGTATTCATAATTTTTATCCGTCGGGCAAACAGAACAGGCCAAACTAACTTGTGGCCCCTGTCCAGATGGTGCTTCGTTTACAGATCTGGGTTGACAAAGTCCGGCTGCTCGAGCTGGATTAGAAGCAGCACATACAGGGTTTCCAAAAAGCCTGCAGCATAATGATGGTAACGATTATTTGTCACATCAGAAAGAGAAATGATGCGATTTATAAAGCCCCTATGACCGAGAGAAGTACACTCTACCCCCCTAAACTTGTCCTAGCGTTCACAATACAGCCTCAAACTTTGTAATAGTTTAGTTTACCCCTGAACTCTAAACACTGTTCACAATACCCCCTTCCTTCTCAATTGACCGGTGTTTTACCCATTTGACTCCGGTTTCATCCTCATCAGCAGCACCATATCAGATTTTCTCTCTCCTCTCTGCAACATCATCTCTTTCTCTCTCATCGCACTTGAATCTCTCTTCTCTGCCGCATCATCTCTTTTCTCTATCCTCACACTTGAAACTCGAACACTAGGTTTCTCTCAAATCGTATGAAAATTTGAGCTGATTTTTTTACGAAATTTTTCACTGAATTATTATTGATTTACTGCTTCATTTTTCAACTTGGTGTGTGCTGTTAGTTTTAGATTAAATCTTAACACACTGGTCACTGAATTATTCCTGATTTACTGGAATTGTTTCAGTACTTTTTTGTGCAGTTTGAATTTTGAACCCAAAATATGAACACGGGGGTAAACTGAACTAAATCAAAGTTCAGGCTTGTAATGCCCTAGGGCAAGTTCACGGGTTACAGTGGACTTCTAAAAAAAAGGGCAGCCCGGTGCATGTAGCTCCCGCTTGCGCAGGGTCCGGGGAAGGGTCCGACAACTTTGGGTCTATAGTACGCAGCCTTTCCCTACATTTCTGTAAGAGGCTGTTACAGTGGACTTCTCTCAATCAATATTATATTTGTCCATATTATTAGATTTTATTAACCTTAATGTTTATTTTATAAGAATGCACTAGCTAGTGGCAATGAAATTTCCATATTCCCAGTAAATTATACAGCTGAACCTGGGCTATGTGTATGCATGTGCAGGAAGTGCAAACTGTCAGCGAAATTTTCTATGGCAAAGAACATACAGTAGCATGACAGCTTCTGGAGGCTCAAGTCCAGCTGGAATAGTGTCAAGGGAGTTGTTTTGAAAGTTCCTGCATTATTAAAAAAATACATTACACATGCATAATACAAACAGACTAGTAGAAAGTACATGTGTGAAGAGTATCATACAGAATAAGGCTTCTGTTTCCCTTAAAAGTGATAGCAGTCCAGATTGTCGATGGTACAGAGCCGTCAAGACTGTTCCCTTCAATTGATCTGTAAAATGGCATCTTCATATATCTATAACAAAATAAGTAGCAAAGTAGTGCTGGCAGACATACTTGTAGTTGTAAAGTAGTCTTTTTAGAGGATGTGCAAAAGCTTTACTCATCTTTTCACTAAGCAGAAAAGCAAGTTACTTACAAGAACTGAAGATTAGGCAGCCCGGAGAAGTTTGCCGGAATAGTTCCATTAAGAAAGTTATGCGACAAATCACTGTCAGAAAATACAAGTTAGCTTGGTTATTTAAAAGGTATAAAAGTTTACTAAGAGAACATACATCGTGGTGACATTTGAAGCGAGTTTATTGGTTGGTATAGATCCTGTCAGTTGGTTCCAACTAAGATCCCTGCAAGTGCATGCCAGAATTAGCAAAGAGAAGCAAGTAATCTCCCGGATAAAGTAAACTAAATGAGTGATCTTCTTATTGAGAGATAATTACTGAAAACATATTCTGGACAAAACAATTCTTCCAAAATTGCTGCTATGAACTAACAATAAAAAGGATAATCTCTGATAGTAGGGTCAGAAGCAGTAAGAATGAAAAACGAAGTGCAGCATTTATTTGATCTGTACTTACAAATAGCCAAGCTCAGGTATGTCACTTAGATCAGGAATAACTCCTTGCAAACTGCAATTCCTAAGACTCCTGGGGAGATGAAAAAGGATTATGAGCTTCAACATATATCTCCATTTGAATTTAAGTAAGATAGATAATGCACGTTATTGAGATTTCGTTCATAGGAAAAGTAAATCCTAGGTATCTGGGAAAAAAATCCCTTATCCAATAGGGCCTTATTGGATAGGCACTTTTCAGTAATACTTAAGATATACTTTTGTGTCCATCCAAACACCCGCCCCTCGAGAGAAACAAAGTAAGCTATGTAACTACAATCATAGAGATCTCTAGAAATGTGGACTAAGTGCATCCTGATCTGGCTGCTATATGAGGGTCTTCCAGGGGAAGAACTTCGGTATGAAGGTTTAGAAAAGGAGACCCCCGGCCTCTGCATCATGTGATGCACACAGCCAAACAACTCATGTAACTAGAACAACTTCTCTTCTTAATAAAATGATGTCCAAAAAATTAGCATGTCTAAAAGCCAAGAAAAAAGCTGATTTTTTTTTTCACAACATTGACATAGAAGACATCATCTACCATGCCTCATCTTTTCATATCTAAATTATCCACTTTGAGAACAGAAACTACAAATCCTGCTAAGAACAGTACATACGCAGAGGAATTTTTAGTTCAGTACTATTCCAGTATTCATAGCATGATTTCTCTTTTTGTTTGTCCATGAGTAGATAAAATTGTGAGTAAAAGCTTAGATGCAGGTTGTGTCAGTGTTGTCGACTTCTCTATTGGAGTTTTTCAAGACTTCCAGAGGTGCTAATTTGGATTCTAGTACCCCTGAAGTCCCAGTGCACAGAATATGCTTCTGGCTTACTCATATCTCAAGTCTCAAGTCTCAACACATACATTTCAAACAAAGTTTCTCTTCACTCAACTTATGATTACCTATGTAAGCATGTCTTTCTTAATATGATTACATATGATATGCAGTCCCCTGTATCTTACTCAAATACTAAAATAAAGGATAGGACAGTATGAGGAAAGGCATTGTACTCACAGCTTTAAAAGTGTCCGTATGTTGTTGTATGCAGCAGGGATGGAACTTCCACTGAAGTTATTATTATCAGCCTGACTAGAAGTAGAAAGATACAGATATAAGAAATGCATGTTATTAGCTTGATAGCAGTATCAAGTTAATCTTAAAGGAGAGAAACATTCTGAGTGAGAAAAACATTTGCTATTGTTTAGTAGGCAGAATGAAATTATATTTAATAATTTAAATGACATTTAATACACCAGTAAAGTTATATCATAATATAATCCTGAAATTTGCAGCATTACTTAATCTCCTGACATGAGCAAAACTAAAGTAACCATCAGGCAACCAGGATCAGATATATACATATATTCTCTGAGAGAAACCAGAACACATTTTCTATGTCAAAGAAGTCTCATTGGGTATATAAAATGGGCTTACAGTATTTTCAAACTACGTGTCTCCGCTAATTCTGGAGGAAGAGGCCCAGATAAATTATTGGTATCCACAAGCCTGCACGGTTAATAGTATGAGACAATTTAAAACACAACTCATGCTGAATAATGCATAACAGGGAGAAAAAAGAAGAAGAAAAGCTCAGAACTCAAAATAAAAGCAGAGGCCCACTTACAGATGAAGGAGCACAGGCAATCTGGACAACTCAGATGGAATTCGCCCACTTAATGAATTATTGTTCATGTGACTAGAGATAAAAGAAGAGTCAAAATTATAACAATGCTTAAATAAGAGGCAACGTAGGAATGAAAGTGAGAAGATTATGATCCTGAAACTTACAAATGCTTCATGCTTGTTAAATTACCAAATGATTTAGGTATGGGTCCAGATATTTGGTTTTGGTCAATCTGCAATCTGTTTAATTTCTGGAGATAGCCAATCTCATCTGGTAGGGAACCGGAGAGTTGATTACCATTCAAAGTTCTGCATAAAAATGAGTTAGCAACAGTGAAGATTATTATGAAGGGTTATGAATGTTTACTTGTGTCTCGAGAAATTCTACTCATGTTCCATGCTAGAATTGAAGAAAAATACTAGACAGTAGCACATATGTATGTTTGCACAAAAGTGAATATAGAAGGGTAAGGAAATTAGCCCACACAACAAATATTGCCACAAGACGAGGAAAGATTCAAAAATGTGCTACACTGTGTTCTTACTCACATGCGGGACCAACACTCATGTAAACCACACAATTAAACAAATTCAGGAGTACAATACTAATAATGCTCATGTATCTGATTCAGCATTTGGTTTAGCATTAAACAAATGCAGGAGTACAGTACTGATAATGCTCCTCTTGTTTAGCATTATCAGTACTGTACTCCTCCTGTAATCGCAAAACACAAATGCTAGCCCCAAATGTTGAATCAGATACATGGGCCTATATTTTTGTTTTGATGGAGAAAACGGAGAAAAGGACGGTAAATGTTCTGCCATTTTCAACATGCAGGGTTCGGTGCTTAAACTTCTGTGGCCTTGCAAGATAAACAGTACCGTGGTCATATCCATACTGAAAAAAGTGTACAAAAGTTAGTTTAGATAAGAGGAACTTACATAAGAGTGAGTGTTGTGATATTGCCTATCTCTTTCGGGATGTTACCAGTCAAATTGTTCCACATAAAATCCCTTCCAAAACAGAAAAATATAGAAGTTAGCTCAATATGTTGGGTACCTAATGGCACAGCCTGAAAAGCATATATGCAGAATAAAGAAAGAAACAGTTCAAATGGGACACGATCTATCAATTTTTTTTGTCTTGTTATTTCATTTTAGTAAGCTTATTTTGCCAGAGAATCTGAGTCTTGCTCAAAAGCCACTTTACATTAAAAAAACATGAAGTGGTCCCTTCCAACAAGAAAACATTAAGTGGAGGCCAAGGTGCAATATTGGGGGAAAACATGTTTTGTTTTTCAGGTAATATTAAAGAACCACTTGAATGCACTAAATTCAGTTAGCAACTTTTTATACTTACAACTTGTTCAGCTGAGACAGAAGACCAACCTCTGGTGCCAAAGTTCCAGAAAGATTCATCTTAAACAACTCCCTACGTGAGCAAAAGGTATGCATTATTAAGCAGAACGGGACATGATACATGATCAATATATTATGCATTATACAGAAATGATAGATAAATGAATAACAAGCAGATTTTAAGAGACAGAATAGGTTAAAGCAATAAAAGCATCAGCCAATGACCACTATTTTGACCAGGAATTGCAAACTTAGTCTGAAACAGTAAACAAGAGGAGTACAGTACTGATAATGCTAAAAACAATGTTAATTATTGGGGGAATTTGGTGACTTGTAAGGTTTGGTACAAAGTTTAAGTGTAGTAGTCTTTGGTGTAAGAAAATATCCTTCAAATAAAATAGGAGATGTGGAAGATCTCTAGGTTACAACGATTGATATTTCAGTTACAATTTAACTTGGGAGCCCCTTTTGTGGTTGTTGCTATTATTTGTGAGCAGCAGTTTGTTACGACTTGCACGATCAGTTGCTTCAGCAGAGGGCTCACTGTACAAGTACACGGAATACTTTTTTTTGTGGCTAACCATTAACATGGTGAGAAGAAACGAAAGTGCGATATAAATAAGGATGGTGTGTCAATCATACAGCTCTGTTACATGAAGATATGTATCATTGGGTATCTTGTGGCAGATGACTCCTGTCCAATTTGATGTGCATGGATCTCCTCGATTCCATTTCTTCAGCTTGTTCATAGGATCAATTAACCTGCCTCTGATAGCATTGAGGGCACTTACTGCATGTACGAGAGACAATTATTTAATCTTCAGCAGGATAATATGTGATCTCAACAAAAACCACCATGTGGTTTAACTTATATCCACTAGGTTACTAACTACTAGAATAACATGTGCATCACTGAGAGCTATATGTATGGTTAGGTGCAGTCTGTGAACTAGTTTGATTAGTTCATCAGCATAACTGAATACTAGTGGAGTATACATCGCATAAGTGGAATCTTCACAAGATGAGAAGAATGATCTCTTCAAAGATACTTTCAATATGATCACACACACAAACAAATAAATCTAACTAAATCTGCACAGGCAAGGCATGTAGATCCAATGCTCCGATAAGCTGATAGTGACGAATCAGGAGCCAATTCAAATTCTTTTCTGGGATGAGCAATTTCCAAGTAACAGCTAGAGAGGTTACCTTCAGTAGGGTGAGTGATTTGTCCCCTTACGACGTCCACATGGAGAATGCACAAAACAAGCAGCAGGATCGCCGCATACCGGAACCCTCCGAAGCCGGCCATGCCTGTGCAAGGGAATTAAGAGCAGCTTGGTATCAGTGGCAAAAGATTGATGCCTCCGAAGAAACAAGTTGTGAAAGCATTTCGATTGAATCGGATTCTTAAAAAAGACAACAACGTGCCTGGCCCAACTCTGCTATTCGGAGAAGATATGGGTTGATCAAAATGAAGCAACTCTCTTTCATTGACTGGAGAAAAATAAGACAACTCGCGTATTACTACTACTACTTGTTGAACACCGCGGGTGAAGATAATTTATGCATTGACAGTGACAGCAGGACCATCCTAATCAGCAATCGAGACTTGAGGCGACGTGCTAATAAGGTCGATGACGCGTATGCGCACAAGGTAAACAGAGTGGGTGGTAAATAAAGCACTAAAAAAAGTGGGAGTGCAGGTAAAATTTGTCACGGCAATACTAGCATGCACGTTTCCGCAAAGTATTGGCCTTGGTATCACCGGCATCTCCCAAAGTTACTTTGTCAGTTTTCAGTTTACACACACACACACGCGGGTAGATTACCTTTGGGAAATGGAAGGTGGAAATGGAAAAGTCCGAGAATCCAAAATGGAGAAGGAACCAAGAAAACCATGATGGATGAACAGAAGAAGAGAGGCGAAACAAAACTGTAACCTTAACAGTCCTGCTCACCAGGGTTCAAATCCTGGTGCTCGCATATATCCTGAATTTATTTCAGGATTTCCGGCGACATGCTTTCAGTGGGAGGAGACGTTCCCGTCGACTACGAGGCGCCTACGGTGACTTCGTAAAATCTCAAGATGATATGCCGGCTCAGTATCTCGGAGGTGCTCATAGGGGTAGGGTGTGCGTGTGTGCGTTCATAGGGTTGAGTGTATGCGCGTATGTATGAGCGCTTGCGTCTGTACTGTGTTCAAAAAAAAAAAAAAAACAGTCCTTGGACCGAAACTTTAGGAAAAACACGTGAAGCGAACTGGCGACCGGGAAATCAGTGAGCTCCTTTTCCCGGCAGAGAAATCGCGAAGGAAGGATTGAAAATGGGAAGGGAGAAACAAACCAGCCGAAGAAACCGGGCTCAAACCCCCGCTCCCAAACAGCAATTGAACTGAACTGATTCAGCGCGGCTCGGCCGACACAGCAAAGAGGAGGAGGAGCGGCGGGCGGATGGATGGATACCTGGCCGAGGACGACGGCTGGAGAGATCGAGCAAATGCGGATGCGGACGCGGAGGCGGACGCTCCCTCCTCGACGGACGGCGACTGCTACCAGGCCGCTAGGGAAAGGGGGGGCCTCCGCCTTTTGTAAGGCACTGTTGCTGCCGCCCAGCGGCGCTTTCCACCCGCCCCTTGGCGATTGCGGCGTCCGCGGCACGGCTGGCGAGCGAGCGAGTGGGTTGGTGGAGCTCGGACGACGAAGAGAACAGGTGAGGAGGGGGGCGAGAGGAGGAGCGAAGGGCCTTGACCGGTGCCACTGCTCGTGCTACTAGTAAGCAGCAGCGCCAGTAGTTTATTCGCGCGGCTTTATTCTATTGACTATTGCAGCCTCGGGGTGGCGCGCCAGGAGGAGGAGGGAGGAAGGAGGCGTCCGCCGCGGTTCAACGGGTGGGCGACCGCTGCTGCCCGTGCCTGCCGATACGGCTTGGATTGGAGTTGGACTTTCAAACCTCCTGGAAGGCTGGATTGCCTTGCCGGGGCCGCGTCGTGGCCCCGGACAAACCCGTCGCGCCTTCGACAGTTGGACGGGGGGAAAAAGTGGAGGGGTGGAATGTTGCGGGTGCGGTAGCTTCTCTTGTTCGCACCTGGGCGTGCCATCATCCGACGCGACGAGTTGGGGGCTTGGGGCCATGGTTTTGGCCTGGTTGGTGGTGATTTTTCCCGTGGTTGCGATGCTGACCTCGGTCTGACTTGACTAGTAGCGCTGCGCTCCACACGGTTGCTCGCCTTTCTTCTTTTCTTTTTTTGACGGCGACACGGTTGTTCTTGGGATGGGCGGGTTGATTTGTTAAGATGTGGCTGCTGAGGTCGATGGTGCAACAAAAGTTGCACTGCGGGTCGCGGAGAAATTGTACTCCGTTGTACACAAAGGTAAAGGAAAAAGATGGGGTCTACGTCGCTCAATGTGTTTTTTGTTTGAGTGGTAAACCATACTTTATTCACTGTTTGTAGTGCGGTTTACAGGAATTACAAACGGGTCCGGGAGAGATCCCATTCACAAGTGGCGACCCACATCTAAAGAAGAGGAAAACTTAGCAAAATTATGAGAATCAAAGTTCATGCTGCGTCCTTCAAAAATAAAATGGCAGCTAGTAAAGTCTCTCGCTCGAGCACAAATTTCCTTGCAGGGCCGTTCCCAAGAAAATGGAGGCCCAGTGCAAAATAAAAAAAATTAGGCCCTTACTATATAACAATTGTCAATGAGAAAAATTAAATGCTATGGAGTAGAAGATATATATCATGTTGGTAGAGAAATTGTTTGAAGAACTAGATTTACCAGAAAGAGTTATCGAAACATGTCATCCTTCTAGCATTCTTTGATACCTAATCTTACACTAGGTTTCATCTAGTTTGGGTTGCTTATCACGCTTGCGACATGGTGGTGTTTCATTATTTTTTCATAAGCAATCTTCTACAAAAATATTATTTGATTCTTTCACTAAAAACTTATCAACAACACCTTCTTGAGATCAAGTGATTCATACGCTGGAAACTTACCATGCATTGCAAGCAAATCATAAACAAAAGGGATGAAGCAACCTTTTACTTATTAGCGAACAAAAGACAATGGGGTTACAGGTGACAAGGTGTGTCTCTCTGGTAGTCTAGTTCAAGGCCTGTTCCGCTTGCTCCTGTTGATGAATCGGCGGCCAAGCTCTTGGGTCTGGGCGTCTGGCCTCCAATTCCAGTGCATACATCGAAGTAGCATAGGCAGCAAGAAGCAATGGAATTTGAAAAATCAGAGGAGACATGATGGATCGAGAAGAAAACACTAAATAAATCGATGTTGGATTGAGGATGGAGTACGTACTCATTGCGACAACAGATTTAATTTGGAGAAACTGCGAAAGAATTAATCCACAGGAACTGCCATGGTGCGATTGTAATATTGGAAGAGGAAGAGATTGGCCTTCTGCCCTTGCGTTGGTCGCTGGAAGATAAAGAGAAAAGGAAATACTAGAATAGGAGGAGGCGTGCGTGAGATTTATGGGGAGTTTTTTTTTGAATTAATAGATTTATGGGGAGTAAGTACGGTCCAGGTTTCCAACAAGTAGTACTCCATATTGGTCAAATGGCTTGATTAGTCATAGAAGTAGTCATTAGTACTGATATATTAGGAAAAATTGGGGCCCCTGCTCATCCGAGGGCCCTGTGCAGTTGAACACTCTGCACATGTGTCCGGTACGGGCCTGTTTCCTTGATAATAGCACCATGCCTTCCTTCCGATCCATTCTTTATCTCTGTTACAACTCCTTTGCAATCGCATGCAATAACGATGCGCTGTAGCGATTGATCAAGGGCTAATGTCGATGCTTCGCCGCAGGCCAATGCCTCCAACGTCGCTGGTTCTGCTATGTCCCTGGAGACCATAGCTGATGAACACACACAAAAAAGTCCTGGATGATCGCGATGCACCGCTGGAGCTGCCCCGTTCCTTTCATTTCTAGCTAGCCCGCCATCAACTTGGGTCTTGGCCACTCCCATGTCCGGTGCTCTTCAATGACTTGCGCTTTGCATCGCACCCAGTGGCGTAACTTGCGCATGAGAGCTACCAGGTTCCACAATTGTATCTAGCTCTGCTATATAGTTCATCACAAAAGCAAGTGTCGCACACAGACTTTGCAAAAAAAACCTCATGTATAACTTTATGCCGCGCCGACCAGCTTGACGAGACTAGCATGTGGTAGATCATCTATAAGTCAAATTAACCACAACTTAGCATTCGGTTCCTCCGAAGCCTGGACGTACTCGGCCACACCCTCATCTACTAGGGCCCACACTGTCATGCCCAAGATGCGATTCTATCCCGATCACGTGATGAACTCGTGATTGGGGCACAACCGCATTTCGGGCGCTTAGCAAGATGAATATCATTACATCGTAACATTACATACATAGATGGGGGATACATACAATAGCCACATGAATACAACAATTCATACACAAGACATCCGACTATGGATGAAAACATGAAAAGCACAACGACATCCATCCTGCTATCCCAGGCTGCCGACCCGGAACCTATCCCAAGACTGACGAAGAAGAAGAAGAAGAAAGAACTCCAACACAAGTAAGCATCGCTCTCACGTCAAGTCATCGGAAACCTGTACCTGCAACTGTTGTTGTAGTATCTGTGAGCCACGAGGACTCAGTAATACCATAACCATGGGTATCAAGACTAGCAAAGCTTAATGGGTATGGAGAGGTTAGGTGGTGAGGTTGCAGCAGCGGCTAAGCATATGTATGGTGGATAACTTACGAGTACCAGAAATAGATGAGCATCTACGCAAACGGTCGCCAACTAGTAATGATCGCTAAAAGATCCTGAACTACCTACGAGTCAAACATAACCCCACCGTGTTCTCTTCACAAAATGAAAAGAGACGTTCACGGTTACTCACGCGGTTGGTGCATTTTATTTCGGATCCTCTGTCAAATTCTCTACAACCGGACATTAACAAACTACAATCTGTCACATAACCGCGGGCATGCCTTTCGAAAGATCATAACTCTGCAGGGGTGTCCCAACTTAGCCCATCACAAGCTCTCACGATCAACAGATGTAAAACCTCTTATCTTAGGGACAACCCGATCAGACTCGGAATCCCGGTGCACAAGACATTTCGACAATGATAAAACAAGTCCAGCAAGACCTCCCGGCGTGCCGACACCCTGATAGTAGCCGCGCGTATCTCGTCTCAGGTCATGACCGGATGGGACATCCTGCCGGTAACCAGATACCTCAGGTTTCCCCAAGGCGGACCCGCAGTCTACTCGTTTGGGACCAACACCATCAGCACTGGCCCCCTGTATGTGGAAAAGAATCCTTGGGGACGCGACCCCCTATGCAAGTTAATTAATTTAATTCAGTTTTTATTATGTTGCAAATTAAAACCAAAGTTGGGCCTTGCTGGAGGAGTTTTATTCGAAGCGAACTGTCAAGCAGTCTCCATATACCCAACCGCGTTAGGAACGCAAAATCAAGAAACATAACACCGATTTATCGGTTCTTAAGGCAGCATGAGTGGAACAAAACGGCGAGCAAAAGGCCAAGCCTTCTACCCATTGCCAAGTATATAGGTGCATTAATTATGGTAATAAGTATTGTGATATTCCAACAACGAAGTTCCAACATGGAGCAATCTTCATCTTCACCTGCAACTAACAACGCTATAAGAGGGGCTAGAGGGTGTTTCATGGCAGCAATGAGAGGCTGACAACAAATAGATAGGTAGCGCGACATATAGCGATAGCATCAAGACAAGTAGCATAACAATGATAGTAATGAGATACAAGGTGACTGTCATCTTGCCTGAGATCCCGCAAGGAAGAAGAACGACTCGATGAAGAAGAGGAAGCCACACAGACGATCCAAGTGAAGTCGAACGAATCCTCACGATCGCAACGATACAAGAACTACCAAGAAGAAGCAAACAACACGGTAAACACACAACACATGAACAAGACACGATGCTCAACCAAGTATGATGCATGACAAGGCTACATGATACTACTCATGATAAGGGATGATGCAAACAAGAACAACCAAGCAAGTTTAAATGAGGCCGGAAACATCATATAACAATTCCGGTAAGTCCTCATATGCAAATTGCGAAATTGGTCCAGATCTGAACAAACCTTAAGTTAAAGTTGTTAAACAACAAGTTAACATGCACAATTATGATCTAAATGAAATTCTAGTCAAGTTACATATAAAGTTCATTTAATTCGGAGCTACGGCCTAGAAGATATGAGCAAAACAAGTCAAGCATGATATTGATGCAAAATGCACTCAAACATTGTCAGGGGGATGAACCCCAAGCAGGCAACGGAAGCTGGATCCTTTTCAAAAACAATGGGGCCAGCATCGCCTCGCAATCCAGCTTTCGCTTGGCCGGGTCGAGCTCAAGCATGATATTGATGCAAAATGCACTCAAACATTATCGGGGGGATGAACCCCAAGCAGGCAACGGAAGCTGGATCCTTTTCAAAAACAATGGGGCCAGCATTGCCTCGCAATCCAGCTTTCGCTTGGCCGGGTCGCTCGACCCGGCCAAACTCTCCAACCCGGCCGGATCCCACAATTCGGCCCCAACGGCCCGCTCAAGGGAGACATACCCGACGCGTCAAGACTTCCCCAACAAGCCAGCCCAGCCCGTGGCGTGTTCCCCAATCCGGCCACGGGTCAGCTCCCGTCCCATCCCGACCGTACGATGGGACGAGTCTCCACCTACCGATGACCGAGGCAACAGTGCCCCGCCCATGCCTCCTGTCAGCCGAGGCGTGGCAATAGTGCAATCATCATCACCCATGATGCCAGCAAACGGCGACCTGACGGAACACCGTTGTACCCGACTCAACCCGGCCACTCCCTGACGGTCGACAAGACGACACACAGTGCCCTCGTACCCAGCAGGCCCCGTGCCCGGAGAACCCGGCGAGCCCTGTACCCGGCGAGTCCTAGCGCCGTCTTCCCGGACAATGACAACCCGGCCCCATGGCCTTGTAACATTACCATTGTACCCCTGGTGGGTTGACCTATAAAACCCCCAGGAGCCCTCATGCATACATGCACGCTAGAGAGATAAGAGAACAAAGAGAGATAGATGCACATCACAAGGAGAAGCAGCCTAAGCCTTGGCCCGTCTTCCTCCTTCCTCCATACAGCTCAAGGAGCAACTTTGTACTGATATACATCAACTACACTCGGCAGGACTAGGGGTGTTATCTCTCCGGAGAGCCCCGAACCTGGGTATGTCTTGCATCCCGCGCTCGCTCATGCCAACCTCGCCTCTGAAGCCCACAGTGCCCTCGAGCCTCCTCCCATCTTTCGCTATCCCTTGGTATCTGCCGTGCGCCCACCATGATAGTTGGTGCTCACCGTGGGGCAGCTCGAGGTCTTGGCCGGGAGCATGCTTCATACGGGGCTCCCCTCCGACTCCGACGAGCCCGTCGCGCTGGCGGACGATGTCATCGACGCCCTCGCCGCCTCCTTCGCCGCACTACGCATCTCCGATGCACCTACGACCGACGAGTATCCCAACGAGGTACTTAATTTTTCCGACTCCCCGATCTACCTCGATGGCAGCGTTCCCGACGGAGCGATGGACCTCTGCGTAGAGGTTTTGATCACCGACACCGGCGCCTCCTCCTCGACGAGCGCGGCAAGAAAGGCCTCCGAAGCTAAGGCAGTGGCGGATCGGGCCGGCTCCCCCAACCCGCTGTGTGCCATGATGCAGAGCCTCCGCGTTCGGCACCGACATCGACGCCTCCAACATCGTCGAGGCCCGGACTCGCCTCGACGAGGACCGCCAGCGCCTGCTGGACCTCACCCAGACGCTCGCCGCCACGCAGCGTCACCTCGATTCTGCTC
This sequence comes from Secale cereale, assembly GCA_902687465.1. NCBI lineage: Eukaryota > Viridiplantae > Streptophyta > Magnoliopsida > Poales > Poaceae > Secale > Secale cereale. Next base: position 797,507,597 of record LR738711.1, read on the forward strand.
AGCTGGAGCGCAACGCCGCCTACGGCTTTACGCCTAGCGCGCCCGAGCTAAGCCGGGTCGCAGACGTGCAGCCCCGAGGCGGCGTGATCGGACGTGCCCTTCCTACCATCTACGAAACTCCCGTGAAGAACAAACACGCTGCTCACGCGGCCGCGGTCGGCCTGGAGCAGCTCGCAGGCGAAGAGCTACAGGATCGCCTCAAGAGGGTGAACGACCTCCTCGCTGCGGCCAACGCGCATGTAATGCCTAGTATGCGGCTATGTCCCCCACGTGTCGAGGCACGACTTAAGGACATAGACGCATACTAGAATGATCTCAAGTATGGTATCTTTGCACATCTCATGTAAAATTCAGGGATGAAAGAGTAAAATGATAGTTGGCTTACACTCGCCACATCACACAATGAATGCAATACTCCCTCCTTTCCAGTTTATAGGGCTTATCTTAAAATTTTAGATTTTCCATTTTATAAGGCTCAATTTGATTGTTCCCCATCACATGTTTAGATTTCAAGGTGCATTAAATCATTGCATGTGAAGATTAAGAGAAAATTGACCAATGCATGTACTTTATGTACGCATGCATTGCAATTAATGCATTGGTAAACATGAAATTGTGAGGAAAACGAATGCATTAATTGTGTGCCTTTGCAAACTAAAAAATTGTTCCACCACTCATCATCTACCTTGGTTGGTGAGATTTTTGAATTGAGCCCTATAAACCGGAAAGGAGGTAGTAACATGCATCATCCAAAGAACATCAGGGTCCGACTACGGACGAAATCCAAACGAGAAAGATACCACAAATAACACAAGCCCGGATCCTCCTAGTAAGAAACACTACTGATCATCGGGATAAGACACATAGTAACGTCCACGCTCTTCATTGAACTCCCAGTGAAGTTTCGAACCATCTCCTGCATAGTTCTCTATGGTACCTGCATCTGGTGTGTGTTGAATTTGTGAGCCACAGAGGACTCAGCAATCCCGTTCCCGGGTATCAAAACTACCAAAGCCTTAGGTGTGGAAAGGCTATAAACAAGGTTTGCAACAAGCACTAAGCACTAGCTTACGAGTTTAGAGCGAGAAGAGAACAAGTGCCAACGTTCGCCAAGTTGATCAAGAAGTGATCCTAGCTCCTCACGATCAAACATAACCCCACCGTGTTCACTTCCCGAAGCCCTTCGAAAAGAGACCATCATGGTTACTCACGCAGGTAGTGTATTCATGAATAAGGTGTCAAGTTATCTACAACCGGATATTAACAAATTCCCATCTACCACATAACTGTGGGCACGGCTTTCGAAAGATCAAACCCTACAGGGGTGTCCCAACTTAGCCCATCACAAGCTCACGATCCGCGGAGTCGCAACTCCAAAGTGGTAAGACCCGAGTATTCTCGGAATCCCGTGCTCAAGATATTTCGACAAAGGTAAAACTAATCTAGCAAGACCTCCCGGCATGCCAACACCCTGATAGTAGCCGCGCGTATCTCGTCTTAGGCCACGACCGGATGGGTGATTCTACATGTATATACCAAACCTCGGGTTCCCCTGTGGTGGCCCCGCAGAACCGCCATTTTAGACCAACACTCATGAGGAGCACTGGCATGGGTTGTTAATTAAGAACTCGGGTTTGCAACGCCCTATGCAAGTTTTAGTTATTAGGCAAATGTAAAACCAATGTTGGGCCTTGCTGGAAAAGCTTTAAACTGAGCGAATTATCAAGAGGGGCCCATAAACCCCAACCGTGTTAGGAACACAAAAACAAGGAACATAACACCGGTTTATCGGATCCTAGGGTGGCATGAGTGGAACAAAACACCAAGCAGAAAGGCTTAGCCTCCCCCCATTATCAATATATAGGTGAATTAGTTTAACAGGTAATATATTGTGATATCCCAATAACAACTTCATCACGGAGCGAAATCTTCAAAACTTCACCTGCAACTAACAACGCTATAAGAGGGGCTGAGCGATGCGTACTTAGCCAAACAATGGTTGGCTAGGAAGGTGGTTAGGGTGTTTCATGGCAACAATAAGATGGCTGACAAACATGAATAGGCATCGATGCAATATCTAAAGAGCGAGACTTCTAGCATAGGCAAAGATAGAAGTGATATTTGGGAATGGTCATCTTGCATGTTGATTCCACGGAGGGATCGTAACCTTGCTCCTCAAACTCAGCCTCGAAAGGAACCTCAAACTCCGAATCGTCACCGGGCTCTAACCAACACAACAATGCAAACACCAGAACGACAATCAATCATCATGCAATGCTCAAGCACATGATGCATGGATATGATGCATGAGAACATGGGTAGGACATAATGCATCTCCTAGGAACAAGAAGAGTGAACAAGCAACATGGCAAGAAAATAAGATCACAACACATGTGGATCACAAGCAAAAGGAACAAAACTAACATGGCAAGGGGTGCATCTAGGACTAACAGCAACATGCTAGCATTTTAAATGGGCCGGAAAGAACATACAACAATTTCCGGAAACTCCCACATTCATTTATATACATTTGGGACAGAACTGAGAAACTCATATTTTAAAGTTGTTAAACATGCAAAACAACAGTACCACATTAATCTACACATTTTTCCACCCCAAATGCATATAAAGTTTGTTTAATTTGGAGTTGTAGATATTTAGCTATGATTTTTTACAAGTTTAAGCATATTTAAACACAAATTAATTCAAGCAGCAATTTAAAATGTTTTAAACATGGCAACAAACTGAAAATTAATATTCTACATGAAAAACTAAGCAGTTTTCATATATTCCTCATTTTCACCAGATGCGTATTTTAAAAGATATTAAATATGCAAAGTAAATGCAAAAAAAGAAAAAAAAGCAGAAAAGAAAAACAAAAGAAAAGGTCAAACTGACCCAGGCTGGAACTAGCCGCAGCCACTGACCCATGGGGCGAGAGGCGGCAGCGGCGGGTGTGGGTGTGTGTGAATGGCGCAGAGAGGCTGACCGGTGGGGCTGATCTATCAGCGTCATAGGAAATGCAAAAATGGGGGGAATAATCCCACTGCCCCCGACAGGATCGAACCCGCGACCTCTTGGTTAAGAGACGAAGAGCCCAGCCATTGGGCTAGCCGAGTGTTGCTGATAGAGAAGGAGCGTGTGGCCTTTTGGGTTAACTGAAGAAGCAAACAACATATGGGAAACAGAGCACGTCGGAGCTGCTCGTCGGAGCTGCTCCGGCGACCCAAACTGGCGGCGGAGTGGTGCCGTCTGTTCCTCGAGGAACTCCGCACCCACGACGCGCACTCACAGCACCTAGCGTCGACTACAACGACGACGGCGAGCGACAAACAGAGCGGCGGCGGCGGACCTCGTCGAGACAAAACAGGGGCCTAAACGGAGCGGCGAAAACGCTAGTAGCAACTACGCGACATGGCGAACACGACGGGCAACAAATGAGGAACTAAGGTGGTCGGAATACTCGCCGGAGACGAGGCCCGACGGCGACGCGTTCGGGTGCACTGCGAACTAGGAGCTAGACAGCGCGAAAGAAGGGGAAAAGGGCACGGGGAGGTGCGCGCACATACCACAAGCACGGAGGTGTACTTGGTTAGCCTGGAGGTGGGCGGAGTCGACGGCGGCGAGGATCGAACACCCGCAGCTGCCAGAGTTGAAGAAGAGGAAGAAGAAGTCGGAGGCGAGGCGATTGGCTCCGTGTAGTGGATGTAGTCGACGTAGACGACGTCGAGGAAGAAGACCGGCAAGGTTGGCGAGGCAGAGGATGACGGGAAGCACGCCGGCGACGAGCTCACGCTCTCAGATGCGCTCGGGATAGCTGCGGAGCGGCGGTTCTGGTGGCTCTCAGCTCACCAGGCGGCGGGAGGAGGAAGAGGGAACCCTAGAGAATGGGTTGGACACGGAGAGGGGTTAAAAGGAGGGCCGGAGCCACGACGGTGTGGCGATGGCATCGGGTTCGCGGTCCCCATGGCGTCGCGGGAGGAAGAAGAAAAGGTGGGTGATCTTCCTGGCGCAGTCGCTGACGAGTGGGCCCTGCCTGGCCACGTGGGAGCGAACCAGCGGGGGTAAGCGGGTGCGCGGGTGCAAATAGGTAGCAGGGACGCGCTACGGGCTGTGCTGGGCTGCGGGCGCGCGCTGGAGCTGGGCCGAGGGGGAAGAACTGGCCCGAGTTGGCTGGGCTGCACTGCTGCGGTTGCTGCTTATTAATCCTTTTTCTTTTTCCATTTTTCCTAAGACAGAAAATAAAAGAAAAAGTACAGGCTCAAGGAAAAGGAATTAGGAGATAAATAAAATATCCCCATGCTCCTGGATTTTTTCCCTATTTTATAAAAATGACTTGGGGCATTTTTAGAGGTAGAAAAATAAAACAAGTTTGAATATGGTTCAAACTTCTGTCATTTTTGAACCTAACCAAATCTTTTCATATTGAGGCTAGGCTTTGCAAGGTGGCTTAGGATAGTGAAACTTAGATGTGGGGAGGATATGAACATTATTGAGAGAGGCTAAGTCACTTACAAAAATTGATTAAAGAAAGGAAAGAAAAAGAAGGAAGGAGAAGAGTGATGCAAAAAGGAAGAGGGGGTTTAGGGTTTAGCATTGACATGAACTTGCAACCACCATCACACAAAACATTCAAGATGACCTCACATCACAAGCTAAGGATGAAACACACGATGACAAGTATAAGAAGCTATGTTGAACATGATGCCATGGTGATGATGAAGCTATGCATGGATGCAAAAAGGAAAAAAAACATGACAATGTTGTCGGAGTTCGGGTTCCGCAAAACCCAAGAAGTTCGAACACATGGGCGTGAACGAAGATCTCTCCCACTCACGTCTACCTAGCGTCTCGCCCTCACCCAGTGAAGAGATTCAAGCAAACAACAAGTGAAGCATGCAAGAGTTTACCCAGGTTCAGGCCACCTTGCGGTGTAAAACCCTACTTCCTGCTTTGGTTGATTGGCCTCAGTAGGGCTGGAATATGAACTAGTACAGTGATTCCTGACCTCAGGAGGTGAGGTCAGGAGGGTCAGGAGGCAAGTGTTCTTGCTCCTTTGCGTGGTGGCAGTGTTTATGGATCTGCTCTCTTCTCCCCCTCATAGTGGGGATCCTAGCTACTTATATAGGCGGCCAGGGTCCTCTTCCCCCGAAATGTTTAGGCGGGAAGGGATCCCACAACGGCCATTTCGAGCGGGAACACAAGGATGTTCCTACCCTGACAAAAGCAGTCTTCGCCTGCCAAAGGACCAGGTGGTGATGCAGAGGTGGGCTCAATGGTGACATCTTCCCTGTCGTCCTTGCGGTCTTCGGTCTTGTTGCACCAATGGGGAAACCTTTGTCCCGCTCGTCGGGAACCTGCGACTGCGATGTCTTCTTTGCACCGAAACGACAACTGCGCCGCTGGCGGATGCTGGCACCCACTGGTGCGGTGCGTCACTGCGTCCTCCTGAGGCAGGCTTGGCCTTGGATTCTCTGCCCCTCTGGAGCACCTTGTCGAAGCCGCTCCTGAGGGGGTCTTGACGTTGTTCTCCTCGCAAGGTCTAGCCCCCCCTTGCGAGGGTCTTTGGCAGCTGGTCGATCAGCTGGGCCGTACCAGGCCGTAGTAGGAGCGCGTCGCGGCCCGCAGACAGGCAAGTCTGGGTACCCTGGTTCCCAGGACGCCGAAAAATGCAATACAATAAGAATGCATAAATGAAAAAGAACCCCTAAGGAAAGGACAAGGATCAAAATGATGAAAGATTTATTGCCATATATGGAATGTATCACATATGGGGTGTTACAAACTCTCCTCCACTACAAAAAGATCTCGTCCCGAGATCTAGGACTGAAAGAAGGAGGGATACTCAGAACGGAGATGATCTTCTCGTTCCCATGTAGCTTCTCGATCGGTATGGTGTGACCACTTCACTTTCAAGAATTTGATGGACTTGTTGCGGGTCTTGCGCTCAGTTTCTTCAAGAATAGCAACAGGGTGCTCACGATAAGACAAGTCTTGTTGAAGATCAATCTCTTCGAACGGAATGGTGCGTTCAGGCGTCTTGAAGCACTTGCGGAGTTGAGACACGTGAAACACATCATGCACATTTGCAAAGTTGGAGGGAAGCTCGAGTTGGTAGGCTAGATCGCCTCTCTTGCCAAGAATCTTGAAAGGGCCCACGTAACTTGGAGCAAGCTTGCCCTTGATACCGAACCTCCGAGTGCCCTTCGTGGGAGAAACATGGAGATAGACATGGTCTCCAATGTCGAAAGCCAAGTCATGATGCTTGTCTTCATAGTAGCTCTTTTGACGCGATTGCGCGGCTTTGAGATTCTCACGTATGACTTTGCACATTTCTTCGGCTTCTGAGATCAAATCATTTCCAAGGAGTTGACGTTCACCAGTCTCGGACCAGTTGAGAGGGGTACGACACTTTCTGCCAAGAGGATTTCAAAAGGAGCTTTGCCGGCACTTGGTTGGAAGCTGTTGTTCTAGGAGAATTCGGCAAATGGAAGGCAATCTTCCCATTTCATACCGAAGGAGATGACACAAGCTCTGAGCATATCTTCGAGGATCTGGTTCACTCTTTCGACTTGAGCACTAGTCTGAGGGTGAAACGCAGTGCTGAAGCGAATCTTTGTGCCCATGGCTGACTGAAAAGAGTCCCAGAACTTGGAAGTGAACAAGATTCCATGGTCTGAGGAGATCACTTGAGGAATGCCATGCAAAGAAACAATTCTGGAGGTGTACAACTCTGCCAGCTGAGCTGCGTTGATGGATTCTTTGACGGGAAGAAAATGAGCTACTTTAGTTAGCTTGTCAATCACCACAAAGATAACATCATTTCCCTTCTTTGACTTGGGAAACCCAGTGACGAAATCCATCTCAATGTGATCGAATTTCCACTCGGGAATAGGTAGAGGTTGAAGGAGTCCGGCTGGACGTTGATGCTCCGCCTTCATTCTTCTGCAGACATCACATTCATTCACGAATTGGGCGATCTCCCTTTTCATGCGAGTCCACCAATATGATTGCTTGAGGTCTTGGTACATCTTGGAGCTTCCTGGATGTATTGAGAGGAGTGAGTAATGTGCTTCGTTCAGTATGAGCTTCCTGAGATCACCTTTTGGGACTACAATCCTGTCCTCAAAGAACAAGGTGTCTTTCTCATCAACGCGATAGCACTTGTACTTGGGAGTACCCTTAGCAATACCATGTTTCACTTTCTGCACCATAGTGTCACTGAGTTGGGCCTCACGGATTTGATATTCCAAGGTAGGAGCAACTTGAAGGTTTGCAAGAAAGCCTTGCGGAACAACTTGGAGGTTGAGCTTCCTGAATGATTCACAAAGTTCAGGCTGGAACGGTTTGAGAAGGAGACTGTTGCAATACGCCTTTCTGCTCAAGGCATCTGCAATGACATTGGCCTTGCCAGGAGTATACTCAATGCTTGGATCGTATTCTTGAATCATCTCAATCCAACGAGTCTGGCGAAGGTTAAGGTTTGGTTGAGTGAAGATGTACTTCAAGCTCTTGTGATCGGTGAAGATATCCACTTTTCTGCCCAACATAAGGTGTCTCCACGTGATCAAGGCATGAACAACTGTTGCTAGCTCAAGATCATGTGTGGGGTAATTCTTCTCATTTGGTTTCAGCTGACAAGAAGTGTACGCCACAATCTTCTTGTCTTGCATGAGAACACCACCAAGACCTTGCAATGAAGCATCACAAAAGACTTCATAAGGCTTGGACTCATCCGGAGGAGTAAGAACCGGAGCAGAAATGAGCTTCTGTTTGAGGGTATTGAATGCCACATCACAAACAGGAGTCCACGAGTACTTGACATTCTTCTGCAACAGGTTGGAAAGAGGCTTGGCAATCTTTGAGAAGTTCTCAACGAACCTTCTGCAATAGCTAGAGAGACCAAGGAAGCTTCGGAGTTGCTTGACATTCTGCGGAGGTTCCCAGTTGACAATAGCTTCAACCTTCTCGGGGTTCATAGAAGTGCCCTCGACAGAGATAATATGGCCAAGATAGAGGACTTTATCCAGCCAGAATTCACATTTGGAGAACTTCGCATAAAACTTGTGTTCACGGAGCCTGTCAAGGACCAAACGGAGGTGCTTGGCATGGTCTTCTTCATTCTTAGAGAATACCAAGATATCATCCAGATAGACGAGAACGAATTCATTGGTGTAGGGGTTGAATATGAAGTGCATCATCCGAGAGAAAGTGGGTGGAGCATTCGCAAGGCCGAAAGACATGACCGTGTATTCATAGGAGCCAAAACTCATTCTCAATGCGGTCTTGGGAATATCTTCTTCACGGATACGAATCTGATGGTAACCCATCCGGAGATCGAGCTTCGAGAACACCTTTGCTCCTTTGAGCTGCTCGAACAATTCATTGATATTGGGGAGCGGGTACTTATTTGTTATTGTCTTCTTCCTCAATGGTCGGTAATCAACACAAAGGCATTCCGTGCCATCCTTCTTCTTGACAAATAGAACACCATAGCCCCAAGGAGAAGTACTAGGCCTGATTAGACCCATACGTTCTTGCTCATCGAGTTGTTTCTTCAGCTCCTTCAACTCATCAGGATAAAGCTTGTACGGACGCCGACATGCTGGCTCAGTACCGGGTTCAAGTTCAATGACGAATTCAACTTGACGATGGGGAGGCATGCCTGGAAGCTCTTCAAGGAATACATCCTCATATCACGAACCACAGGAATCTGAGAAATGGCATTAATCTCGCCCTTGTCACTGAGAGAGAATAGCCTGATTGTGTTATCTCGAGATGCGAAGATAATCACGTCTTCGTCAGGATGAGTTAGCTTGACCTCTTTGTTTGCACAATCAATGTTTGCATCATGCTTGGAGAGCCAATCCTTCCCAAGAATAAGATCAATGTCGGAGTTACCGAGAATAACCGGGGAAACCAGAAAACTGTAATCACCCATATGAATAGATATATCCGGAGCAAGCACGCTAGAATGCATTATTTTTCCGGGAGAAACAACTGATAATTCCCTTGGCAAACTTTTGATGTCAACATTGTGCTTCGGTGCAAAAGGTTGAGATATGAAGGAGCATGATGCACCCGAATCAAACAAGACTTTTGTAGGAATTGAGTTAACCGGAAGATTACCAATTATCACATCGGAAGAATTCTCTGCTTGAGCTGCACTCATCAGGTTCACTCTTGCATGCTTGGGATTGTGCTTGACAATAGCAGTGCTGACAAGTCGAGGAGGCGGAAGGCGCCTTGGGTTGGGACACTTGTTAGCATAGTGACCCTTCTGAGAATACTTGTTGCAAGTAACTTCTGAAAGAGGCCGATGATAAGGACCACTTGATCTTGAAGCTTGGAACTGAGGCTTGGACTGATTGCTTGGGTTGGGTGGGTGGGAGAATCCACGACCACCTGAGTGCTTGTTGTTGCTTGGAGGACGGAGCACTGGAGGAGGTGGTAGCCAGAACTTCTGCTTCTTGGCAACCACTTGAGAGGAAGAGGAGGAGTGAACAACATCTCTAATCCTCTTTTTGGAAGCTTCACTCTTGAGCTGAGCTGCCTCTTGCTTGAGAACCATATTGTAGAATTGGTCAAATTCATCCGGCTCGAACAAGGTGAGAGCAAGTTGGAGTTCATCTTTCAAACCACCTCGGAACTGATATATCTTGCTCTTGGCATCTGGGATGTCTTGCTTCGCATAACGGGCAAGATTCTGGAACTTGACATTGTATTGATAGACGGACATGGTGCCTTGCTTCAGGTTGCAGAATTGCTCACGCATGCCTGCAATGACACTGGTTGGAATGTGATGGGAACGGAAATCTTTGCAGAAGTCAGTCCACGAGATCTCACGATCACCTCTGGAGTCTTTGCACTGTTGCCACCAATCAGCAGCTTGATCTTTGAGTTGGAAAGTGGCAAACTTGACATAATCCTCAGGCCTCACGTTACTGCATTCAAAGTGCTTTTTGATGTCTGTGATCCAATCCTCAGCATCTAGCGGGTCCACACAGTAACTGAACGACTTTGGTTGGTTTGCCAGGAATTGGTTCAGTGTCGCAAAGTGATGTTGATTGAACATATTGCCTTGGCCTTGGTTCCCATGATTGCCTTGATTTGCTTGGTTGGCTTGAAAATTCTGCATCATTTGCATGAGCATCTGAGTATTCTGGTTGGTTGCTTGCATAATTGTTTTCCATGCCTCAGACGGAGGAGGAGGGGAAGGAGGACGTTCAGGAGGACGCTCTTCTTCGCCCTCTTGGTTAGGGTTGGGAACCTTCTTAGGAGCCATCCTGAATATGATGACAACCGTTAGACATTGATGTAAAACAGGTAAGCTGAATCAATGGCCAGATATTTGCAACATAAGTCTTCACAATGAACATTCGAACAAAAATGAACGAATGAATTCCACAGTTTAATGGTACAACAATCTTGTCGAGAAGCCACTTGGGAGAACAAAAGATAAAATAAAAACAACAAGGTGTAGATGGAAAAAAATACAAGATAGAAGTTTCGTCCCACATATTCGTGCTGAATGCCCCATGGAACGTGTTACAAAGGGTGTTGCAATCCCCGGATCAGCATAGCCAAGGACCCTTTAAGATGCAACTCCCAATTGGAACAACGCCCATGAAACCTCTTCACTCGATGTTGAACCCCAAACCTCATACCATGCACTCGTTGGAAGAATACCTACGAGCTACTTGAAAAACCCACCTATTAATTCCCGAAGCTTTCCGGTTATGCAATCTGGTGTTGGGGATACAGGGGAAGCACCGCGCACTCAACTCTAAACCTACATCCAGCTGTATCCATCTGTCAACACATAACCAGTCATCCTCGGAAAATGTTTACCTCGAACCTTCGAAACGTATCCGCTATACTAGCTGTGGCAATACTCGCGAACTATCTCCCCAGTACTGGGTGACGTCGGGGTTATCTCACCACCAGACATGCATAGAAGAGTTTTCGATGTCGGCCATCTTAAGTATTCTAGAACCGCTACGATACATTTGTGACGACAACACCTCGGAGCTCAACTCCCCGGGACACTGCCACACCCCCTAAATGACAGGAGGCATCGAGAACAATGTTCTCGTCACAAAGATATCAGAACAATCCAAACAATACTCGTGTGATCCTAATTTTTTTAGTGAATTTTGAGAGTAGAGGAGATAGAACAACATTGGTGAATTTTGAGAGTAGAAGAGACAAGAGTAATCGTCAGGAGTCCTCACCAGAGCGATGAAGGGGATGAGGAGTAAAAAGAAATCCTACTCTCCAATATATATATATATATATATATATATATATATATATATATATATATATATATATATATATATATATATATATATATATATAT
>LR738711.1:797519021-797546328 GCA_902687465.1 Secale cereale
TATATATAGGACTCAAAACATTTTGTGTGTGTGCCTAGACTCAACCGTCAGCGATTCGATCAATCAGGAGGCTCCTAGGTCGGAGAAGGCTCTGATACCAACTTGTAATGCCCAGTATGCGGCTATTATTGGGGAACATAGTATTTTAAAATTTTCCTACGATCACACAAGATCTATCTACCAGATGCATAGCAACGAGAGGGGAGAGTGAGTCTACGTACCCTCGTAGACCGAAAGCGGAAGCGTTAGAACAACGCGGTTGATGTAGTCGTACGTGTAATGCCCAGGATGGGACTATACCTCCTACGTGTCGAGGCACGACTTAAAGGTATAAGCCCATCCTAGAATGATCTCAAGTTTGGTATCTTTGCACGACTCATGTAAAAGAGGGATTAAATTGCAAAAGAAGATAGTTGGCTTACACTCGCCACTTCACACAATACATTACATAAGCATAACATCATTCAAAACATCACAACCCGACTACGGGCGAAGATCCAAAAGAAATATACCAAAACAACATAAAGCCACAGGTCAGGATCGAATCCTAGTAGAAACCACTACTGATCGTCGAAACGTCACAAGCATACGGCCAAACTCTTCATCGAGCTCCCAGTGAAGAACTTGAACCAGCTTCTGCTTCAAACTCGGCTAAACCTGCATCTGGTGTTGTAGTAACTGTGAGCCACAGAGGACTCAACAATCCCATAACCATGGGTATCAAGACTAGCAAAGCTTATGGGTAGGAAGAGGTAAGGTGGTGAGGTTGCAGCAGCGGCTAAGCATAATATGGTGGCTAACTTACGAGTACCAGAACAAGATGAACATCTACGCAAGCGGTCGCAAAAGTAGTGATCGCTAAAGATCCTAAATACATACGAATCAAACATAACCCCACCGTGTTCTCTTCTCAAAGTGAAAAGAGACAGTCACGGTTACTCACACAGTTGTGTGTTTTACTTCGGATCCTCTGTCAAGTTTTCTACAACCGGACATTAACAAATTCCAATCTGCCACATAACCGCGGGCACGGCTTTCGAAAGATCATAACCCTGCAGGGCTGTCCCAACTTAGCCCATCACAAGCTCTCACGATTAGCTGAAGTGATAAATATAATATCATCACCCCTTATCTTAGGGAAAATCCGATCAGGCTCGGCATCCCGGTAGCACAAGTCATTTCGACAATGGTAAAACAAGTCCAGCAAGACCTCCCGGCGTGCCGACACCCTGATAGTAGCCGCGCGTATCTCGTCTCAGGCCACGACCGGATGGGCGATGCTACAGGTAAAACCAATCCTCGAGTTTCCCCGCGGTGGCCCCGCAGGACCCCCGTTTGGGACCAACACCATCAGCACTGGCCCCCCCTGCTATGTAGAATTAGGAATCCCCGAGGGAGCGACCCCCTATGCAAATTTAATTATTTAATTAAGTTGTTATTATGAGCAAATTAAAACCAATGTTGGGCCTTGCTGGAGGAGTTTTATTCAAAGTCGAACTGTCAAGGGGTCCCCATTTCACCCATCATGTAAGGAACGCAAAATCAAGGAACATAATGCCGGTTTATCGGCGCCTAAGGTGGCATGAGTGGAACAAAACACCGAGCAAAAGGCCAAGCCTTCCACCCATGCCCAGTATATAGGTGTGTTAAATAATAATAATAGATATTGTGATATTCCAACAACAAGTTCCCTCCTGGAACGAACTTCATCTTCACCTGCAACTAACAACGCTATAAGAGGGGCTGAGCCAGCGAGTAACATAGCCAAACAGTGGTTTTGCTAGGAAGGTGTCAAAGGTTAGAGGTTTCATGGCAACAAGGAGAGGCTGACATAAAAGATGGGTAGCGCGACATGTAACGACAGCATCGAGACAACTAAGCATGGCAATGGTAGTAAAGGTATCCAAGGGTATGATCATCTTGCCTGGGATTCCACAAGGGAGAAGAACGGATCCTCGAAGTAGACGGAGCAACACAATCGAGAGAATCCTCACAACTCCGGAACGAAACCGAAGCTATCAAGAGAAGCAAACCGGAAAGAAACAAACAACACGGTAAACACACAAACTCAAACATGGCATACGATGCACATCCAAGTATGATGCATGTCCGGTTTATTTATGCATGGCATGGCAAAGTGCACAAACAACACTACAAATTAAGTGGAGCTCAATATGCAACGAGTTGCATATTGACGAAACACCACATGTTAATTATTTAGTTGACTCTCGTTATTACCAAGACAAGATTAAATGTTTTTAACATGGCAAGAGGTGAAGCAAAATAAAACTACACTATTTAGACATTTTAAATGAGGCCGGAAAAATAACAACAACATATCCGGAAAATCCCCATAAGCATGTTTAGTAATTTTTAAAGCAACAACAAACACACATTATAATGTTGTTAACATGATGCAGATGACATGATCAAGTTTATGCAATTATATTAAAAGTTGACATGAAGAAGATATGAAGTATTGTCACCGTGGTGGAAGAAAGGGTGCCACGGCAACGATCCAAAAATGATGCAACGCAACATCTCGTTTCTGGTAACTCATTGAGAGTCCGGTGCAAAAGGAAAGATGGCGTGAGCAAGTCAAACGAGATGAAAGGTGGGGTGATCCCGTCACTAGGTTCCCACGAGTCGGCGACGAGGCAACCGAGGAACATGACAAAAGATCGAAACGGAAACGGTGCACACACGGGAAACATTTCATACAACACAAGCAAGCATCACACGGGTCATTGTCTCGAGTTATACCTTCGAAACACTCGTTTCGGGACGGTTCGAGATCATAGAGGAAGGAGTCGTTCTCGCGAGTCGTAGAGGAAGTAGTGGTTCGCGTTTCCGAAGAGGAAGTAGTCGTTCCGATATCGTGTCGTGGTACTTGCGGCGTCGGACATCTTCGGGGCGACGGTAGTGGTACACGTTCTGTAGGGGTACTTGTCGCATCGCCATGTAGTTGTTCACGTTCATCGGAGAGGTACTCGCCATCGTAGCCGTTCGGTCGTCGTGGTACTTGGTCGTGGTACTTGGCATCGGTAGATGTACTCGTTCCGTTCGGTCTTGCCGGTCTCGTCTCGAGTCGTAGTTGTACATGTCATCGATGTCGGGGTACTTGGTCGGGTCGCCGTGTACTCGTTCATGTAGTCGTTCACGAAAAAGGCCATGTAGCTGCTCGGGTCCGGACCTAGTGGTTCTTGGCGCTCCTGGTACTTGAGATAAACAAAAAAAACAGCAACAACAAAAAAAACAGGAAAAGGGCTGCGGGGGTGCGGCGCTGCTGGTCACTGAAGGACAGCAGGGCGACCATGGCGTCGGGGAGGACGGGGCCGACGGGGTGACCCGGCGGAGGTGGCTGCAGCCTCGGGCGGCAGCTCCTGGAGAAGGCCCCGGCGCTGTGGCGCGATGGAGGACTTGGAAGGCGAGGCGAGGAGGGACGCCTCGAGGCAGGGCGTCGTGCTTGGGGCGGCCCTGGGGTCGAGGAGGCAGCAGGACGGCGATGCGACCGCGGGATCCGGCTGGCGGCCTGGGGGCGACGGCGGCGAATTCGCGCGGAGGAGCTCCTGCAGGGGAAGGAAGGGAGGCCGGCTTGAGGAGCTGCGGCGTCTGGCGCGGCTGCGGCCGAAGGAGGAGAGGCGAGGAGGGAAGCCACGGGCCTGGCTGCCTGGCCGGCGCGGGCGCTTAGGGGACGGAGGGAGGCGCTGCGAGGGAGGGACGAGGAGATGGGGTCGAGGCTCGGTGCGGGCGAGAGATGGGATCCAGAGGGAAACGGGGATCGGGATGAGGGAGCGAGCCGGCGGCGCACGAAGGGAAAAGGGAGGACGAGGGGGAGATGGAGGCTGCGGGAGCTGTCGGTGGCCTCTAGGTTAGGCCGAGGCCTGGGCCTTGGGCCGCGCCTGGTGGTGTCCTGGAGGCTGAAGGCCAGGGAGGAGATGGCCCAGATGGCCTAGGAGCTGGCTGTCTTATTTTATTTCTTCAGCAGAAATGAATAGAGAGGGATCCAAAATATTAAGAATAGAGGCCAGAACAGGAAAAAAAAATGATGGAACATTTTGAAAGGCTTTATGGAGTAAAAACCAACCCCTCAAAATCGTTCCAACAAAATAGGGAAAAACAAACTAAAATATTTAGCTTGCAATAGAAAGAGTTTGAACGGAGTCTAGATTTTTAGGAGGAGCCTCGAAAATTGGGAAAAGAATAAAGGAAGGTTTTTGAAGGAGAAACTCGAAGTGAAAAAGACATGGGGAAATTTGCAAGTGTGTTGCGGGTAATTCCAAAGAAATGGAATATTATTATATAGCTCCCTAAAATATTGAGAGGCTTTTATATGTTTTAAAGAGAAGACATTCTTCCCTCGATTTAAATGGACCGAAGGTCCACACAATTTATTTAGGTTGAGACGCAAAAATTAAAATGACATGATGGCATGATGACATGATGCAATGCAAAAAAATAAATAACACAAGCAAAATAAAACACACGGGAGATCCCGGAACATCTGGAATCTTCTGGGACGTCGGTCTTCGGGCGTCACAGTACGTCTTCACGGCCCGACCGATCAAGCACCGAAACTACGGCACCTCCGAGTTCTAGCACACGTTCAGCTCGATGACGTCCCTCGAACTCCGATCCAGCCGAGTGTCGAGGGAGAGTTCCGTCAGCACGATGGCGTGGTGACGATCTTGATGTTCTACCGTCGCAGGGCTTCGCCTAAGCACCGCTACAATATTTATCGAGGAGAACTATGGTGGAGGGGGGCACCGCACACGGCTAAGAGATCAAGAGATCAATTTTTGTGTCTAGAGGTGCCCCCTGCCCCCGTATATAAAGGAGGGAGGGAGAGGCCGGCCCTAGAGGGGGCGCACCAAGTGTGGGGAGTCCTACTAGGACTCCCAAGTCCTAGTAGGATTCCCCTTTCCTTTCCGGAGTAGGAGAGAAGGAAAGAGGGGGAGAGGGAGAAGGAAAAGGGGGCTGCACCCCTTGTCCAATTCGGACCAGAAGGGGGGTGCACGCCTCCTTCCTTTTGGCCTCTCTCCTCTATTCCCGTAACTCCCCGGTACTCCGAAAATACCCGAATCACTCGGAACCTTTCCGATGTCCGAATATAGTCGTCCAATATATCGATTTTTATGTCTCGACCATTTTGAGACTCCTCGTCATGTCCCCGATCTCATCCGGGACTCCGAACCCCTTCGGTACATCAAAACTCATAAACTCATAATAAAACTATCATCGAAACCTTAAGCGTGCGGACCCTACGGGTTCGAGAACTATGTAGACATGACCGAGACACGTCTCCGGTCAATAACCAATAGCGGAACCTGGCTGCTCATGTTGGCTCCCACATATTCTACGAAGATCTTTATCGGTCAAACCGCATAACAACATACATTGTTCCCTTTGTCATCGGTATGTTACATGCCCGAGATTCGATCGTCGGTATCTCAATACCTAGTTCAATCTCGTTACCAACAAGTCTCTTTACTCGTTCCGTAATACATCATCTCGCAACTAACTCATTAGCTGCAATGCTTGCAAGGCTTATAGTGATATGCATTACCGAGTGGGCCCAGAGATACCTCTCCGACAATCGGAGTGACAAATCCCAATCTCGAAATACGCCAACCCAACAAGTACCTTCGGAGACACCTGTAGAGTACCTTTATAATCACCCAGTTACATTGTGACGTTTGGTAGCACACAAAGTGTTCCTCCGGTATTCGGGAGTTGCATAATCTCATAGTCATAGGAACATGTATAAGTCATGAAGAAAGCAATAGCAGTAAAACTTAAACGATCATAGTGCTAAGCTAACGGATGGGTCATGTCCATCAGATCATTCTCCTAATGATGTGATCCCGTTGATCAAATGACAACTCATGTCTATGGCTAGGAAACATAACCATCTTTGATCAATGAGCTAGTCTAGTAGAGGCATACTAGGGACACTCTGTTTTGTCTATGTATTCACACATGTATTAAGTTTCCGGTTAATACAATTCTTGAATGAATAATAAACATTTATCATGATATAAGGAAATAAATAATAACTTTATTATTGCCTCTAGGGCATATTTCCTTCAGTCTCCCACTTGCACTAGAGTCAATAATCTAGTTCACATCGCCATGTGATTTAACACCGATAGTTCACATCGTCATGTGATTAACACCCAAAGGGTTTACTAGAGTCAATAATCTAGTTCACATCGCTATGTGATTAACACCCAAAGAGTATTAAGGTGTGATCATGTTTTGCTTCGTGAGAGAAGTTTAGTCAACGGGTCTGTCACATTCAGATCCGTATGTATTTCGCAAATGTCTATGTGTCTACAATGCTCTGCATGGAGCTACTCTAGCTAATTGCTCCCACTTTCAATACGCATCCAGATTGATACTTAGAGTCAGCTGGATTTAGTGTCAAAGCTTGCATCGGCGTAACCCTTTACGACGAACTCTTTATCACCTCCATAATCGAGAAACATTTCCTTAGTCATCCAGTTACTAAGGATAATTTTGACCACTGTACAGTGATCTACTCCTGGATCACTATTGTACCCTCTTGACAAACTCATGGCAAGGTACACAACATGTTTGGTACACAGCATGGCATACTTTATAGAACCTATGGCTGAGGCATAGGGAATGACTTTCATTCTCTCTATATTTTTCTGCCGTGGTCTGGCTTTGAGTCTTACTAAACTTCACACCTTACAAGTCAGGTAAGAACTCCTTCTTTGACCGATCCATTTTGAACTACTTCAAAATCATATCAAGGTATGTACTCATCGAAAGTCTTATCAAGCGTCTTGATCTATCTTTATAGATCTTGATGCCCAATATGTAAGCAGCTTCATCAAGGTCTTTCTTTGAAAAACTCCTTTCAAACACTCCTTTATGCTTTCCAGAAAATTCTACATCATTTCCGATCGACAATATTTCATTCACATATACTTATCAGAAAGGTTGTAGTGCTCCCACTCACTTCTTGTAAATACAGGCTTCACCGCAAGTCTGTATAAATCTATATGCTTTGATCAACTTATCAAAGCGTATATTCCAACTCCGAGATGCTTGCACCAGTCCATAGATGGATCGCTGGAAGAATGCAGTTTTGTTATCCATTTGCCAGATTTCATAAAATGCGGCAATTGCTAACATGATTCAGACAGACTTAAGCATCGCTACGGGTGAGAAAGTCTCATCGTAGTCAACTCCTTGAACTTGTTGAAAAACTTTCGCAACAAGTCGAGCTTTGTAAACAGTAACATTACTGTCAGCGTCAGTCTTCCTCTTGAAGATCCATTTATTTTCGATGGCTTGCCGACCATCGGGCAAGTCAACCAAAGTCCACACTTTGTTCTCATACATGGATCCCATCTCAGATTTCATGGTCTCAAGCCATTTTGCGGAATCTGGGCTCATCATCGCTTCCTCATAGTTCGTAGGTTCATCATGGTCCAGTAACATGACTTCCAGAACCGGGTTGCCGTACCACTCTGGTGCAGAACGTACTCTGGTTGATCTACGAAGTTCAGCAGTAACTTGATCTGAAGTTTCATGATCATCATCATTAGCTTCCTCACTAATTGGTGTAGGAATCACTGGAACCAGTTTCTGTGATGTACTACTATTCAATTCGGGAGAAGGTACAATTACCTCATCAAGTTCCACTTTCCTCCCACTCACTTCTTTCGAGAGAAACTCCTTCTCTAGAAAGGATCCACTCTTAGCAACAAAGACCTTGCCTTCGGATCTGTGATAGAAGGTGTACCCAACAGTTTCTTTTGGGTATCCTATGAAGATTTACTTCTCCGATTTGGGTTTGAGCTTATCATGTTGAAACTTTTTCACATAAGCATCGCAGTCCCAAACTTAAAGAAATGACAGCTTAGGTTTCTCGTCAAACCACAGTTCATACAGTGTCATCTCCACGGATTTAGATGGTGCCCTATTTAACGTGAATGTATCTGTCTCTAATGCATAACCCCAAAAGCGATAGTGGTAGATCGGTAAGAGACATCATCGATCGCACCATATCTAATAAAGTACGGTTATGACGTTCGGACACACCATTACACTATGGTGTTCCAGGTGGCGTGAGTAGTGAAACTATTTCACATTGTTTTTACTGAAGGCCAAACTCGCTAACTCAAATATTTTACCTCTACGATCATATCGTAGAAACTCTTATTTTCTTGTTACGATGATTCTCCACTTCACTCTGAAATTCTTTGAACTTTTCAAATGTTTTAGACTTGTGCTTCATTAAGTAGATATCCCCATATCTGCTCAAATCATCAGTGAAGGTCAGAAAATAACGATACCCGCCGCGAGCTTCAACACTCATTGGTCCACATACATCTGTATGTATGATCTCCAACAAATCTGTTGCTCGCTCCATTGTTCCGGAGAACGGAGTTTTAGTCATCTTGCCCATGAGGCATGGTTCGCAAGCACCAAGTGATTCATAATCAAGTGATTCCAAAAGTCCATCACTATGGAGTTTCTTCATGCGCTTTACACCATTATGACCTAAACAGCAGTGCCATAAATAAGTTGCACTATCATTATTAACCTTGCATCTTTTGGCTTCAATATTATGAATATGTGTATCACCACGATCGAGATCCAACAAACTATTTTCATTGGGTGTATGACCATCGAAGGTTTTATTCATGTAAACAGAATAACAATTATTCTATGACTTTAAATGAATAACCGTATTGCAACAAATATGATCAAATCATATTCATGCTCAACGCAAATGCCAAATAACATTTATTTAGGTTTTACACTAATCCCGAAAGTATAGGGAGTGTGCGATGATGATCATATCAATCTTGGAACCACTTCCAACACACATCGTCACTTCACCTTTAACTAGTCTCTGTTCATTCTGCAATTCTCGTTTCGAGTTACTAATTTTAGCAACTGAACCGGTATCAAATACCTTGGGGTTGCTATGAACACTAGTAAAGTACACATCAATAATCTGTATATCAAAATATACCTTTGTTCACTTTGCCATCCTTCTTATCCGCCAAGTATCTAGGGCAGTTCCACTTCCAGTGACCATTTCCTTTGCAGTAGAAGCACTTAGTTTCAGGCTTGAGTTTTAGCTTTGGGTTTCTTCACGGGAGTGACAACTTGCTTGTCATTCTTCTTGAAGTTCCCCTTCTATCCCTTTGCCCTTTACTTGAAACAAGTGGTCTTGTTAACCATCAACACTTGATGCTTTTTCATGATTTCTACCTTCGCCGACTTCAGCATTGCGAAGAGCTCGGGAATTCCTTTCGTCATCCCTTGCATATTATAGTTCATCACGAAGTTCTACTAACTTGGTGATAGTGACTAGAGAACTTTGTCAATTACTATCTTATCTGGAAGATTAACTCCCACTTGATTCAAGTAATTGTAGTACCCAGACAATCTGAGCACATGCTCATAGGTTGAGCTATTCCATCTTGTAGGCAAAGTACTGTCAGAAGTCTTATACCTCTCGACACGGGCATGAGTATGAAATACTAATTTCAACTCTTGGAACATCTTATATGCTCCGTGGCGTTCAAAACGTTTTTGAAGTCCCGGTTCTAAGCCATAAAGCATGGTGCACTTAAATTATCAAGTAGTCATCATACCGAGCTTTTGTCAAAACGTTCATAACGTCTACATCTGCTCCTGCAATAGGTATGTCACCTAGCGGTGCATCAAGGACATAATTCTCTGTGCAGCAATGAGGATAATCCTCAAATCACGGAACAATTCCGCATCATTGCTACTAACATCTGTCAACTTAGTTTTCTCTAGGAACATATGAAAAATAAACGGGGAGCAACATCGCGAGCTATTGATCTACAACATAGATATGCTAATACTACGAGGACTAAGTTCATGATAAATTAAAGTTCAATTTAATCATATTACTTAAGAACTCCCACTTAGATAGACATCCCTCTAGTCATCTAAATGATCACGTGATCCAAATCAACTAAACCATGTCCGATCATCACGTGAGATGGAGTAGTTTCAATGGTGAACATCTTATGTTGATCATATCTACTATATGATTCACGCTCGACCTTTTGGTCTCCAGTGTTCCGAGGCCATATCTGCATATGCTAGGCTCGTCAAGTTTAACCCGAGTATTCTGCGTGTGCAAAACTGGCTTACACCCGTTGTATTTGAACGTAGAGTTTATCACACCCGATCATCACGTGGTGTCTCGGCACGACGAACTTTCGCAACGTTGCATACTCAGGGAGAACACTTATACCTTGAAATTTAGTAAGGGATCATCTTATAATGCTACCGTCGAACTAAGCAAAATAAGAAGCATAATAAGATAAACATCACATGCAATCAAAATATGTGACATGATATGGCCATCATCATCTTGTGCTTTTGATCTCCATCTCCAAAGCACCGTCATGATCACCTTCGTCACCGGCGCGACACCTTGATCTCCATCGTAGCATCGTTGTCGTCTCGCCAACTATTGCTTCTACGACTATCGCCGCCGCTTAGTGATAAAGTAAAGCAATTACATGGCGATTGCATTTCATACAATAAAGCGACAACCATATGGCTCCTGCCAGTTGCCGATAACTTTACAAAACATGATCATTTCATACAAAACCGTATAACTCATCATGTCTTGACCATATCACATCACAACATGCCCTGCAAAAACAAGTTAGACGTCCTCTACTTTGTTGTTGCAAGTTTTACGTGGCTGCTACGGGCTTAGCAAGTACCGTTCTTACCTACGCATACAAAACCACAACGATATTTCATCAAGTATGTGCTGTTTTAACCTTCACAAGGACCGGGCGTAGCCACACTTGATTCAACTAAAGTTGGAGAAACTGACACCCGCCAGCCACCTGTGTGCGAAGCACGTCGGTAGAACCAGTCTCGCGTAAGCGTACGCGTAATGTCGGTCCGGGCCGCTTCATCCAACAATACCGCCGAATCAAAGTATGACATGCTGGTAAGCAGTATGACTAGTATCGTCCACAACTCACTTGTGTTCTACTCGTGCATATCATTTACGCATAGAGCTGGCTCATGATGCCACTATTGGGGAACGTAGTATTTTAAAATTTTCCTACGATCACACAAGATCTATCTACCAGATGCATAGCAACGAGAGGGGAGAGTGAGTCTACGTACCCTCGTAGACCGAAAGCGGAAGCGTTAGAACAACGCGGTTGATGTAGTCGTACGTCTTCATGGCCCGACCGATCAAGCACCGAAACTACGGCACCTCCGAGTTCTAGCACACGTTCAGCTCGATGACGTCCCTCGAACTCCGATCCAGCCGAGTGTCGAGGGAGAGTTCCGTCAGCACGACGGCGTGGTGACGATCTTGATGTTCTACCGTCGCAGGGCTTCGCCTAAGCACCGCTACAATATTTATCAAGGAGAACTATGGTGGAGGGGGGCACCGACACGGCTAAGAGATCAAGAGATCAATTGTTGTGTCTAGAGGTGCCCCCTGCCCCCGTATATAAAGGAGGGAGGGAGAGGCCGGCCCTAGAGGGGGCGCACCAAGTGTGGGGAGTCCTACTAGGACTCCCAAGTCCTAGTAGGATTCCCCTTTCCTTTCCGGAGTAGGAGAGAAGGAAAGAGGGGGAGAGGGAGAAGGAAAAGGGGGCTGCACCCCTTGTCCAATTCGGACCAGAAGGGGGGTGCACGCCTCCTTCCTTTTGGCCTCTCTCCTCTATTCCCGTAACTCCCCGGTACTCCGAAAATACCCGAATCACTCGGAACCTTTCCGATGTCCGAATATAGTCATCCAATATATCGATTTTTACGTCTCGACCATTTTGAGACTCCTCGTCATGTCCCCGATCTCATCCGGGACTCCGAACTCCTTCGGTACATCAAAACTCATAAACTCATAATAAAACTATCATCGAAACCTTAAGCGTGCGGACCCTACGGGTTCGAGAACTATGTAGACATGACCGAGACACGTCTCCGGTCAATAACCAATAGCGGAACCTGGCTGCTCATGTTGGCTCCCACATATTCTACGAAGATCTTTATCGGTCAAACCGCATAACAACATACATTGTTCCCTTTGTCATCGGTATGTTACATGCCCGAGATTCGATCGTCGGTATCTCAATACCTAGTTCAATCTCGTTACCAACAAGTCTCTTTACTCATTCCATAATACATCATCCCACAACTAACTCATTAGCTGCAATGTTTGCAAGGCTTATAGTGATGTGCATTACCGAGTGGGCCCAGAGATACCTCTCCGACAATCGGAGTGACAAATCCTAATCTCGAAATACGCCAACCCAACAAGTACCTTCGGAGACACCTGTAGAGTACCTTTATAATCACCCATTTACGTTGTGACGTTTGGTAGCACACAAAGTGTTCCTCCGGTATTCGGGAGTTGCATAATCTCATAGTCATAGGAACATGTATAAGTCATGAAGAAAGCAATAGCAGTAAAACTTAAACGATCATAGTGCTAAGCTAACGGATGGGTCATGTCCATCAGATCATTCTCCTAATGATGTGATCCCATTGATCAAATGACAACTCATGTCTATGGCTAGGAAACATAACCATCTTTGATCAATGAGCTAGTCTAGTAGAGGCATACTAGAAACACTCTGTTTTGTCTATGTATTCACACATGTATTAAGTTTCCGGTTAATACAATTCTAGCATGAATAATAAACATTTATCATGATATAAGGAAATAAATAATAACTTTATTATTGCCTCTAGGGCATATTTCCTTCAGCTATGTCCCCCACATGTCGAGGCACGACTTAAGGACATAAACGCATACTAGAATGATCTCAAATATGGTATCTTTGCACATCTCATGTAAAATTCAGGGATGAAAGAGTGAAATGATAGTTGGCTTACACTCGCCACGTCACACAATGAATGCAATAACATAGATCATCCAAAGAACATCAGGGTTTGACTACGAACGAAATCCAAACAAGAAAGATACCATAAATAACACAAGCCCGGATCCTCCTAGTAAGAACCACTACTGATCGTCGGGATAAGACAAATAGTAACGTCCACACTCTTCATCTAACTCCCAGTGAAGTTCCGAACAATCTCCTGCATAGTTATCAACGGTACCTGCATCTGGTGTGTGTTGAATCTGTGAGCCACAGAGGACTCAGCAATCCCGTTCCCGGGTATCAAAACTACCAAAGCCTTAGGTGTGGAAAGCCTATAAACAAGGTTTGCAGCAAGCACTAAGCACTACCTTACGAGTTTAGAGCGAGAAGAGAACAAGTGCCAACGTTCGCCAAGTTGATCAAGAAGTGATCCTAGCTACTCACGATCAAACATAACCCCACCGTGTTCAGTTCCTGAAGCCTTTCGGAAAGAGACCATCACGGTTACTCACGCAGGTAGTGTATTCATGAATAAGGTGTCAAGTTATCTACAACCGAATATTAGCAAATTCCCATCTGCCACATAACCGCGGGCACGGCTTTCGAAAGATCAAACCCTGCAGGGGTGTCCCAACTTAGCCCATCACAATCTCACGATCCGCGGAGTCGCAACTCCATAGTGGGAAGACCCGAGTATTCTCGGAATCCCGTGCTCAAGATATTCCGACAAAGGTAAAACTAATCCAGCAAGACCTCCCGGCGTGCCGACACCCTGATAGTAGCCGCGCGTATCTCGTCTCAGGCCATGACCGGATGGGTGATTCTACAGGTATATACGAAACCTCGGGCTCCCCCTTGGTGGCCCCGCAGACCCCCAGTTTGGACCAACACTCATGAGGAGCACTGACCCGAGTTGTTAATTAAGAACTCGGGTTTGCAACACCCTATGCAAGTTTTAGTTATTAGGCAAATGTAAAACCAATGTTGGGCCTTGCTGGAAAAGCTTTAAACTGAGCGAATTATCAAGGGGGCCCATAAATCCCAACCGTGTTAGGAACACAAAAACAAGGAACATAACACCGGTTTATCGAATCCTAGGGTGGCATGAGTGGAACAAAACATCAAGCAGAAAGGCTTAGCCTTCCACCCATTACCAATATATATGTGAATTAGTTTAACAGGTAATATATTGTGATATCCCAATAACAACTTCATCACGGAGCAAAATCTTCAAAACTTCACTTTCAACTAACAACGCTATAAGAGGGGCTGAGCGATGCGTACTTAGCCAAACAACGGTTTGCTAGGAAGGTGGTTAGAGTGTTTCATGGCAACAATAGGATGGCTGACAAACAGGAATAGGCATCGAGGCAATATCTAAAGAGCGAGACTTCTAGCATAGGCAAAGATAGAAGTCATATATGGGAATGGTCATCTTGCCCGTTGATTCCACGGAGGGATCGTAACCTTGCTCCTCAAACTCAGCCTTGAAAGGAACCTCGAACTCTGAATCATCACCGGGCTCGAACCAACACAACAATGCAAACACCGGAACGACAATCAATCATCATGCAATGCTCAAGCACATGATGCATGAGAACATGGGTAGGACATAATGCATCTCCTAGGAACAAGAAGAGTGCACAAGCAACATGGCAAGAAAACAAGATCACGACACATGTGGATCACAAGCAAAATGAACAAAACTAACATGGCAAGGGGTGCATCTAGGTCTAACAGCAACATGCTAGCATTTTAAATGGGCCGGAAAGAACATACAACAATTTTCGGAAACTCCCATATTCATTTATATACATTTGGGACAGAACTGAGAAACTCATATTTTAAAGTTGTTAAACATTCAAAACAACAGCACCACATTAATCTACACATTTTTCCACCCCAAATGCATATAAAGTTTGTTAAATTTGGAGTTGTAGATATTATGTTATGATTTTTTTACAAGTTTAAGCATATTTAAACACAAATTAATTCAAACAATATTTTAAATTGTTTTAAACATGGCAACAAACTGCATATTAATATTCTACATGAAAAACTAAGCAATTTTCATATATAACTCATTTTCATCAGATGCATATTTTAAAAGATATTAAATATGCAAAGTAAATGCAGAAAAAGAAAAAGAAAATCAAAACAGAAAAGAAAAACAAAAGAAAAGTTCAAACTGACCCAGGCTGGAACTAGCCGCAGCCATTGACCCGTGGGGCGAGAGGCGCTGAGGTGGCAGCGGCGGGTGCGGGTGTGTGTGAATGGCGCAGAGAGGCCGACAGGTGGGGCCGATCTGTCAGCGTCACAGGAAATGCAAAATTGGGGGGAATAATCCCACTGCCCCCGGCGGGATCGAACCCGCGACCTCCTGGTTAACTGACGAAGAGCCGAGCCACTGGGCTAGGCGAGTGTTGCTGACAGAGAAGGAGCGTGTGGCCTTTTGGGTGAACTGAAGAAGCAAACATCATTGGGGAAACAAAGCACGTCGGAGCTGCTCGTCGGAGCTGCTCCGGCGACCCAAACTGGTGGCGGAGTGGTGCGGTCTGTTCCTGGGGGAACTCCGCACCCACGACGTGCACTCACAGCACCTAGCGTCGACTACAACGACGGCGGCGAGCAACAAACAAAGCGGCGGCGGCGGACCTCGTTGAGACAAAACAGGGGCCTAAACAGAGCGGCGAAAGCGCTAGCAGCATCTACGCGACATGGCGAACACGACGGGCAACAGAGGAGGAACTAAGGTGGTCGGAATACTCGCCGGAGACGAGGCCCGATGGCGACGCGTTCGGGTGCACGGCGAACTAGGAGCTAGATGGCGCGAAAGAAGGGGAAAAGGGCACGGGGAGGTGCGCGCACGTACCACAAGCACGGAGGTGTGCTTGGTTAGCTTGGAGGTGGACGGAGTCGACGGCGGCGAGGATCGAACACCCGCGGCTGCCGGAGTTGAAGAAGAGGAAGAAGAAGTCGCAGGCGAGACGATCGGCTCCGTGTAGTGGACGTAGTCGACGTAGACGACGTCGAGAAAGAAGACCGGCAAGGTTGGCGAGGCAGAGGATGACGGGAAGCACGCCGGCGACGAGCTCGCGCTCTCAGATGCGCTCGGGATACCTGTGGAGCGGCAGATCTGGTGGCTCTCAGCTCACCAGGCGGCAGGAGGAGGAAGAGGGAACCCTAGAGAATGGGTTGGACACGGAGAGGGGTTAAAAGGAGGGCCAGAGCCACGACGGTGCAGCGACGGCGTCGGGCTCGCGGTCCCCATGGCGTCGCGGGAGGAAGAAGAAAAGGTGGGTGAGCTTCTTGGCGCAGTCGCTGACGAGCGGGCCCTGCCTGGCCACGTGGGAGCGAACCAGCGGGGGTTAGCGGGGGCGCGGGTGCAAATAGGTAGCAGGGACGCGCTGCGGGCTGTGCTGGGCTGCGGGCGCGCGCTGGAGCTGGGCCGAGGGGGAAGAACTAGCCCAAGTTGGTTGGGCTGCACTGCTACGGCTGCTGCTTATTAATCCTTTTTCTTTTTCCATTTTTCCTCAGACAGAAAATAAAAGAAAAAGTATACGCTTAAGGAAAAGGAATTAGGAGATAAATAAATTATCCCCATGCTCCTGGATTTATGCCCTATTTTATAAAAATGACTTGGGCATTTTTAGAGGTAGAAAAATAAAACAAGTTTGAATATGGTTCAAACTTCTGTCATTTTTGAACCTAACCAAATCTTTTCATATTGAGGCTAGGCTTTGCAAGGTGGCTTAGGACAGTGAAACTTAGATGTGGGGAGGAGATGAACATTATTGGGAGAGGCTGAGTCACTTGCAAAAATTGATTAAAGAAAGGAAAGAAAAAGAAGGAAGGAGAAGAGTGATGCAAAAAGGAAGAGGGGGTTTAGGGTTTAGCATTGACATGAACTTGCAACCACCATCACACAACACATTCAAGATGACCTCACATCACAAGCTAAGGATGAAACACACAATGACAAGTATAAGAAGCTATGATGAACGTGATGCCATGGTGATGATGAAGCTATGCATGGATGCAAAAAAGGAAAAAGAACATGACAATGCAATACAATAAGAATGCATAAATGAAAAAGAACCCCCAAGGAAAGGACAAGTATCAAAGTGATGAAAGCTTTATTGTCATATATGGAAGGTATCACATATGGGGTGTTACAGCGCAGCATGACCGCCTCAACCAGCCTGCCAAGCCGGTCGGGTCCGGCTTCGCCTGCGTCGCTGGACCCGACGACAACCAGCACACGGCGTCTTGACCACCCGGCGAGGCGCACTCCGGCCGCACCCAGATCCGGCGCAACCTCGGCCTGGCGACCGCCGGCGGCTTGGTCGACGAATCGCCCTCAGAAGCCCAGCGCCGGCTCAAGCCTGCTCATCAGCCCACTCGGCAACAGACTGCGGTCGACCTGTCCCCCCGCGGCGTGGTCACCGGCTGGCTGGGTCCGCGTGCCATCGACAACAGTGACGCTCGCCACCGCCTCGATCGGCTCGCCCTCTCCTAGGAGCTGGAGGAGACCGGTCCAGTCGGACTGGCGTGCTTCGGCCCGCGCATCCGGAGCGAGCCCTTTGCTAAAGGGTTCATGCTTCCCCGCGACACCCCAAGTACAATGGCACCGTGAAGATGGAGGACTGGCTCACCGACTACACCACCACTATCGGCATCGCCGGCGGCAACCACCGCCTCGCCGTTCATTACGCACCACTCATGCTCCAGGGGTCAGCCCGCACGTGGCTGAACAGTCTGCTGGTGGGCAGCATCAACACGTGGGTTGATTTCAAGCAGGCCTTCATGCGCAACTTCACCGGAACCTACCAGCGACCCGGCCGTCCCAGCCAACACACCATGTGCGTGCATGGGCTGGCGGAAACCGGCCGAGAGTACCTAGCACGCTGGACCGAGCTCCGGAACAGCTGCGATGGCGTCCATGAGGTCCAGGCAATCCAGTACTTCGTCAACGGGTGCCGGGACGACACCCTCCTCAAGCATAAGCTTCTACGCTCCGAGCCGACCACCATGTCCGCGCTCATAGGGACGGCAGACAAATACGCCAACGCCGACTCCGCCATGAAGATCCAGGTAGCGCTGGATGAAACTGGCAAGGCGAAGCCGGTTCTCCCTCCGAAGTCGGCTGGCAAAGGAAGCCGGCAGCATTAGCACAACCAGCAGCAGCACCAGCGCAAGGCCGAGCAGCAGGCCGAGTGCCACGACAACCGGCTCGTCATGGCCACCGAGCAGGCGCCCGCAACCGAGCCGGCCGCCAAACGCCGGCAGACTGGCAAGACGACGTGGCAACCCGCCATGAGCTTCGAGGATATGCTCGACACTCCCTGCAAGTACCACAGCAGCGCGAGGCCATCCACGCACACGCTCCGGCAGTGCGCCATCACCAAGCGCATCATGAGGAGCGACGTCCGACCTCCTCCGGCCCCGACTCCAGGAGCGGGGCTGTGACGCCCGGGTAATCAAGCTACAGTAAAACTTCGCTAATGATGCCACGTCACCTCGATTACTGTGGATAACTCGTGTCAGTTCGAAACCAAGTTCAAATTTCAAATTTAAGATAAAGACAAACAATAAAAGTTTTCAAATGTTAAAACTAAAATGTTCAGGAGTGAACCAAATATTGCATAGGTAATTATGGTGGAGAAACCACACCTTTTTAAAATTCTTAAATACTATAAGATATATAAAACAATAGTAAAAGAAAACAATTATTTAAATACCTTTTGTAATTAATAAAAAGTCAAACTAATTGATTGAGGACTAGACTCTTGTTGACTATGGACTAAGTTGAAATACTAATTTAGATGCTACGAGTATATTTTACTAACACTAAAATTAATTGGAAACAAACTAAATCAGTAAAACTAATAAAAGGAAAAAGGTAAAACAGAAAATAAAGCAAAAGAAAACAAAACAGGGATCCCCCCACTGGGCCAGTTGGCCCAGCTACTAGCCAGGCCGGCCCAAACCGGGCCGGGCCACCCCCTCACTCCCCTTAACCCCCACGCAACCCAACCCTAGCAATCCCTCGTCCCATTCCCCCCGTTCCCCACCTCGCGCTGCCAGGGACGAGGGAGAGCGCTTGGCCCCCGCTCAGGCTCGCCCGACCATGTGCCGCCGGCGAGTAGTGCCGCACCTGCGCGACCACCGGCGCCGCCGTCTTCCCCGCTACGCAAGGCCGCCATCTGCCGGCGCCGAGGGCCGCCCAACCCCACGACCGCCTCCTCGCGGCCTCGTCTCCTCTCCCTCGTGGCTCGACGCCGGGGCTCCTCCACGCCGGACCGCCGCCGGCCACCCCTACTCTGCCCCCCTCGTGAGCGCCCCCCTCTCAGCTCGCCCCACCCGCATCGCTCGCCCCCCCACATCGCTCGCATCCTCTCCGCCGTCCGCCTCCCCGCTGCCTA
Organism: Secale cereale; assembly: GCA_902687465.1. Classification (NCBI taxonomy): domain Eukaryota; kingdom Viridiplantae; phylum Streptophyta; class Magnoliopsida; order Poales; family Poaceae; genus Secale; species Secale cereale. The sequence continues at coordinate 797,538,340 of LR738711.1, forward strand.
GCCGCGCGCTGCCTAGCCGCGCGCTGCCCGCCGGCGCTTCCCGCGCGGGCCACCGCCGCCGAGTGCGCCCGGCCTCGCCAGCGCGTGGCCTCGCCTGGCCTCGCCTTCCCTGCTTCCCGCTGGGCCGCGGCCACCCCTCCGCCGCTTCCCTTGGTTCACGCCGTTGCCGCCGGTGCCCAGCCGCGGCGGGCTTAAGGCCTCTGCGGGCGATCGGGCACCCGCACGCCCGTTACCGCACAGCCCGGTGCCCGCTAACCCCCCTGCAAATGACAGTGGGGCCCCGCCCTGGAACGTTTTTTTAAAAAAGATTTAAAATAATATTAATATTAATATTAATTAATTAGTTAATTAAGTTAAATAAATCAATTTAATTAACTTAATCACTTAGTTAACTAATTAATCATGTTTAGTTAGTCTAGGCCCTATGACATGTGGCCCCTACTGTAAGTTAAAATGATCAGATAAATTAAAATGCTTAGGCCTATGACACGCGGGACCCCTGCACTATTCACTGGTTGACTCAGTCAATAGTTGATTGTGCTGTTGACTTTGACTTGGCCCCACATGTCATTGACTGTGGCTCACAACACACTACGTGACAAAAGCTTTTAGCTATTTAATTTTCGAATTAATAATAATTCCAAAAAAATTATTTAAAACCTTGTAATTTAATATAAAATAATCCGTAACTCGGATGAAAATAATTTATATATGAAAGTTGCTCAGAACGACGAGACGAATTCGAATACGTAGTTCGTTCATCCACCACGTGTCCCTAGCATAACGAACATGCAACATTCCACCGCCGTTTCATCTGCCCGAAAACGTCAAACACCGGGAATACTTTCCCGGATGTTTCCCCCCTTTGTCGGTATCACCTCGTACCGCGTTAGGTCACACGTAGCACCGCGTTTTGCCATGTTATGCTTTGTGGTGCGATGTTTGCTTTATATTTATTGTTTCTCCCCCCTCTTCTCTCCGATAGACATCGGGACTTGACTGCTGACGGTGCCCGGTGATCGACTGCGTCGACGACGACCCCACCTTGGCTGCCGAGCTTCTAGGCAAGCCCCCCTTGATCAACCTGATATGGCCTATTTTTCTCTCTACTGCTTGCATTAGAGTAGTGTAGCATGTTACTGCTTTCGATACTCCTATTCTGCTGCATAGCCTGTCATTGTTGCTACCATTGTTGATACTTTACCTGCAATCCTAAATGCTTAGTATAGGAGGCTAGTATTCCATCAGTGGCCCTACACCCTTGTCTGTCTGCCCTGCTATTCTATCGGGCCGTGATCACTTGGGTGTGATCACGGGTATATACTACATACACATATACATGATACGTGTTGTGACTAAAGTCGGGTCGGCTCGTTGAGTACCTGCGGTTGATTCACGGAATGGGGGCTGAAAGGACATACTTTCCCGACGGCCCTCTGTGTGGGTCTTTGTGGCGGAGCGACAGGGCAGGTTGAGACACCTAGGAGACAGGTGGGCCTGGCCCTGGTCGTTGTCCACGGTTATTTCATAATAACACGCTTAACTTGTTTGGATATTTGATCTGAGTCTGGCCGTTGGCCTATACGCACTAACCAGCTACGTGGGAATAGTTATGGGTACTCGACGTCGTGGTATCAGCCGAAGCCTTCTTGACGTCAGCGACTGAGCGGCGCGCGCCGGGTTGGACCGCGTAACGTAACTTCCTTAGTAATGGAGGTTGCTAGGTCTGCTCACCGGCCGCCCTCGCAACGTGCAGGTGTGCATTGGGCGATGGGCCCAGACCCCTGTGTGCTTAGGACTTAGACCGGCGTGCTAACCTCTCTGTTGTGCTTAGGTAGGGCTGCGACGTGTTGATCTTCCGAGGCCGGGCATGACCCTGGAAAGTGTGTCCGGCCAAATGGGATCGAGCGTGCTGGGTTATGTGGTGCACCCCTGCAGGGAAGTTAATCTATTCGAATAGCCGTGTCCCTCGGTAAAAGGACGACCCGGAGTTGTATTCCGACCTCATGACAACTAGAACCGGACACTTGATAAAACACACCCAGATGAGTTCCAGATATAACTCGGTGGTTGCTCTGTCACAGGGTGATGTGCGGGAGGATCGTCGAGTAGGTCTATGCTATACGATGTTACTTGGTGAACTTACCATCTATTCCCTTCTACTGCTGCAAGACGGAGGCTACCAGAAGCGAGGATACTTGTTACTTCCAGCTACTCTCTTCTTCTGCTGCAAGATGGACGTTGCTAGAAGCATAGTCTTCGATTGGATTAGCTACCCCCCTCTTATTTTGGCATTCTGCAGTTTAACCCACATATATTACCCCTTTATACCGATACCATTGCATGTGTAGTGTAGATCCTTGCTTGCGAGTACTTTGGATGAGTACTCACGGTTGTTTTTCTTCCCCTTTTCCTCTTTTGTTCCTTCTTCTCGGATGATGCAACCAGATGGTGGAGTTCAGGACCCAGGGGATCCCGAAGATGTTTCTACATGGAGTTCGGCTTCGAGGAGTAGTTAGGAGGTCCCAGGCAGGAGGCCTTGCCTTTTCGATCGTTGCTATTTTTGTGCTAGCCTTCTTAAGGCAAACTTGCTTAACTTATGTCTATACTCAGATATTGTTGCTTCTGCTGTCTCTTGTGTTTCGAGCTTTTGTATTCGAGCCCTCGAGGCCCCTGGCTTGTAATATAAAGCTTGTATTATTTTAATTTGTGTCTAGAGTTGTGTTGTGATATCTTCTAGTGAGTCCCTGATCTTGGTCGTACACATTTGCGTGCATGATTAGTGTACGGACAAATCGGGGGCGTCACAAGTTGGTATCAGAGCCGACTACCTACAGGAATCCCCCTTTCCAACTCCTTTGCCGAAGTTGAGTCTAGTCTTTGAAAAACAAATTTACTAACTTGTTGTGTGGCTTACAGGCCCACAACACCAATGGGTGGTATTAGGATCTTTTACTCCTCGTCTATACTCTGGGACTCTGACCTCTCTTCTTTTCGGGATAAATGAATTTTGCAAAATCTAACATTAGGATCTCGTTATCACTTTCACCCGGAGAGCACCTTATTCCCGATGATCGTCTGCTGCACCAGAAGACCCTGAAGATACTCTCCGCTGTTAACCCAAGAACTTGTGTTCATCGCGTTTGCAATTCCCCTTCCACAGGCAACCCTTATGATAACTACATGTTGTTGTCATTCTTACATTCATTCCCAGTTGGTCTTGTTATTACAAGATACCCCGAAATACTTCTCGTTGTTTTTATAATCCTTTGTGCCTACTGCCTTACAGTTCCTTGTCGTCTGAATACACCTACAAATTAATCCTCACACATACCGAGGATTTGTTTCGCCCCAGTTGTTCATATGTTTCACTGAAGTCTTCGAAATCCTATTCGAGCTTTAGAAAATCCTCAACAACATATTTATCTTGACATTCTTGCTTGTGTGCAATATGGTTAATCCCGTAAGTCTGGCAATCTTATTGCCATCCTTGTCGCTATCATTTCGAGTCCGTTGATTCAAAATGTTGCGGATGCTCGCAATCCCCAATCAGATCCTAGAATTCATCCTTCCGACGCAGACGTCATTTTAAACCTGGTTGGATCTCGACCAATCAAATTGCCATCGATTGTATCCCTAAGCATATATTCAACTTATCCATCCTTGATCTGAGCGTTTGTTTCTGATCTCTTGATTGGGAAACATAATTCCTTTGCATCTGGTTGAATTAGTCAGTTGTTTCTATAATCTGATCTCCTTTAATTATTTCTCCTTCTGGTTGAGTATCGATACTCACATCAGCTCCGTTGTGGATCGCCTGATCCATTGTTGGATTGTTATCCGACAGTCTCCATCATATTCAATCACCTTGTGAGTTCTTCCCCTGATACATAATGCCTTTGGTAAATTGTACAATCTGCTTGTCCAACCATGCTCTGCTTTCGAGCTTGTGTAATTAATTTGAAACTTGTGGTATAAGTTATTAAGATGCCCGATGGGTTGAACCTATGCCTTCCCGTAATTCGTGAGAACCCGAAAGTTTTCACAAGTCATACTCTTCCGGTGTTCTACCAGATAGAATTCCAACACTACAGTTTTATCAAAGTGAGAGGTGAATGAAATGATATGCATTAAAGAAGTGGGAGTCGACCTTGAACTTTGTGTTCATGCCCATGAAAATGATGTAGACCGTCTCGGAAGCTTCTTGCAAAATGATTATCCAGCTGTATGATTCTTTCGGTATTCTTGAATTGATTCCTTACAGTTATGGTTCCGACCATGCTGTCCTGATCTGATATATCTGATGGGAATTCATTCCAGTGCCTCGTCTATTTTTGGCAAAGTTGAAGTATCTACTGTCATAGGTCAATGACCCGGTTCTACTTCTATCATGTTCTACCTTCGAGTATTACCCCTGGTATCTCGAAGATGTCTTGCCATTGCACCACATCTTACTAACTCTGTTGAAGTAATGTCCTTCCCTGTCGTAATCACTCTACGGGTTCTGGGTTGTTGTCAACCGAGGACACCGACTAGTGAAATTATTCCACACTACAAATCAAATACCCCTAGTATTTTACTAGGAAATTCTAAACTCAACCTAGTCATTCCTAGACTATCGGTTGCATCCTGGTCTTGCTATCTTTGACTGTGCTACCTCATCCTTCTCTGGTGCACGAATTCTTCAGTGTGTGAGCACGACTTACGTCGAGCTTTCAACACCATGTTGCTTGTCTTGAAAGGCAACTTTGATTCCGAGCTTGCATCTTATATATTGATCCTATAACTTGCCACTTCATCATTCCCTTGCTTGTTGTCGTTGTTGTTTGATTGCATCCTCTTGAAACCTCCCGACAAATGTGTCGGATCAACTTCAACACTTTGACTTCTTCCGAGATGTCAACTGTGTTCATGATAAGAAATACCCTCCGTGCCCTCGATGATTTTTATTATCATCGACAACACCCTTGACTTCCTTTCATCGCGAACTTGTCCACATTATGATTACAAATGGCTCTCCAGCTAGTGTTGTGTTCTGCCTTGAAGTATTATTGTCTTTTAGGTCGAGAATGTTGTGGGAATTGCTCCACCTCTTAGAAATTCTCGGTATGGTGATACTTCTCACCATCACCATTCTTCCTTGGTCTCCATGTTGTTTTTAACCGGGATACCAATATGCTAACGATGCTTCTTGAGTTTTGTACTTCTAGCAACCCTATTGCTTTGAAGTTAATGATCGACCGTTCGTTCTTAGGCTGTTGGATTATTGAATCATCACTCTAACATTGACCTTGCTGCCTAGGTCATATTTCGGGCACACCTTTCAACTAATGATTAATGGTGTATGTTTTCCTCGAGCATACATCATTATATCATTTGAATTGGCAAGTGTCATCTTCTTGTCTACATTATTGTGGAAATCCATCCGTTTGGAATTCTCGATGTATTGTCGCTGATGCCCATCAGCCACTCCTCATCCTCTCCTTGGTATAATGATGAACTATTGTTTTGGGAACCCGCTCCCATAGTTCATTTCCCGAGAATCTTGCAATGCCATTTCGTCGATTTGTATTGCACCTTTTCTTCTCAAACATCCCGGGTCTGAGGTATCATGACACCAATCGGATCTGAATCTTGGTCAGATATGATAGTTGGGACAACTTTCCAGGAGTTATAATGTGGGTCCTTTGATGACCCAGTAATGTGATGTCATGCCTAGCACCCCTGGCTGGAGGACCTACCATTATAATTTCTTTTGCAAGGATAACCATTCTTCCAGGAGGAAATTGTAAGACTTATTCTATAAGTTGTTCCCGATGAATCCGTTGTGTATCCAAGTCCGACCTTTACTTCAAGACCATGCCAATGCTATCTCGAAGCATGTATGTGGTACTCCGATTTTCAACAAGAGCATTTGCGGCCCAATGCTAAATGTTTCTTGGTCAGTATCCAAACACCGTTGTATGGGTAACATCTTGATTAATCCTTGCCTCTTTATCTAAATGGTTGGGTACTTGCTCTCTTACCCTGTATGCCATGATCTGCTTGTCCATGGGAAGGATATACTCCTAATAATTGTGTGTAATCACAATTTTCCTTTCCATTTGTTTTTTAACCTTTCCTTGATCTACATATAATCTAAGCAGTAATAATTCTCTGCTTATGTAAACACCTCGTTGTACTCTGTCAGTATGACCTTGATTCTATTATTGATAACATTCCGATACTGTCGGTGGGCGAGAACTTTGCCTATTGGTCCGCCTCGTTTCAACAAGCGGGAACATGGTTCTCTTCGTTCCCCGTCCTTGGTATCGACTTTGTTTCCAACTTAACTGACTGACTATCCTCTGATATGCCTTGCTTTCTGTGCAAGATGTCACCAACCTTCTTATTTTCAACCCACATGGTGGGCCCATAACCCACAGGTCCACTGGATCGAAACCTGACTCTCCTGTACAATCCTGATTCTAATGTATTCTTTTCACTTGGCTTCGTGTGTAATTCGCGAGCTAAATTCAATCATGTTCCATCATGGTATCAAACACCATATTATTCTCGTTGATCAAGACCCCATTCAAGCTTCTGGTTAGGCATCGAATGACTTCCTACCCAATTGAAACTTTGGTACCATCGCTTATTGTTCTCAATGCATTCACTGAAATACTACTCGTAGGGTACTTCGTGTACCACTTTCTGAATTCGCCGTCGGATGCACATACTTCGTGGAGATACGTTCCTCCATAGTTTTCCCCCTGTTCGCTTTCATAGGACGATGGAGATCCCGAAGAAAGGTTGACGACGTGATCACGATGACTTGAAGCAGAGAAATGAAGACATCAACGAAAGGGACAAACCTCTTCGAAAGGGCAGCCAAGACCGAGAAGACTCGTTAGGTTTTCGCTACCAACACTTTTTTTCCCGTACTCGACCGCTTAAATCTTGGGACGAGATTTCTTGTATTGGAGGAGAATTGTGACGCCCGGATAATCAAGCTACAGTAAAACTTCGCTAATGATGCCACGTCACCTCGATTAATGTGGATAACTCGTGCCAGGTCGAAACCAAGTTCAAATTTCAAATTTAAGATAAAGACAAACAATAAAAGTTTTCAAATGTTAAAACTAAAATGTTCAGGAGTGAACCAAATATTGCATAGGTAATTATGGTGGAGAAACCACACCTTTTTAAAATTATTAAATACTATAAGATATATAAAACAATAGTAAAAGAAAACAATTATTTAAATACCTTTTGTAATTAATAAAAAGTCAAACTAATTGATTGAGGACTAGACTCTTGTTGACTATGGACTAAGTTGAAATACTAATTTAGATGCTACAAGTATATTTTACTAACAGTAAAATTAATAGGAAACAAACTAAATCAGTAAAACTAATAAAAGGAAAAAGGTAAAACCGAAAATTAAACAAAAGAAAACAAAACAGGGAACCCCCCTCACTGGGCCAGTTGGCCCAGCTACTAGCCAGGCCGGCCCAAACTGGGCCAGGCCGTCCCCTCACTCCCCTTAACCCCCACGCAACCCAACCCTAGCAATCCCTCGTCCCATTCCCCCCGTTCCCCACCTCGCGCCGCCAGGGACGAGGGAGAGCGCTCGGCCCCCGCTCAGGCTCGCCCGGCCCTGTGCCGCCGGCGAGTAGTGCCGCGCCTGCGCGACCGCCGGCGCCGCCTTCTTCCCCGCTACGCAAGGCCGCCATCTGTCGGCGCCGAGGGCCGCCCCACACCACGACCGCCTCCTCGCGGCCTCGTCCCCTCTCTCGTGGCTCGACGCCGGGGCTCCTCCACGCCGGACCGCCGCCGGCCACCCCTACTCTGCCCCCCTCGTGAGCGCCCCCCTCTCAGCTCGCCCCCCGCATCGCTCGCCCCCCGCATCGCTCGCGTCCTCTCCGCCGTCCGCCTCCCCGCTGGCTAGCCGCGCGCTGTCCGCCGGCGCTTCCCGCGCGGGCCGCCGCCGCCGAGTGCGCCCGGCCG
>LR738711.1:797548068-797575339 GCA_902687465.1 Secale cereale
GCCGCCGGCCACCCCTACTCTGCCCCCCTCGTGAGCGCCCCCCTCTCAGCTCGCCCCCCGCATCGCTCGCCCCCCGCATCGCTCGCGTCCTCTCCGCCGTCCGCCTCCCCGCTGGCTAGCCGCGCGCTGTCCGCCGGCGCTTCCCGCGCGGGCCGCCGCCGCCGAGTGCGCCCGGCCGCGCCAGCGCGTGGGCTCGCCTGGCCTCGCCTCCCTTGCTTCCCGCTGGGCCGCGGCCACCCCTCCGCTGCTTCCCCTGGTTCACGCCGTGGCCGCCGGTGCCCAGCCGCGGCGGGCTTAAGGCCTCTTCGGTCGATCGGGCACCCGCACGCCTGTTACTGCACAGCCCGGTGCCCGCTAACCCCCCTACAAATGACAGTAGGGCCCCGCCCTGGAACGTTTTTTTAAAAAAGATTTAAAATAATATTAATATTAATATTAATTAATTAGTTAATTAAGTTAATTAAATCAGTTTAATTAACCTAATCACTTAGTTAACTAATTAATCATGTTTAGTTAGTCTAGGCCCTATGACATGTGGCCCCTACTGTAAGTTAAAATGATGAGATAAATTAAAATGCTTAGGCCAATGACACACGGGACCCGTGCACTATTCACTGGTTGACTCAGTCAATAGTTGACTGTGCTGTTGACTTTGACTTGGCCCCACATTTCATTGACTATGGCTGACAACACACTACGTGACAAAAGCTTTTAGCTATTTAATTTTCGAATTAATAATAATTCCAAAAAATGATTTAAAACCTTGTAATTTAATATAAAATAATCCGTAACTCGGATGAAAATAATTTATATATGAAAGTTGCTCACAACGATGAGACGAATTCGAATACGTAGTCTGTTCATCCACCATGTGTCCCTAGCATAGCGAACATGCAACATTCCACCTCCGTTTCATCTGCCCGAAAACGTCAAACACCGGGAATACTTTCCCGGATGTTTCCCCCCTTTGTCGGTATCACCTCGTACCGCGTTAGGTCACACGTAGCACCGCATTTTACCATGTTATGCTTTGTGGTGTGATGTTTGCTTTATATTTATTGTTTCACCCCCCTCTTTTCTCCGATAGACATCGGGACTTGACTGCTGACGGTGCCCGGTGATCGACTGCGTCAACGACGACCCCAGCTTGGCTGCCGAGCTTCCAGGCAAGCCCCCCCTTGATCAACATGATATCTCCTATTCTTCTCTCTACTGCTTGCATTAGAGTAGTGTAGCATGTTACTGCTTTCGATACTCCTATTCTGCTGCATAGCCTGTCATTGTTGCTACCACTGTTGATACTTTACCTGCAATCCTAAATGCTTAGTATAGGAGGCTATTATTCCATCAGTGGCCCTACACCCTTGTCCGTCTGCCCTGCTATTCTATCGGTCCGTGATCACTTGGGTGTGATCACGGGTATATACTACATACACATATACATGATACATGTTGTGACTAAAGTCGGGTCGGCTCGTTGAGTACCCGCGGTTGATTCCTGGATTGGGGGCTGAAAGGACATACTTCCCCGACGGCCCTCTGTGTGGATCTTTGTGGCGGAGCGACAGGGCAGGTTGAGACACCTAGGAGACAGGTGGGCCTGGCCCTGGTCGTTATCCGCGGTTATTTCATAATAACACGCTTAACTTGTTTGGATATTTGATCTGAGTCTGGCCGTTGGCCTATACGCACTAACCAGCTACGTGGGAATAGCTATGGGTACTCGACGTCGTGGTATCAGCCGAAGCCTTCTTGACGTTAGCGACTGAGCGGCGCGCGCCGGGTTGGACCGCGTAACGTAACTTCCTTAGTAATGGAGGTTGCTAGGTCTGCTCACCGGCCGCCCTCGCAACGTGCAGGTGTGCATTGGGCGATGGGCCCAGACCCCTGTGTGCTTAGGACTTAGACCGGCGTGCTGACCTCTCTGTTGTGCTTAGGTAGGGCTGCGACGTGTTGATCTTCCGAGGCCGGGCATGACCCTGGAAAGTGTGTCCGGCCAAATGGGATCAAGCGTGCTGGGTTATGTGGTGCACCCCTGCAGGGAAGTTAATCTATTCGAATAGCCGTGTCCTCGGTAAAAGGACGACCCGGAGTTGTATTCCGACCTCATGACAACTAGAACCGGACACTCGATAAAACACACCCAGATGAGTTCCAGATATAACTCGGTGGTTGCTCTCTCACAGGGTGATGTGCAGGAGGATCACCGAGTAGGTTTATGCTATATGATGTTACTTGGTGAACTTACCATCTATTCTCTTCTACTGCTGCAAGACGGAGGCTGCCAGAAGCGAGGATACTTGTTACTTCCAGCTACTCTCTTCTTCTGCTGCAAGATGGATGTTGCTAGAAGCGTAGTCTTCGATTGGATTAGCTATCCCCCTCTTATTTTGGCATTCTGCAGTTTAACCCACATATATTACCCCTTTATACCGATACCATTGCATGTGTAGTGTAGATCCTTGCTTGCGAGTACTTTGGATGAGTACTCACGGTTGCTTTTCTTCCCCTTTTCCTCTTTTGTTCCTTCTTCTCGGATGATGCAACCAGATGGTGGAGTTCAGGACCCAGGGGATCCCGAATATGTTTCTACATGGAGTTCGGCTTCGAGGAGTAGTTAGGAGGTCCCAGGCACGAGGCCTTGCCTTTTCGATCGTTGCTATTTTTGTGCTAGCCTTCTTAAGGCAAACTTGCTTAACTTATGTTTGTACTCAGATATTGTTGCTTCCGCTGACTCTTGTGTTTCAAGCTTTTGTATTCGAGCCCTCGAGGCCCCTGGCTTGTAATATAAAGCTTGTATTATTTTAATTTGTGTCTAGAGTTGTGTTGTGATATCTTCCAGTGAGTCCCTGATCCTGGTCGTACACATTTGCGTGCATGATTAGTGTACGAACTAATCGGGGGCGTCACAGGGGCGGTCGCCTTCGCCTCGACCACCACCTCCGGCTGGCGGCATGCTATGCACAACGATGCCTACCCGGATCAGAATGCGACCTACGTCGTCTTCACCAGCCTTAGCAACGACAAGTGCAGCGAGCGCCTCCTTCGGCAGGAGGTAAACACCGTCATCCCAGCCAAGCCGGAATACATGCACTGGTCGGAGCGCCAGGTCACCTAGACACGGGAGGATCACCGGCCATCATGCCTATCCCGGGTGGTTACATCCTCGTCCTCAACCACACCATCGTCGCGCCTCGACGCACGTGCAAGTTCTCCCGGGTTCTCATCGATGGCGGCAGCAGCATCAACATCCTCTACCGGGACACCATGACCAAGCTCGGCCTCGAGGCCAAAAACCTGAAGCCGACCCGGACCGTCTTCCATGGCATCGTACCCGGCCACTCCTGCTCTCCGATTGGCCGAATCCGGCTCGATGTCCTGTTCGGCGACAGCAGCCACTTCCGACGCGAGCCGATCTGGTTCGAGGTGGTGGACATGTCCAGTGCATACCACGCGCTGCTGGGCCGACCCATGCTCGCCAAGTTCATGGCGGTGCCCCACTACGCCTATCGCAAGTCTCTGCAGTGCGCCCGAGATGGCTCCAAGCTGGCCGAGTCGCTGGTCATAGCCGAGGAGCGGCGCAAGCTCGACCAGATCATCGCTCTGGCCAACGAGGCGTCAGCTACGCCAATCCCGCCCGAGGAGCTGGCCAACGAAGCCTCGTTCAAGCCCTCCAAGGAGACCAAGAAGGTGAAGCTGAACCCGGAAGACCCCAGCTGCAGCAAGTACCTTGTCGTAGGCACTCGCCTCAGCATCATATAGGAAGGCGAGCTCGTCGACTTCCTTTGTGAGAATCGGGATATCTTCGCATGGACCCCGAAGGACATGCCGGGTATCCCAAGGAAGTACGCCGAGCACAAACTCCATGTCCGCAAGGATTCCAAGCCTGTCCGCCAACCGCTACAACGTTTCTCCGAGGAGAAGAGAAGGACCATCAGTGAAGAGATCGCCAAGTGTAACGCCCCGGACACACCTGTCGGTGGTCGTTACTCGTGGCGGGATCTAGACTGGCCCCACATATCAATACTTCTGTGTTCTGCGCACTTTGTGCTCACTCGTGCGCACCCGGGACCAACTTCCCGGTCGGTCACCCATCCTGAAACTACTCCAAGCTGAGCATGCTTAACTGTGGAGTTCTATCCGAATGGGCTCCCGGAAAAGAAGGAATTCCTTATTGATATGAGTAGTCTATCATCCCTAATAAGCCAGTCTATCACATATACCCCCACTCAGAGGAACCGACGTCCTCGTCGGGCCACAGGAACGTTCCCTCTTGGCACAAATGTCTGTGCATCTAGTCCGATACATGTGCCATGCCGTGTGCCACGACGGGCCACAAACGTCATGAACAACATGACCGAGCACCTGTCCGCAAACATCCGTGTAACCGCAAGGGTCGGCTCTGATACCAACTTGTCACGCGCAAGATGTGATTCTATCCCGATCACGTGATAACTTCGTGATTGGGGCACAACCGCATTTCGGGTGCTTAGCAAGATGGATATCATTACATCATACCATTACATACATAGATGGGGATACATACAAGTCATACAATTCCACATGAATACAACAATCTATATACAAGACATCCGATTACAGATGAAAACACAAGAAAAACACACGACATCCATCCTGCTATCCCAGGCTACCGACCAGGAACCTATACCTAGACTGTCGAAGAAGAAGAAGAAAGAACTCCAACACAAGTACACATCGCTCTCACATCAAGTCATCGGAAACCTGCACCTGCAACTGTTGTTGTAGTAGCCACGAGGACTCAGCAATCCCATAACCATGGGTATCAAGACTAGCAAAGCTTAATGGGTATGGAGAGGTTAAGTGGTGAGGTTGCATCAGCGGCTAAGCATTATATGGTGGCTAACTTACGAGTACAAGAATAAGAAGAGCATCTACGCAAACGGTCGCAAACGAGTAATGATCGCTAAAGATCCTGAACTACCTACGAGTCAAACATAACCCCACCGTGTTCTCTTCTCAAAAATGAAAAGAGACGGTCAAGGTTACTCACGCGGTTGGTGTGTTTTATTTCGTATCCTCTATCAAGTTATCTACAACTGGACATTAACAAATTCCAATCTGCCACATAATCGCGGGCACGGCTTTAGAAAGATCATAACCCTGTAGGGGTGTTCCAACTTAGCCCATCACAAGCTCTCACGATCAGCCTCGAAATGACTACTTCCCACGATGCCTCGTGAGCGACCACTTCCACTACGACCGTCCCAAGAACGTCTACTTCCTCTACATCCCATCAAACTCAGACCGTCTGAATGCATGCTTCGAAGGTATACCGTCGAGACGATCGCCCGTGGACGAATGCATTATGTGTAGGAGATGCTCGTGTTTGCACCCGTCTGTTTTGTCACCCGTTTCCATGCCACTAACATGTGGGACACCTAGTAACGGGATCACCCCACTATCCTTGCATGACATGCTTCCGTCACACTTCTTTTGCACTGGCAATCTCGACGAGTTACCGGAACCGGTGCCACCGTTTCCATTTTCGCCACCATGACACCCTTCCTTTCCGTTGTGGCGACCAAATGCCCCATGTCTTCTTCATGTCAACATTTAACAGGAATTGCATATGACTTGACATGGCATCCTTATACATGTAAAGAAACAATTAAAATGTTGCTTGCATTTATTTTGCTTAAACGGCTAAGTCCCTGATTATCATATTAGGTGTGCATCTTTGTCATGACATAACTCTATGCATGTGTGTCCAAATTGATTGTATAATATGTCAAAATGTTCATTTCTCTGTGCTCTACATGATGGTGTGCTTTGCATTCATGATAGGTTGCATTTTGACATATTAATCCCTGCTGAAAAAGTGCATGTTGTCGTTAAGTGCTGAAAACTGCTATAACTTGCTGATTTGTCTTTTGCATATCTTTTTGTGTGATTTTTGTTTGAGCATCGTGTCAACTATGTTAGGAGCGCAATCATGTCATCTTTGCTGTGGTGCAATCCAATTTTCATGTTATGCCTTGTGTTGAGTGGAACAAGCTTGTAAAGTGGTCTAGTCGTTGTTTGTTATTTTCTGAGACTTGTTGAAAAACTGCGAAGTCTGAAACTGTTATATTGTGATGCCATGTTTACTTGATGCTATAGTCAAATCCATGCATGTTTTAGAATGTACAATGACCATGTCTTGAAGTCCATGTTATGCTCTATCCATCCATGCCCTTGTTTGCAATTATAGGTTGCTGTAGCTTGTTTCTTTCTTGCTCTCAAATTGCTATATAATGATTATGTCAGCCTGTTATCAGTAAGATCAGTTTTTCCATGTGAATAGCTAGTGTTCTATGCATCCCATGACCATGTTCTTGCCATGAGTAGCTGCATAAACATGTCTTCTTGCTGTTGGTTATATTCACATGCCATGATATGCTTTGAGATGAGGTGCACAAGCTTGCAAACATGCCTACTTGTCGTTGTTGGTGCCATGTTCAGTTTATTTCACTAAGTCTATGAAACTATTATTATTTACAATGTTGCCATGATGTTTTGAGCATGTTCTAGTGGTGTTTGTTTGTAGCTCAGTGATCATGTTTGTAGTCCTTGACATGTACATGCTTGTCATACCCTTTGATGCCATGAAATGTTCATGTAGCATGTTGTTTTGATGGTTGCAAAGTGCCTAGTTGCTGTTTTCGGACAATTTGTTGTTATATCTTGTTTCATGTGTATGTGTTGAACCGTTGCTCCGTTTTGAGTGTGTCCTATATGAGACTTGCGTGTTTTTGCATGTAGATACATAATATCATGTTGCATACATGTTTGGAGTGTGTTTGCTTGTTGTTTGAATGCATCTTGCATCTTTGCCAAGCTTAACTTGTTTTGCTCATATCTTCTAGGCCGTAGCTCCGAATTAAATGAACTTTATATGTAACTTGACTACAATTTCGAGCAGATCATCCTAGTGCCTGTTAACTTGCTGTTTAACAACTTGAACTTAAGGTTTGCTCATATCTAGACCAATTTTGAAATTTGCATATGAGGACTTACCGGAATTGTTATATGTTGTTTCCGGCCTCATTTAAACTTGCTTTGTGTGATGTTCTTGCATGCTTCATCTCTTGCCACGATTTGCATCATGTAGCCTTGTCATGCATTATACTTTGTTGAGCATCTTGTCTTGTTTACGTGTTGGGTGTTTACCGTGTTGCTTGCTTCTTCTCGTTAGTGCTTGTTTTGTTGCGATCGTGAGGATTCATTCGACTACGCTTGGTTCGTCTTCGTGGCTTCTTCTTCGTCTTTTTCATGGACTCGTTCTTCTTCCTAGCAGGATCTCAGGCAAGATGACCATCACCTTGGATCTCATTACTATCATTGCTATGCTAGTTGTCTCGATGCTATCGCTATATGTCGCGCTACCTATCTATTTGTTGTCAGCCTCTCCTTGTTGCCATGAAACACCCTCTAACCTTTGACACCATCCCAACAAACCGTTGTTCGACTATGTTACCGCTTGCTCAGCCCCTCTTATAGCGTTGTTAGTTACAGGTGAAGATGAAGATTGCTCCATGTCGGAACTTGGTTGTTGGAATATCACAATATCTATTACTATAATTAACACACCAATATACTTGGCAATGGTGGAAGGCTTGGCCTTTTGCTCGGTGTTTTGTTCCACTCATGCCGCCTTAAGAACCGATAAACCGGTGTTATGTTCCTTGATTTTGCGTTCCTAACGCGGTTGGGTATATGGGGACCCCTTGACAGTTCGCCTTGAATAAAACTCCTCCAGCAAGGCCCAAAATTGGTTTTAATTTGCAACATAATAAAAACTTAATTAATTAATTAATTCGCATAGGGGGTCGCGTCCCCGAGGATTCTTTTCTATATACAGGGAGGGGGAAGTGCCGACGGTGTTGGTCCCAAATAGAGCACCTTGCGGGGCCGCCCCTTGGCAACTTGGGGTATCTAGCTCCCGTACGCTTCGCTCATCCGGTCGTGGCCTGAGACGAGATACGCGCGGCTACTATCAGGGTGTCGGCACGCCGTGAGGTCTTGCTTACCATTGTCGAAATGTCTTGTGCACCGGGATTCCGAGTCTGATCGGGTTGTCCCTAAGATAAGGGGTTTTTACCTCTGCTGATCGTGAGAGCTTGTGATGGGCTAAGTTGGAACACCCCTGCAGGTTTATGATCTTTCGAAAGCCGTGCCCACGGTTATATGGCAGATTGGAATTTGTTAAGTCCGGTTGTAGATAACTTGACAGAGGATCCGAAATAAAACACACCGACCGCATGAGTAACCGTGACCGTCTCTTTTCATTTTTGAGAAGAGAACACGACGGGGTTATGTTTGACTCATAGGTAGCTCAGGATCTCTAGCGATCATTACTAGTTTGCGTCCGTTTGCGTAGATGCTCTTCTTATTCTTATACTCGTAAGTTAGCCACCATATAATGCTTAGCCACTGCTGCAACCTCACCTCTTAACCTCTCCATACCCATTAAGCTTTGCTAGTCTTGATACCCATGGTTATGAGATTGCTGAGTCCTCGTGGCTCACAGATACTACAACAACAGTTGCAGGAGCAGGTTTCCGGTGACTTAACGTGAGAGCGATGTTTACTTGTGTTGGAGTTCTTTCTTCTTCTTCTTCGACAGTCTTGCGATAGGTTCCTGGTCGGCAGCCTGGGATAGCAGGATGGATGTCGTGTGTTTTTCTTGTGTTTTCATCCGTAGTCGGATGTCTTGTGTATAGATTGTTATATTCATGTGGAATTGTATAACTTGTATGTATCCCCATCTAAGTATGTAATGGTACGATGTAATGATATCCATCTTGCTAATCGCCCGAAATGCGGTTGGGCCCCAATCACGAAGTTATCACGTGATCGGGATAGAATCGCATCTTGGGCGTGACACCAAGCTTTTGGCGGCCGGCTTCATCATGGAAGTATTTAACCCCGAGTGGCTGGTCAACCCAGTCCTCCACTACAAGAAATATGTCAACTTGTGACCTTGACTATTGGTCACTGAATGGTCATTATTTTCCATTTGTGACCTTTTTGTGACCAAAAACAGATGGTCAAAAGCTGAGGGTCATAAACTGAAATTAACGACCTTCTCTGTGAGAAGGTCATAGACGTTTATGACCAAAATATGCCTACTGTCGTGTTTTGGTCACTAGCAGCCTCCCCAGGCCACGTAGGCATCCAGCGTGGCAAGCTGATGTGGCACAAGATTCAGCCCGGTCCAATTCGGTTTTCTACATGGGCCGAGCCCATTAATTCAGCCCATTTGTGATTATTTTTTGATGTTTTTGGGCCTTCTCTATCATGGGCCTTTACCTTTACACATAGTTCATTTCCTTTTTGTTTCTATTTTCTATTTGAGTCGAGGCCTGCTTATAGTACTTCTGAATAGATTTTCAGCCCAGGTTATTTTGGGCTATGGCATCTTAATAGTACAAGTATAATTGGGTCGTGGCCACTATCAGGTCCAGTAAGAACATTTTTCTAGAGAATTTAATGTTCAAGTAAAATGTACACAACACATTACAGGAAAATAACACATACAACAGCAAACAAAAAATTCATTTCACTCCTACAGCTCACTACATCATAGACAGTACATGACAATCATTCATTTTTTTACTAAGAAGTAGACGAGTACATCTCATTTCAAATAAACAGTACTGCTCTTGGAAGCAAAATAGGCCGCCACACGCCATGCTGCGCCATATTACTCGATCTGGCCCCAAGTAACCAGCAGCGCTGCTTGCTCCCTTAGCCCAGCTCCTTGCTGCCGAGGATGGACGAGACTCTTATGCGGAGCTCCCTGCACATGACATATTGTGTCAATGCTTGCAACAATAGAAGGAAATCACATACCATAGAACTTGCACAGTAGTGTATCAATACCCAAAGATTGACTGAATTGAACTGTTGTATAACCAAGTTAGAGCTGGCAGAAGTTGTAGGTAAATAAACATCCATAGAGCTAACATGCTGTATTTCTGTAGAAAGAAGCATCAACTCACTATTCTACACAAAAAGCTAGCCCATACATGCATAGACACCAGAAAGGTACATAGAATGAAGCACAGGGCTAGTACTTGCTACCCTGGCATTTCAGGCATTCTAGTGTTTAGGAGATTGGACTTCCAGCAGAAAATTAAGTCTATCAACAACCCTAGCTAATAATAGCAAATTAAACTGTATACTACCAGGCAAGACACAAACTGCTAGTCCTGATATGAAGTGCAAGCATCTTCAGTAGTTGAATCTAACACATAGTCATATATTAACCAATAGTAAGGGGGAAAAAGAACAGGGAACGGCGAGGTTATACCTGATCTTCTTCAGCCTCTCAAGGTCATCCCTGAGCTTCATGTCGACGGCGTTGGAGACGACCTGGGAGAACCTCCCGTCCTTGTAGTCCTTCTTGCTGTTCAGGAACCAGTCCGGCACCTTGAACTGGCGCGGGATGTGCACCACCGCCATTAGAAATGCCTGTCATTTTAACATTCAGTTTGTACATACACTAATTACATATTAATACAAAGGGCCAACATCAGCCATGCTAAAATCCCTATGAATGTTCATAGGAAAGCTTTATAAGCATATGAAAATTCGAATTTGATCAAAATTTCTACTAGACTACCAGTGTTACAATTTATTTAACACGATGACCACCACTATCACAACATGATGTTTATATAATATCTTAAGTGATCAGATTGTATGGCAGGACTACAATATATAGGAGATCCAGGCTTGGATAAAGCAGTACTACTTCAGAAGCAGAATAACACAACATCACTAAGAAGATAATTAGAACCAAGTTGCTGTTGGACGACTGACATACAACATCTTACAGAGGCAATTCTGATTTCTAGTTGAGCATGCACATTAACCATTAGCATGTGCTGATATGCAGCATAGTTTGAACAGGGTACAACATGGGAATTTTTAGTAATTTTGTACAGCTGGTATTGCGCTGATGATGTCAGAATCGCCTGAAAATTCAACAAGGAACAGAGCATGATCAGAAACCCAGTTGTTGTATATCAAAGTATGAACAAGGCCGCGTGGTGAAATGAAAGCAGTTTATTAGCATTTAGATCAGATGATGATGACAATCATTCGATTCGGTGTACTTAATCGTATGCCTATACTAGTTCCTTCAACAAGGTACCAGCATAATTAATTTTCGCAGAGCAACTTCATTAATTGATGATGCAGAATAGAGCAACTTCATTAATTAATGAGTAAGAACACCCATTAATTGATGATGCAGAATAGAGCAACTTCATTAATTGATGATGCAGAATAGGCCGAGTGTGAGAAACATTCACTTCCCATCACACGACAGTATATGCAATCTCAATAATTAGAACACCCATTACTGTAACTCAAAGATCTTTATAGGGGAAAGAGAAAGCACGAAGATAAGCTGAGATCACAAAACATAAACAAGACAAGAATTGCTAGTTCTGGTATCTTGTATCCTATGATGCCAGAGACGATTGATGGAGGCACACAAATATCATAAAGAAGTATGCACAGGTTATGATTGAAATCTTGCTAGCGAGCAGTCAAGTATTACTCATTTGCATGTTAGGATACAAATATTATAAACGTTGCTTCACGGACACCGATTACTACCTCGTTGCCCGGAGATTTTAATCAGTGCCACAACTAGTCACTAGATACAAAACAATTCATATAAACATGGCATGTTGACCTGTGTGGGTAGTTCTGGTGACTAGATGAGCATGACAAATTAGTTAATGAGGAAGCATGATCAACATCCCACTTGCAGTTGCAGGCAGGCTCCCACTTGGGATGTCTGAACTCTCAGTCCAATTTCGACCGAGCGGAATCAAAAACAGAGACATGGCAATAATAATGATTAAGGTGTGGGAGAAGGATTGGGGGCCTTGGTGACGGTGAGCATCCTGCTGAGGAGGAACCTAGAGAGGACGTAGTAGTGGTCGGCGTTCTCCCTGAGCCAGACCTTGACCTGACGGCGCAATCACGGCACAGAAGTAGACGAAATGACCCTGAATGGTGGCGAGAGTGAGGAGGGGTTCGGCCTGGGTGGGGAGGAGGGAAGGGACTGACCTTGACGAAGTCTATTTCTTTGACTGGTCGAAATGAGTTTTTTGTGAATGACCTACCATATATTTGTTGCAAAATTGGATCAAATAATTTTTATTAAATACTAAGCCATATATAATGCACAATTGACCAAATGGTTGGGTGTAAAAAGTTTGTATCCACCTCTGGTGAAAAAGACAAATTTCCGCCGATCCAGCTGGAAGCGGGTAAAATTTCAACTGCGGATGCCTCATAATTTACTATTTATTTTTTCCAAAAATCATTTCTAGGTACATAAGTATCTATTTAATCAGAGAAACACAAAAGGTTTTCCAAGAATCAACCACTAGCTAGGAACGGTCATGCCCGCCGTTTTGACCGCATTTTGAAACGGGCATAAAAAATTCAAAACAAATCAAAAAATTCGAAAACCTTCGCATTGTGTCATTATATGTGACCAAGTTATCATAAAAATAATAAACTTGTAATATGGCAATTCTTTTTAAAAAGTGTTCTCATAAATGAGCTATCATGTGTGAAGATTCATGGCTTTCAAGCCAAATGATCAATCTTATGGCCACATTCATGGCATAGTTTGTTCAAATGATCTCATGTCGTTCATAGGGGTCCATCTTGGAATAGCAAACAATGTTGCCTAAGGAAGTTTTCATTTTCTTTGGACGAAAAATTCATTTTCCATTTTTCGAGTGCCCAAAAGGAGGTTTTTTTGTGAAGGACCTCCCATATATTTGCTGCAAAATTGGACCAAATCATTTTTATAAAATACTAGTCCATATTTAGTGCACAACTGACCAAATGGTTGGGTGTAAAAAGTTTTGATCCACCTCTCGTGAAAAAGACAAATTTCGGCCAATTCAGTTGGAAGTGGGTCAAATTTGAACTGCAGCTGCCTCATAGTTTCCTCTTTATTTTTCCCAAAATCATTTCTAGGTACATTCCAAGATTCAACCACTAGCTAGGAACGGTCATTCCCGTCGTTTTGACCGCATTTTGAAACAGACATAACAAATTAAAAAAAAATCAAAAAATTGGGAAACCTTTGCATTGTGTCATTATATGTGTCCAAGTTCCCACGAAAAATAACAAACTTGTAATACGGCAATTATTTTTAAAAAGTGTTCTCAGAAACGAGCTATCAAGCGTGAAGATTCATGGCTTTCAAGCCAAATGATCAATCTTATGGCCACATTCATGGCATAGTTTGTTCAAATGATCTAATATTGTGCACAAGGGTGCATCTTGGAATGGCAAACAATATTGCCTAAGGAAGTTTTCATTTTCTTTGGACGAAAAAACCATTTTCCATTTTTCTAGTGCCCCAAAGGAGGTTTTTTTTGTGAAGGACGTCCCAAATAATTGTTGCAAAATTGGACCAAATCAATTTTATAAAATACTAGACCATATTTAATGCAAAATTGACCAAATGGTTGGGTGCAAAAAGTTTTGATCCATCTCTCGTGAAAAAGACAAATTCCCGCCGATTCAGTTGGAAGCGGGTCAAATTTGAACTGTAGCTGCCTTGTAGTTTGCTATTTATTTTTTCCAAAAATCATTTATAGGTACATAAGTATCTATTTAATCAGAGAAACGCCAAAAAAATTCCAAAATTCAACCACCAGCTAGGAACGGCCATTCCCGCCGTTTTGACCGCATTTTGAAACGGGCATAAAAAATTCAAAAAAAAATCAAAAAATTGGGAAAACTTTGCATTGTGTCATTATATGTGGCCAAGTTCCCAGGAAAAATAACAAACTTGTAATACCATAATTCTTTTAAAAAAGTGTTCTCAGAAATGAGCTATCATGCATGAAGATTCATGGCTTTCAAGCCAAATGATCAATCTTATGGCCGCATTCATGGCATAGTTTGTTCAAATGATCTCATATTGTGCAAAAGGGTGCATCTTGGAATGGCAAACAATATTGCCTAAGGAAGTTTTCATTTTCTTTGGACGAAAAAATCATTTTCCATTTTTCGAGTGCCCAAAAGGAGGTTTTTTTGTGAAGGACCTCCCAAATAATTGTTGCAAAATTGAACCAAATCAATTTTCTAAAATACTAGGACATATTTAATGCACAATTGACAAAATGGTTGGGTGTAAAAAGTTTTGATCCACCTCTCGTGAAAAAGACAAATTTCTGCCGATTCAGGTGGAAGCGGGTCAAATTTGAACTGCAGCTGCCTCATAGTTTGCTATTTTTTTTTCCAAAAATCATTTCTAGTTACATAAGTACCTATTTAATCATAAATACATGGATTGGTGGCGATACATCGAGGTTTGGGCGGTGGTCGAGGGCCCCAACTCTAGAGCGCGTAAACTCACATGCCCGCCGCGTGGTCACCGCGTGATTGTGGCGTTGCCATGTGTTCTGGGAGGCCTAGGCATGTCTAGTGGGTTGGGAACTCCCCAGGTAGGTGCTAGGAAGAAAATTACAACATAAGATTCTCACGAGGAGACCGATCGATGCTCAAACATGAATTAGCAGCCAAGTGTTTGATTAGCGGTATGGGAAATGCACATGGGTAATGGGCTTGAGTTTTGGTTGAGGATGATCAGTTACTAAGAAGACCGTCTTCACAAATTTTCAGCTCAAAAGAGGAGTCTAGGTGGTACTTGCTTTGCAAAGTACCACACTGGACATAAATACGAATGTTGAAGTTGGGCTCAAAATAATGAATGGATTGAGCTAGCATTTGGTGGAGGATAGTTATTTGGGCATAGGAAAGCATTGTAGAAAATGGATACCATTTGGACATGCCAAAGTGGTACTTCCTTCACAAAGTGATTTTTTGAACAGAATAGGAAAATGAATATTTTTGAATTATTTTTGAACTAGGCAAGGAAGGTTTTTTTACATATTTGACGAAGATATGACCCAAAGAATTTATGAGATTTTTTGGGGAATTTTGGGAATGACAGAAATATAGGTTGTTTCACAACCTAGGGCAAAAACTGCCACATGGACATGACACATAGGCAAAACTGATGAGGTGGCGCCTAGTCGTAGCAACCCACCACAATTTACAAGGTTATGACCATCTATATTGGTCATGATCAGCTAGAAATAAGGCAGCGGACCAGTGCTATCTGCTTTATGACCATTTCGTGTAAGGAAATTATGACCTTTCTGACCAAAATGGTCGTTATAGTTTAGGGTTTGGAGCCCCCGGACAGCTTTTGACCAATTGGTCTGAAATGGTCATATATCTATGACCAATTCTTCCAAGGTCACTAACAGAAGGTCATAAGCTGACATATTTCTTGTAGTGCTCGTCCTGAAGAAAGACAATACTTGGCGCATGTGTATCGATTACACCAGCCTGAACAAGGCCTGCCCCAAGGATCTGTTCGCCCTCCCATGGATTGACCAAGTCATCGACTCCACCGCCGGGTGCGAGCTCCTGTCCTTCCTGGACGCTTACTCCGGCTATCACCAGATCAAGCTGGACCCGGCCGACGCCCTGAAGTCGACCTTCATCACGCCCTTTGGGGCGTATTGCTACATCACCATGTCGTTCGGCCTGAAGAACGCCGAAGCCACTTTCCAGCGCTGCATGCAGAAATGCTTGCTGCCGCAACTCGGCCGCAATATCCACGTCTACGTGGACGACATCGTGGTGAAGACCAAGCAGAACCTCATGCTCCTCAACAACATGAAGGAAACCTTCGCCAACCTGCACGAGTACAAGGTCAAGCTCAACCCGGAAAAATGCGTTTTCGGCGTCCTGGCCGGAAAGCTACTCGACTTCCTCGTCTCGGAGGGCGGCATTGAGGCACGCCCGAAGAAAATCAAGGCCATCGAGCACATGCACAAGCCGGCTAGGCTACACAATGTCGAGAAGTTCACCGGCTGGTTGGCCTCGGTCAGCCGGTTCCTCAGCCGACTAGGCGAGAGGGCTTTGCCCCTATACCAGCTGATGAAGAAGAAGACGCCGTTCGAGTGGAACGACTAGGCGGATGAAGCTTTCTGGGACCTCAAGCGCATGCTCTCCACCGCACCCGTCCTGGCTGCACCGGCTGAGAAGGAGTCGCTGCTGCTCTACATAGCCACAACCTCGTGGTCGGTCAACACGGTGCTGGTGGTCGACCAACCAGAGAAGGGCAAGATGCAAGCCGTCTAGCGTCCCGTCTACTACCTGAGTGAGGTGCTCTCCGCCTCCAAGAAGAACTACCCGCATTACCAGAAGATGTGTTACAACGTGTACTTCACCACCAAGAAGTTGAAGCAGTACTTCCAAGAGCACAAGGTCACCGTGGTCAGCATGCCCCCCCTTGGCGAGATCATCAAGTGCCGTGACGCCTCTGGCCGGGTCGCCAAGTGGGCGTTTGAGCTAGCCGGCCACACCATCCTCTACGAGCCACGCACCATGATCAAGTCCCAAGCTTTGGCCGACTTCCTCGTCGACTGGACCGAGACCCAGTACCTGCCACCGTCGCCGGACACGACGCACTGGCGCATGCACTTAGACGGCTCGAAGATGCGCCTCGGTTTGGGGGCCGGCATTGTGCTCTCTTCCCCGAAGGGCGACTGACTTAAGTACGCGCTCCAGATCCACTTTGCCACCTCCAACAACATCGCCGAGTAGGAGGCCCTCGTGCACGGCCTCCGGCTGGCCAAGGAACTCGGCATCCAACGCATCCTCTGCTACGACGACTCGGACCTGGTGATGCAACAGTGCTCCGGCGAGTGGGACGCTCGCAACCCCAACATGGCAAGCTACCGCTTCCTCGTTCAGAAGCTGTACAGATTCTTCGCGGGCTGCGAGTTCCTCCACGTCTCGCGCGCGGAAAACAAGGCGGACGACGCGCTGATGGCTTCTCGCCCCTCGTTGGTTACCCCAAGTGGAAGGTTTGAGATGCAGTGTAGCGGAAGTTTTCCCTTGGCAAAGATACCAAGGATCGATTTCCCCTGAGACTCCCAGTTTCAACAAGAAGGTGTCAACTGCTAACGGTGCCAGATATTAGCAATCAACGTGGACCTGCACAAAGATACAAATAACTTTGCTCCCAACGAGTACAGAGAGGTTGTCAATCCCTCCGGCCTTGTCGTTTACAAAGGATCAAACGCAAGTGATAATAGTGATAGGTATTGCTGCAATAATAAGTAAAAAGCGGAAAGTAAATAGCAGATGTGATCAGTGATGGTAATATGGACCGGGGTCCCATGATGTTCACTAGTGATGTCTCTCTCCCAAAAGACGATAAAACAGCTATGTGAGGTAAACGAATTACAGCTGGGCAATTGACATAATTATGTGCACAAACCAATGCTAACTGTGTTGCAAGAAAGGTAGAGGTTCAAAGCATGGGCGGTATGCCAAGGCAAGTAGACCGAAATCCATCTGCATCTACTACTAATCATCCACCTTGAGATATCTATCCAGAACATCTCGCTGGTATTAAGTTGCGAGTCCCACCCATAGTGTAAACTCAAAGCAACAGACAACTGCATTAAAAGAACTTTGTGTAAAGTAAACAATCCTTGCACCCGCGGGCACAAGCACCGTTGTTTTCCCCCTTGTGGCAACAGCACATCCCCTAGACTCATGTTTCTGTCACTCAAGCTAGTCATCGAGGGGCATGAACCCACAATCAAGCATAACGTTCCCTCTTGGAGTCACTACCTACTACTTGGCCAAAGCAATAAATAACAACGGAGAACATGCAAGAATTACTTACGAACATAAATATAAAAGAGGTAGATCAAATATATTACTCAAACACAATCTGAACATAATCTCACAATCCATCGGATCCCAGCAAACTCAACATAGCAACAACATAAGGATTACATATGTGCCTCGATCATGTAGGGCAGCTCACGTGGTCTAATTAGTGAAGCACAAGAACGGGAGGAGAACATCACATAGCTACTGGTCATGGACCCATGGTCCAAGGGAGACTACTCACAACTCATCCGGGAGGCGTCCATGGTGGTGGAGAGGCTCCGGGTGGTGATCCTCCCCTCCGGCAGGGTGCCGGGAAGAGTTCTCCTGGTGCTCCCGATCTTGGAAGCGCGGCAGCGGCGGAACAGAGATGAGATCGCGAAAAAGGGTTCCCGTCTCGAGGGTTTCGGGACACGATATAAATATATGCCAAAGGGGGGCATCAGCGGAGGCCTGGGGGGCCCAGGCGCCCCCCCGGCGCGGCCAGGAGGGGGGCCGCGCCACCAGGGCGCCTGGAGCCCTGGTGGCCCCCCTCCGGCCCTACTTCGGCTGCCGGGAAGCTTCTGGAACGCTGATTTTTTTATATAATTTTTCCGCGATTTTTCTAGCAGTTTACGTAATTGGAAAACCTGAAATACAAAAACAACAGAAAACAGAAACTGGCACTGGGGTGCACTGAGTTAATAGGTTAGTACAAATATGATCAAAAGTGTATGGAAGTGTATAAATATCATAGCAATATCACCCAAAAGAGGCATGGAGCAAGCAGAAATTATAGATACGTTTTGGACGTATCAACATCCCCAAGCTTAATTCCTGCTCGTCCTCGAGTAGGTAAATGATAACAAGAATAATTTCTGTGGTGACATGCTATTAACCATATAGGACTTTTCATAGTCATATGACAAAAGCTTACCGAGACAATGAATATGTAGTAATTAAGTTGCCTCATGAGAAAATCACAAAGAACTGAAAGTTTTACAATATGATACTGAAACATCAAATAGATTTGTAATGAGCATGGTGTGCAAATATGATAAAGTGATATCTCGCTTGCCCCCTTTAGTGAAGCAAAACATAAATGCAGGGGCACCTCCAAGGTTTAAGTGATGACTAGATACAATGATTTCAGAATAAACGATATCATAATCATGCAAAAGACAATGCTACTTTGGGACAATGCACATTACACTCAGAATGACAATCATGCTCTCAGTAGTTGGTGCTTTAAAAGAAGGAGGAGACTCTCGATCCGTGGCTTTTGTTGGCAAGGTTGAAAACCCGTGGTCGGAAACAAAGACAAAGCATGTACCAGAGCTCTTGGTTTTAAAAACAGAAATAATAATATATTTTTTAGATATGCATGTTTCGTCAACGAATGCTAGCAGACAACTCAATCACTTCTTGAGATGGACAAGTTTCGAGGAACGGCTCCCGAATGAGGACGATCACATCCTCTTAATCTCCTTTGTTTATCACTGCCAAAGTTTTCTGATTTCTCATGAACAAAGCGTGAAGGAGGTTTTGTTTGTTATATTATTTTTTTGGAGCCGGGCGCACTCTATGCCAGTTCCTTCTCGTATTATGGGTTTGCACATTAGACATGCAATCCCGGGGTGAAGCTTGTCCAACTTAAAAAGATCATGAATTAACTACTACTTCCTCATGAGCTAAAACAGAGGCACAAAACATAAATGCTTTCTTTTTTTGAATAATTTCGAGATGGTACATGAAAGTCTTCGTTAGGAATGGCAGGTAAATACCATGTATAGGAAGGTATGGTGGACTCATATGGCATAACTGGATTAAAAGATTTTGGATGCACAAGCAGTCAGTCCGCTTAGTACAGGTGGAGGTTAGCAAAAGACTGGGAGCGACCAACTAAGAGAGCAATGACGGTCATAATCATGCAGAGCGACAAAGCAACATTGAATCAGGCATGGAAGTTATATCGCTACTCAGAAACAAAAGATCATCAAGGCTTGACAGACTTTCTTTACAGTCTTAAATATGCGTGAGCATACGCCAAGTCAATCAAAATAAATTCTTGAAGGAAGATATTACTAAACCATACCACATCATAGGCAAACAAATCATGTTGGTATTCCAATAACACATTGGGAATCCCCCAGCTATTCGAGACTAACCATAAGAAAACATGAACTACTAAGCACCATTATGCACGTAGCATTTTTATCATAGACATATCAACCAATGCAAAAGAAGTAAACTCTCTTAATAAGATAAGCATGATAACTAAAGAGAGTTCAAGCAACCAACTAAACAAAAGCTCTTTAAAAAGATAAGCATGAAAACTAAAAGCTAAGCATGATAGTAGCTATTGAAAGACCAAGAACACACACAGCATAGATAGACATGAAAATTCTATGTTATGTTCTAGGTAGAAGTGGAGCGTGTTTCTCTCCCACACAAAGAAAGCTGAGTTCCGACTCGTTATGAAAAGCTAAAGAAAACTAAAAAGGAAACTAAAAGCAAGACGCTCCAGGCATAGCACATAACACATGAAGTGATAAAAATATAGTGGAACGAAAGACGAACTGATAATGTTGATGGAGAAGGGGATGCACGGGGGCATCCCCAAGCTTAGACGCTTGAGTCTCCTTGAATATTTCTTGGGGGTGCATGGGGGCATCCCCAAGCTTGAGCGTTTGACACTCCTGAATCTTTTTATCATCTTCCCTCGCACACTTGAAAACTCCCTTCATACATAACTCATCATAATCTGGTTAGCGAGGTTAGTACCCATAATAAAATAATTGTTCCTTGCTGGAAATAAAGATATTCTTGAAGGTCTACTGTTTCTCAAGATTGCCAAAAGGTTTTTGCAAAGAAAAAGCAAGCTCTAGGTTTGCAAAATGAAGGAAAGGCAAAACATGACAGAATCTGTGAAAAACAGAACAACATGTAGTAAATGATTTTTTCGGGGCACTTCTGCAACTCTAATCAAAAAACTCAGAACAGACGCACGAAAGACAATTGTACAGAGCACGCTGTCGAAAAAATTCAGACCAAAAAGATGATCTGGTGATTTTATACGAATTTGTCTATCCAAGGACAGAATCTGTTTCCTGGACAGCACGTCACAACTTTTGAACTTTCTTGCAATCAGAGGCTACACTTGGCACAAAGTTGAAAAGCAAAGATACAATGATGATGCTACTGTAGTAACAACATCAAGACACAACAAAAGCAAAATAAAATTTTATTCATGTGGGCTGCCTCCCAAAAGCGCTTTCTTTTATGCCTTTAAGCTAGGCATAATGCAAAGAGATCAAGTTTTATCAAGAGTAAAAGAATAGCTAGCCCGTGTAACGGACTCAAAAGGTAACTTAATCTTCTTTTGAGGGAAGTGTTCCATCCCTTTCTTGAGAGGAAATTGGAATTTTATATTCCCCTCTTTCATGTCAATGATAGCACCAACGGTGCGTAGAAAAGGACGTCCCAAAATAATTGGACACGAAGGTTCACATTCAATATCCATAATAGTAAAATCAAAGGGAACGTAGTTGTCATTGACAATGGTAAGAACATCGTCGATCCTTCCCAAAGGTTTCTTTATGGAAGAATCAACGAGACGAACACCAAAAGAACAAGAATCAAAAGGTTTCAATTTAAGCATATCATATATTCTTTTGGGCATAACAGAGGTACTAGCTCCAACATCACATAAAGCATAGCAAGAGAAGTTATTCAACTTAATTTTTATCATAGGATCCCAACCATCTTCTAGCTTTCTAGGTATGGAGGCTTATACTCTAAGTTTCTCCTCCCTAGCTTTGATAAGAGCATTAGTGATATGCTCTGTGAAGGCAAGGTTAAGTGTGCTAGTGTGGGGATCTCTAGACATCTTGTGAAGGAAATCAATAACTTCGGTAAGAGTGCAATTATCAAAATCAAGGTCACTACTATCAAGTAAAGTGGTAGTGGTGTCCTTTAGGTTCATTTGTTTGGTAGTTTCTATAGTCATAGCATCACCATTAATAGGTCCAATGGGACCAGGAGTGCATTGGGTGCTAAGAGTTTGGATATCCTCAATAACTTGGATAGTAGCAACAGTGTAATGGGTAGGAAGGTTCTTAATTCTATCCTCTTCCTCCTTTTCTCTAGCCCATCTCTCTTTAAGTTTAGCCAACATCCTAATGTTTTCATTAATTTGCACTTGAATAGCATTCATAGGAGTGACCTTCCTCTCCTCAAGAGGAGAAGTTCTAATTTTAAGCAGTTCTACCTCATGGGCTAAATTGTCTACCTTCGAAGAGAGATCATCTAGTTTGTTTAATTTTTCTTCTACACTCTTATTAAAGGCTTTTTGGGTAGTGATGAAATCTTTAAGCATAATCTCTAGTTCAGTAGTGGAGTTCTTGGTGCTAGGATAAGCATTGTTGTTCCCATAAGAATTAGAGGGGAACGGTCTAGGATTGCTACCAAAATTACTCCTATAAGCATTGTTATTAAAATTGTTTCTAGAGATAAAGTTCACGTCTACTTGTTCTTGAGCAATCAAAGAATTTAAAGGAACATCACGAGGATCAACAGAAGATTGCTTTGAAAGTAGAGACATGATCATGTCAACTTTTTCATTTAGGGAGGAAATCTCATCGACAGAGTTTACCTTCCTACCTGTTGGAGCGCGTTCGGTGTGCCATTGGGAATAGTTGGTCATCATCTCATCGAGAAGCTTTGTGCCAGCACCAAGTGTAGTTGACATAAAGGTTCCTCCCGCGGCCGAATCTAACAAGTTCCGCGAGGTAAAGTTCAAGCCTGCATAAAAAGTTTGGATAACCATCCAAGTAGTCAAACCATGAGTAGGGCAGTTCTTGATAAGAGATTTCATACGTTCCCAAGCTTGGGCAACGTGTTCATTATCCAATTGTTTAAAATTCATTATGTTACTTCTTAGTTGGATAATTTTAGCAGGTGGATAGTATTTTCCAATAAAAGCATCTTTGCATTTGTCCCATGAATCTATGCTGTTTCTAGGCAAAGATTGAAACCAAATTTTAGCTCCTCCTCTCAAGGAGAAAGGAAAAAGCTTAAGCTTAACAATATTACCATCTATTTCATGGTACTTTTGCATATCACAGAGTTCAACAAAATTGTTTAAGTGTAAAGCAGCATCATCTCCAGCACCGGAGAATTGATCTTTCAAGACTAAGTTCAGTAAAGCAGGTTTAATTTCATAAGAAGGTGCTGAAGTGGCAGGTCTAGTGATAGGTGTGCAGATAAAGTCATCGTTGTTATGACTAGTGAAGTCACACAACTTGGTGTTCTCGATGGAACCCATAGCAGCAAGCAAGCAAGATAACTATTTTTGTGATTTTCGATAAAAGATACTAAAGCAAAAACTGAAAGGTAAACTAACAAGACTAAAAAGCAAAGGTAAAAGATAGCATGCAACTCCCCTATCTTGAAGAGTGGAGTCCCTGGCGACGGCGCCAGAAAACTTTGCTTGATGGCTTCTCGCCCCTCCTTGGTTACCCCAAGTGGAAGGTTTGAGATGCAGTGTAGCGGAAGTTTTCCCTTGGCAAAGATACCAAGGATCGATTTCCCCTGAGACTCCCAGTTTCAACAAGAAGGTGTCAACTGCTAACGGCGCCAGGTATTAGCAATCAACGTGGACCTGCACACAGATACAAATAACTTTGCTCCCTGCGAGTACAGAGAGGTTGTCAATCCCTCCGGCCTTGTCGTTTACAAAGGATCAAACGCAAGTGATAATAGTGATAGGTATTGCTGCAATAATAAGTAAAAAGCGGAAAGTAAATAGCGGATGTGATCAGTGATGGTAATATGGACCGGGGTCCCATGATGTTCACTAGTGATGTCTCTCTCCCAAAAGACGATAAAACAGCTATGTGAGGTAAACGAATTACAGCTGGGCAATTGACAGAATTATGTGCGCAAACCAATGCTAACTATGTTGCAAGAAAGGTAGAGGTTCAAAGCATGGGCGGTACGCCAAGGCAAGTAGACCGAAATCCATCTGCATCTACTACTAATCATCCACCTTGAGATATCTATCCAGAACATCTCGCTGGTATTAAGTTGCGAGTCCCACCCATAGTGTAAACTCAAAGCAACAGACAACTACATTAAAAGAACTTTGCGTAAAGTAAACAATCCTTGCACCCGCGGGCACAAGCACCGTTGTTTTCCCCCTTGTGGCAACAGCACATCCCCTAGACTCATGTTTCTGTCACTCAAGCTAGTCATCGAGGGGCATGAACCCACAATCAAGCATAACGTTCCCTCTTGGAGTCACTACCTACTACTTGGCCAAAGCAATAAATAACAACGGAGAACATGCAAGAATTACTTACGAACATAAATATAAAAGAGGTAGATCAAATATATTACTCAAACACAATCTGAACATAATCTCACAATCCATCGGATCCCAGCAAACTCAACATAGCAACAACATAAGGATTACATATGTGCCTCGATCATGTAGGGCAGCTCACGAGGTCTAATTAGTGAAGCACAAGAACGGGAGGAGAACATCACATAGCTACTGGTCATGGACCCATGGTCCAAGGGAGACTACTCACAACTCATCCGGGAGGCGTCCATGGTGGTGGAGAGGCTCCCGGTGGTGATCCTCCCCTACGGCAGGGTGCCGGGAAGAGTTCTCCTGGTGCTCCCGATCTTGGAAGCGCGGCGGCGGCGGAACAGAGATGAGATCGCGAAAAAGGGTTCCCGTCTCGAGGGTTTCGGGACACGATATAAATATATGCCAAAGGGGGGCATCAGCGGAGGCCTGGGGGGCCCAGGCGCCCCCCGGCGCGGCCAGGAGGGGGGCCGCGCCACCAGGGCGCCTGGAGCCCTGGTGGCCCCCCTCCGCCCCTACTTCGGCTGCCGGGAAGCTTTTGGAACACTGAAATTTTATATATTTTTTCCGGGATTTTTTTGGCAGTTTACGTAATGGGAAAACCTGAAATACAAAAACAGCAGAAAACAGAAACTGGCACTGGGGTGCACTGAGTTAATAGGTTAGTACAAATATGATCAAAAGTGTATGGAAGTGTATAAATATCATAGCAATATCACCGAAAAGAGGCATGGAGCAAGCAGAAATTATAGATACGTTTTGGACGTATCACGCGCTCGCCAAGATCGCCTTGTCCCGACAGTCCATCCCGTCTAGCGTCTCCCTCGAGCACCTGCACAAGCCGTCCGTCAAGCCTTCTCTGGACTCCGAGTCCATCTACGTCCTGGACGACCCGGTCACGCCTCAACCCGGCCCGGGGACTGCCGAACCCGCCTCGAGGACTGCAACCATCAATCCGGCCGCCCCCGCTCCCGACCCGGGGACTGCAGAACCCGGCTTGGGGGCTGCCGCCCCTGAACCAGCCGTGGTGGCCGTTCTCGCCGTGGTGACGGCGCCATCATGGGCCCTGCCCATCTCAGAGTTTCTGGAGAGCGGGATCCTCCCCATGGACGAGACCGAAGCTCGGCAGGTGCAGCGCCAAGCGTCCGCCTACAACATCATCAACAGCGAGCTCGTCAAGCTCAGCCCCACCGGCGTGTTCCAACGCTGCATCGAGCAAGACAAGGGCGTGGAGACCCTCCTCGACATTCACCAGGGCGAGTGCGGGCATCATGCCACCTCACGGTCCCTGGTGGCCAAGGCTTTTCGCCATGGTTTATACTGGCCCATGGCCCTCCAAGACGCCGAGTCGCTCGCCCTCAAGTGCTAGGGGTGCCAGCGCTTCTGTAAGCGCACCCACCAACCGACGACGGCGCTCCGGACCATCCCGATTGCCTGGCCCTTCGCGGTCTGGGGACTCGACATGGTGGGACCCTTCAAGACCGCCTGAGGGG
The DNA here is from genome assembly GCA_902687465.1 of Secale cereale. Taxonomy (NCBI): domain Eukaryota; kingdom Viridiplantae; phylum Streptophyta; class Magnoliopsida; order Poales; family Poaceae; genus Secale; species Secale cereale. The sequence continues at coordinate 797,573,689 of LR738711.1, forward strand.
GCATGACGCATTTGCTGGTAGCAGTGGACAAGTTCACCAAATGGATCGAAGCGAGGCCGATCAAGAAGCTGGACGGGCCAACGGCCGTCCGATTCATCAAGGACATCGCGGTGCGCTACGGCATGCCGAACAACATCACGACGGACAACATCACCAACTTCGCCAAGGGCGCGCTCGCGCAATACTGCTCCGTCTCCGGCATCCGTCTCGACCTGGCTTCCGTTGCACACCTGCAGTCTAACAACCATGTCGAGCGGCCAAACGACCTCATCCTATCCGGCATCAAGCCGCGGCTCTTCGAGCCGCTCATCCTCTCACCCGGCAGCTGGCTCGACGAGCTGCCGGCCATCCTCTGGAGCCTCGGAACAACGCAAAACCGGTCGACCGGGTTCACCCCGTTCTTCCTCGTCTACGGAGCAGAAGCCGTCATCTCGACCGACGTTGAGTTCGACTCACCGCGCATCACGATGTACATCGAGGCCAAAGTCAAAGAAGCCTGCAAGGATGGCGTCGACCTGCTCGAAGAAGCACGTCTCCTAGCGCTCAGCCGCTCAGCCATCTACCAGCAAGGCCTGAGGCACTACCACATCAAGAAGATCAAGCCCCTCGCCTTCCGAGAGGGAGACCTCATCCTCTGACTCGTCCAGCAGCAGGCCGGCCAGCACAAGTTGTCCTCCCCATGGGTGGGCCCCTTCATCATCAGCAAGGCCTTGTGCAACCGCGACGCTTACTACCTCATCGATGCCCGCAAGTCGAACAAGCGCAAGAGGGACACAACAGGAGAAGAAACAACCCAGCCGTGGAACGCGGAACTCCTCCGTCCGTTTTACAGTTAGCCGTGTACGTGTATGTATAGCTTCCTTTTGTACTCAGTTGAAAACTATGGGGTCCCCGAACGACGCTCGGGGGCTGCCCTTTCCGACCAAGTTATTGTGTCTCCAGCATTTTATGCTTTACCTATCTCTTCATCACTACCCGGCCACCGGTCCGACTCGCTCGACCCGGGGGCTCGGGGGCTGGCCGGCTTGGCCACTACCCGCCACCTTACTTAGCGGTTCCTGACGTGTTGGGATCGCCGCGGCCTCCCGCTTCGCCGTAAGCCACATAACCGGCTTCGGCTGTCGGCTGACGAGCATGCAAAGTCCAGAGCACCAGCACACCACGAACACTAAGCTAAGGACCGCCGGGTCGCCCAACCCGGCCACGCCACGAACAGTTAAGTCACCACACGGTCGGCTGCTCGCCGACCGGCTTTGCCGGATCGCCGCCAGCCAGCCTAGTGGATGCTTCGCCCGCGCTCAACGTTTCGAATGCCTAAGTACTGAGCGCTCCTCTCAAAGGCCAAACCCTTTGTCACGGATCGGAGCCTCGGCCATCAAACTCGCGGGGGGAAGCCCGAGGGGGGGGATCGCAAGAAAATGGCTCATCAGACGAAAAGCAAAAGCGCTGGCATCCATGAATTTCATAACATGGCACCGGGTTGATCGACCCGGCCCCATCACTTGTAAACACCACCGCAGGACCGGCTGCCCGCCATCCGGCTCCGCCAGATCGCCGCCAGCCGGCCCAGTGAGTGTTTCGCTCGCGCTCAACGTTTTGACAGCTCAACTACTGTGCGTTTCTCTCAAAGGCCAAACCCCTTGTCGCGGAC
>LR738711.1:797575423-797708725 GCA_902687465.1 Secale cereale
GCCCGAGAGAGGAAAAAACGCACGAAAATGGCTCAAAATACAAAAAGCAAGAGCGCAAACAGTCATGAAATTTATACACTATGAGTTTAAATTCAAACACTACGATTTTAAATTCAAACAGGCCCAAGGCCAGAATTCATTACACCCAGATACACCCAGTGGGTGGGGTGGACCTGCTACCTAACAGATTTTTTTACAAAGTTCAAAACAGGCAGCCTCAGGCATCCTCCTCGACGTCCACCGGGCCCGCCGAGTTGCCAGCGTCTCCATCCTAGATGCCCGCGTCGCGGTAGATGCCCATCTCCTCGGAGCTGCCCTCTGGGTCGTCTGCAAGCAGGCCGTAGTCATCGACAGGCACGACTCCGCCATCTTCCGTCCGCTCCGGCTGGAACTCATTGTGGAAGGTGAACCCGGCGATGTAGCTGGCCCGAGCAGTGATCCGGCCGGCCACCGCCTGCAGCTGTCTCTCCGAGCCGACTCGCGGGCCCATCAACGCGTCCAGCGATAGGTCCGGATGCCAAGACATCATGAACCTGACCGCCATCTCGGCGCCAGCACGGGCGGCGGAAACACGCCAGTCATGGAGCCGATCCAGCCTCGCCTCCAGCCACCGCGCCAGCCGTGTGAAGCTATTTGGCGCGGCGGAACCCGGCCAGAGGGCCGCCGTCATCACCATGCCGGCCTCAGAGAGCCGCGCCATCTGCCCGCCCAAGACTCGCAGGCGAGCCTCGGCGGCGGCCATGAGCTCTGGAAAGGTCCAGACCACCCGCGGGTCAGTCCCGGAGCCGACTACGCCCTCCGGGTCGCGCTGAAAGCAGACCGCCTCCTCCGCTAGCTATTGCGTCTCCGGGAAGGCCCCTGTCAAGAAGAGGGGCGAATCAGAAGAAAGTCACAAAGGAAGAGAAGCCGGAGCCCCACCCCGGCAATAGACCCAAGAAAAGCACTTACTGGAGAAGGACTCTTCCAGGTTCTTTGCTTCGAGCAACGTATCGCGCCGCTCCCGGTCGATGGTGTGGTCACGCTCCTTTACTATCTCCTCCAGTTTGGTGACCTTGGTAAGGGCCGCCTTCAGCTCGGCATCCTTGTCCTCGGCCGCCTTCTCGGCCTCCTCGCGGCGCCTGGTTTCCCGCTGCTGGGTCTCCTCCGCTGTGGCCACCAGCGCCTTCACGCGCCCCACCTGGCCCTAGAGCTGACCCTTGTCTTCGGCCAGCTTACCGCGATGCTGGTCCGCCTCGGCAAGGGCCTGTTGCGTCTCCACGACCTTGGTGGCTTTCTGCCCTGAGGCGTTCCACCTCGGCCTCAAGACGACCCTTGTCACCCGCCAGCTTCTCCCGCACCTGGCTGGCTTCATCGAGCGCCTGCTGGGCTCCCGTCGTGTCCGACCTCGCCCACTGCACCTCGGACCCAAGCCGTCCGACGTTGGCAACGATTCGGTCATAGTGGAAGTCGGCCTGGATCAGCCGGATCCACCAGGACAGCACCTCGACTACGGAAAAACGATTCAGGAACGAAGCACTACTTCAAAGATTCACAAGAAAGTAAGGGCAAAGCGCGCAATAAAAGTACCTGCCACGACACATAGCTCCTCCTCCTTGGCGGCGAGCTGCTCCTTGAGCCGCCCGTGCGTCTCAAGGAGCCGGTTGAAGACGCTGACCCGTTAGGAGTCCGGTTGCTGCAAGAAGCAACGAACAACACAAAAGACAACAATTTAAGATTCGACCCAACTGCTACGTAGTTGGCCCAAATCTCAGGGACTACATCCAGTGGGTGCGCTGTTGCGCCCCTACACGGAAGAAGCAAAAAGAAATAAGAAATGCAAAAAATGAGAAAGACCCACAAGCACGGCGCGCTCCAGCTCCTGCGTCTGCTCCAACTCGGCCTGGGCAAAGGCCTGGACCCGGTCCGTGCGCCCTTACAGGCACCGGGTCACGGCGGACATCACCGCCTCCTCCTGGGTCGGAGGCCCGAAGAAGACCTCGTCGGCCCTGCTTCGCGGTGGCTGTGACCTGGTTCCAGCCACGCCACTGCCTCCTCCACCCGGCGTCGCTGCGTCAACAACTCGTGTCAGCCTCCAACGTTGTCCCGTGGCCAGTGAATCAAAAAGGAAAGATGGGCTCACCTGCTTGACGCCCCGTGCCCGCATCGGCGGCTGCTCCCTCCCCTCTGTCGTGGGCCTCGGGCTCCTCCGAGGCAGCGCGCACCACCTGCGTCCGCGCCCGGTCGTAAGGATGTCGGATGGCATTCAGAAGCACCTCCAGGCGTCGCGTCTGGGCAGATGAGAAGATGGGCGGCAGCAAAATTCAGAGACCATGGACTCACCATTGGTGTCGGGTTCGCGTGACTGTACGGGGCCTTCCCGTAATGCTAGTCCTCAGGCAGGTTGGCCTTGGAGATGTCGTTGACCCGGCGCGCGATCTGGTCGGCCCTCAGCCGCAGGTTCGACATGTGGTCAGGGTCCTCGAGGCCGGTCATCTCGCTGATGAGGTGGCTGCACTCCTGCAGCGGCAGCACTCGTCAGGCAATGAAGGCGGTGATGAGTTCCACACCGGTGGGCCCTTCCCGCTCCTTCATCATCGACACCCGCTCGCACAGGTTGAGCACCACCTGCGACGAGCGCTAGGGGTAGTATGCCCAGTTCTGCTTCGCCCATGGCGGCGAGTTGACAAACGGCGACAAGTTAATCCGGTCCGCGTCAAGATTGCGGACGTAGAAGAAGGAGTTCTACCACTTCTTGGCAGAATCCTTCAGCCGCACCTTGGGGCAGTTAGCCCCCGGCCGCCTGCAGATGACGGCGGCTCCGCACTCGGACATCTCCCCGGCCTTCGACCCTTGCTGCTTCAAGGAGAAGAGGCGCACCCAGAGGTCGATCGTAGGCTCGACCCCAAGGTACCCCTCGCAGAGCATGACGAAGCCCGAAAGCTGCACGATGGCGCCGGCCCCAAGATGGTGGGGCTAGAGCCCGAAGAAATCCAAGAACTCACGGAAGAAATCGCTCACGGGCAGCCCGAACCCGTACTTGAAGGGCGGGAAGAAGACCACGCGCTCCGCGCCCTCGGGGCACGGCTCCCGCTCGCCCTGCGGCAGGCGCACGGCGACCTCCGTCTCCCACGGCAGGCGCTTGGTGGTACGGAGGTAGGCAATGTCGCTGGTAGTGACGGTCGAGCCCATCCACGAGCCCGACGGCAGCGCCATCTGCAAGAGCACTGGTAGTGACGGTCGAGCCCATCCACGAGCCCGACGGCAGCGCCATCTGCAAGAGCGCTGGTAGTGACGGTCGAGCCCATCCACGAGCCCGACGGCAGCGCCATCTGCAAGAGCACCATCTGCAAGAGCGCGGAAGATAAAAGGAAGAAGAAGGACTCAACTCGAAACGACGGGCGTCGCAGCGCACGACGGTCATGAGAAGCAGAGGAGGGAAGGAAAAGGCAGGGGCACGAGCAAGAATGATCTACGCCGCCCCTCCTTGGCCTGATTTATAAGCTATGGTTCAAAACGTGGGGGAGTGGGTGATACGTCTCAAACGTATCTACTTTTCCAAACACTTTTGATATTGTTTTGACCTCATTCTTGCATGATTTGAACTAAACTAACCCGGACTGACGCTCTTTTCAGCAGAGCTGCCTGTATGGTTTTATTGTGTGCAGGAAAACGAATTTGTAGGTATCTCAGAAAAATCCACGAAAAATCACAGAAAATCCACGCACCCGAAGGAACCAGGAGCCAGAAGTGGGGCCAGAGGGGGGCCAGGGGGTGCCCAGGCGCCCTGTGGGCGCGCCCCCCCTGGGCCGCGCCGGGGGGTCGCCTGGGTGGGGCCCACACCCCCTGGTGCCCTGCTTTGCCTCGTATTTTTACTCGCGACGCGGAAACCCCAGATCAGAAGTTCTTTTTGCAGTTTTCCGTCGCGGAGCCGCCGCCACCCTCTGTTCTTCCTCGGGAGGGCTAATCTGGAGGCTGAATTGGCCTCCGGAGAGGGGAGATCGTCGCCATCGTCATCATCATCACCACTCCATCATCCCTCCATGACTTCTCCTTTCATGTGTGAGTAATTCCCCTGCTGTAGGCGAAGGGGATGGTAGGGATTGGATGAGTTAGATCATGTAATATTTGTCAGATCATTGGGGGCATGTTGCCTATCATCTACTATGGTGTTTATCATCTTTGCTTCAACTTGTTATTCTTAATGCTTGACACTTAGGGCCCGAGTGCCATGATTTCAGATCTGAACCATATGTGTGTGCATGAATATATTTGTGTTCGTGATCCTATCTATGAGTTATTTGCACCTATTACGGTTCGGAACCGGCGATCCCAAAAGTGACAGCTTGGGACACCAAAGGGGATGGTCCGTAGTTTGAGGATTACATGTATCCATTGAGTTCATTGCTTTGTTCCGGTGCTCTTTGACAGGAGCACCTTAATCTCCATTAGTTTCTTTTGGCCCCGTTCGTAGCGGGATGGTAGGACAAAAGATGTTGTGCAAGTTCTTATTGCAAGCACGTACAACTACCTACGGGATACATGCCTAATGTTTGATATTTGCCTAGATGATCATTACTTTTCTATGTGCCGTGCCCCAAGTTAGAATCTATCTCATCCATGCAGCGCCCAACCATCCATCTCCCTAGCCTACAGTGTTTTAAACCCCGCTTGTCACTAGTTGCTACTTTTGCCATTTACTCCTGCTATTTACTTTTACTGTTTACTTTTACTATCACTACCATCATTATCATATCATTGTTATCACTTATCTTTTGTTGCAAGTAAGTATATTTCAGGTGCGGTTGAATTGACAACTCAACCGTCAAAGCTTATAAATACTCTTTGGCTCCCCGTGTGTCGAATCAATAAATTGGGTTATTCTTACCCGCGAAGACTATCTCGATCCCTTATGGTTGAGGGTTATCAAGTACCGTTTTCTGGCGCCGTTGCCGGGGAGCATAGAAATATTTACAAGTCTACTTGAGGTATCCTACCTGCTGCACTTCATCCACTATGGGTAAGAAAGGAGATCCCAAGGTTCCGATCTTACTATCCACTACAAGAAGAGGTACTGTACTGAGCACTAGTGCTACGCTTGATTCACCTTCTGTTATGAGTAAGTTTGCCTCACCACCACCACATGATGCTCCTACTGAATCTGTTACTATGTCCGATACTCTTGATGATGCTTCTACCACTGTTGATGGTATTAGTTCCCTTGGTTGTGCTCTTGAGAAACAAATTGCTGTTGCTGCTAAAAAGTCTGGAATTGAACTTCCTGTTACTCGCTACCCTATTGGTGAAACTTATGATTATCCTGATTTGAGTAAACTCAAAGAGAGGCTCCTTGATGATGATTACTATATGCTTGATGAAGATTTATGCAGGGAACTGACGGAGTTTTCCGGCTCTGACCCTGAAGTTATTAAGAAGCTATTTGAAAAACACTCGTTGAAGAACAAAACCGTTCCTGATCCTGAATTTGCTACATCTCCTATATGCATTGATGATCCTGATTATGATTTCTCTGTTGATCTTTCACTTATACCTATTGTCGTGGAATTAACACGTCAGATGTCCGGTTTACGGACTTAGTGGTGAGGCCGCGCATCTATGTAGTAGCTTGAGAGGGGTTGAGCGGAATCGAGAGACGCGATGCAAGACACGGATTTAGACAGCTTCGGGCCCCGGGAAACATCATCCGGTAATAACCCTACGTGCTGTTTGAGGCTAGATCTCATTATGATCCTCGCGGTGTCGCCGGTAAACCGGCTCTTGGCGTCTAACCCTAGAAACTTGTCTAAACCTCTCCTCTAAACTTGTCTTCTAACTTGTCAGAACTTGTCTCTTTGGGGAGCCCTGCCCCTCCTTATATATGTTGAAGGGGAGGCTTTACATGACTAGTCCTAGTAGGATTAGGATTGATCTATTACAAGGAGTCCTAGTCTTGCTTCCTTTATGGAGAATATTCCTTGCGCTTTATTATTAAACCGGCCCACTATTAATATGAACCGGCCTTCTCGGCCTTGGGCCTTGTCATCCATGATCCATACGCCGGGTTACCAGTGAGTAATATTATTTAGGCAGGTTGCTTGTAAACCGTCGGGTAATAACGGATCGCCAGTGAATCACCAAGTGTAAACCGCCAAGACCGGCCGGGTTATAATTCCGGTCGGTTCATACCGCGGGGTAATATCCCCGACATTAGCCCCCAAGTTTAGCTTGGATGTGTCCATGGTAAACTTATGCTGCAAAATAAACACAATAGAGAATCTGATAGGTTGTGCTCCGGGTTAAAAATTTCTTGTAATCCGGCATCTGACCATCCTTAAGTCCTTGTCTTTCCTTCTTCTAGAAAATCCGGGTCAACAGACCAGCTTCATATTAAACTTGCTTGCATCAGAAATATTGTAAATAAAGAATCCATTTGAATCGGTCTTCCAATGTTCTGACTTGACAAAAATATTGGTCTTTGAAATATTCAATTGATATCTAAGCCAGCTTGAATATGTAGAACTTGCCGGTTTATGATTGCCAAAATTACCGGGTCACACAATTAATCTGATTTGTCAGAACTGAAAATTTGAAGATGTTTCTCCTTTATATGCATATTACCTATAGCCCCCAAGTGCCGGGTCATTATGCAATAATGAGCAGGGACTTTGTATATACTCCATTAAAAATAGCCTTGTGTAATCTTGAAGAAATCCAGATTGTTCATCCAAATCACTATGAAACTGAACATTCCATATTATGTAGCCCCCAAGTGCCGGGTCATTATGCAATAATGAGCAGGGACTTTGAAAATATGATCATGTAAACTTGAATAGCAATATGTAGCCCCCAAGTGCCGGGTCATTATATAATAATGAGCAGGGACTTTGTAGATATAATTATTGAAATGAACATTATATAATGTAACTTCCATCGTGGGGTTTGAATCCATGTCCACAAGGTTAAGAGCTTTGTGCTTTACCAACTGAGTTAGACGGGCCTTTCAATATAATGGATAAATACTTGTGTACCTTGAATTGTTGACAGGAGTGGTTGGTAGCCCCCAAGTTCCGGTTTAGCTACATTTAGAAGGTGAACCGGTACTTCCAGATGAAGCAAATGATCTTTCCATTAGCCCCCAAGTGTCAAGTAGACAACTTGCTTGTGTGCTTGAGACTTGTGTATTTGAATTGCTGCTGTTTACTGCTTCAACTGCCCATTAGCTCCCAAGTGTCAAGTAGACAACTTGCTTGTGTGCTTGAGACTTGTGTATTTGATGTAATCTCAGTCTGAATAATGTAGCCCCCAAGTGCCGGGTTGTAAGCCTGCAGCAACTCGGGACTATTCGTTTGTAGAATAAATCACTTCCATCGTTGAAATAATATCCATTGCGCTTTAAAGCGACCTTGAAAACCTCAACCATAATATTGATAACCATAATAGGAATCCAGCCATATTGGCTATTGAAGAATATAATCCGGTTTGAAGGCCGGTTCCAATGATGTTTGATCACAATCGGGCCGAGTTTAATAAACACCGGTCATTATTTTATCTCATACTGGCGACTTATAGTCAAAACCAGGCCGGTTTAAGGAACACCGGTCATCATAACTGATCATATGTTACCAAATATATATTTGAAAATAAAATACTTCATACCTGCGAAAAATATGCTTGATATTCTTAATCCGGCGAAACTTGCTATTTTCTGAGGGAGTCTTTGATAGATCCAATAATAATTCCGGGCTTTGATGATAAACTCCGGTTCATTTTGTTCAGAAATTTGTGGCTTTGTTGCCTGATAGATGATCCGGGTTATAATGAACACCGGTTATTATTTTGTCTCATACTGGCGACTTATAGTCAAAGCCAGGCCGGTTTAATAAACACCGGTCATTATCATACCTATGATTAAACGTACCTGACATCCTTAATCCTGTAGGCATAATTGAATGTAGTATCTGATGAAGGCTCTTGGCTCTCTTGGCATTTGCCCAATGATTGTTCCGGGTTATGATGAACGCCGGTTTAACTCTTGCTGGTGTTTATGACCCAGACTTTGAACTTATGTTGGTGCTCATGACCCAGACTTTTTCTTTGTAGATATGTGGTCAACTTTGAAGTTGCCCAGTTCCGGATCAAAAAACCATAGAAAACACATGAAAAGAAATCACAAACACAAAAACACAAGTTTGCAAATAAGACCATGTAGTCGAGGCTTTTTGCGAGCTGCCAGGCTCCAAATCGAGGCTTATGATTCGAATACGATCTATGTTTGAACAGGAATGGCTATGTTCTCTTTGGTTCGAATACGACCTATGTTTGAACAGGAATGGCTATGTTCTCTTTGGTTCGAATACGACCTATGTTTGAACAGGAATGGATATGTTCTCTTTGGTTCGAATACGACCTATGTTTGAACAGGAATGGATATGTTCTCTTTGGTTCGAATACGACCTATGTTTGAACAGGAATGGCTATGTTCTCTTTGGTTCGAATACGACCTATGTTTGAACAGGAATGGCTATGTTCTCTTTGGTTCGAATACGACCTATGTTTGAACAGGAAGCCCCCTAGTTTGGTCCCTTATAGAATTATCCTGCATAGAAAAATAACTTGATCAAAGCATCGTGTTTTTCTTGATGATCATGATATATATCAAGAGAAGTAGATTTAGATGGATATCTCCTGATGTATTTGAACCGGTATGTTGAATAGACCGGATCACAGGATGGAAAGTAAACGACCGCAGTATCAGAGGCGGCTCGGGCAGTTAAACCGGTAGTGGGGTTGTAAACCGGTGGAGACGAGTAAGTTGTCCTCCGTGTTGTAAACCGGTGCGGATGCGTGAACCGGCCGTCCGTTTCATCAAGTAATGCGACATAGATGAATATGCCGTTGTAGAATATGGCCAATGCGTGTTGATATCCGCAGCATAACAATGATTTTACCTGTATATGAAAACACCAATTGGGCACGTAATGGTGCTCAGAAGAATTAAAAGATCCTGACAAAGTATATAGGAAGGATAACACCTGATTTGCTCGAATAGCAGATGGGTCGGCCGGCGCCGACGAGCTAGTTGCCTTCCTCGTTCTGAGCCGGCACGGTCGCGAAAAACGGCCATGGCGTTAATAAACCGGCGCGGTCGCGAGAGGTAGCCACGACGTTGTGAACCGGTGTGGTCGCGAGAGACGGCCACGACGTTGTGAACCGGTGCGGGAGTCCGTTGGGTAATGATGTCCGCTTGTACCAAAATGATTCTGGCGGGCTTTCATCTCCGTGATATAATATCGCTTTTGTAATTAATGATTTTTCTGCATACAAAATACAGCAGGGCGAAGTATTTTTGCTCGAATGAATTAATATATATTAAAAATAAATAAGATAGATATCACCTGATTCGCCTGGAGGAGAGATGAGCCGGCAGCGGCGTCGCAAGCCGGCACGTGCAGGTGAGTTAATCGTAGGCGCAGACATCTGTGTGTTTGATGTAGACCGGATCGTAAAAACGGTGGCGTGCGCTCGTCCATTGGCGAGGGAGTCGGTCGTGGTGTCGGAGGTCAACGCGCGTGGGTGCGGACAGACGAGTCGGCCGCGGCAGTGGTACTCGGCGCAGGCATGAGACTTGACCACGACATTTGATCCGGTGCGATCCTCATATTTATGATGTCGTTTTTGTAGTAGACTCTGTCCTGCATAAATAATATCGCAGACCAAAAACAAAGATAATCTGCTCCTTGACAAAAAATAATATATACTAACAAAACCAGCTTAGTTGGATGTCACCTGATTTTTATTGGTCCGATGAACGCGAATACTGGGATCAAAACATATCAAATGCCTGATGTCTCCGCGTGTATTAGATCGTCTTCATCTTTCCGAGAAGTACTAGTAATATTTACCAACACGTGGAGTGGTGTTTGTAGCCTAGATCTTGAAGGCCGTGCTTGTGATGCATTTCAAAGAACCTGATGACTTCCTCCATGTGGTTGCGATAGAAGCCCTCAAAATATCCGAAAATCCCTGAGCTCAAATCACCGGCAGGAAAACCCATAGCAATTATATTCTCTGTGATATATGTCATGTCTAAATCAAATCCTCCTTCCTGATATCGTCTCTTATTCTGTGAGACCACGTGGCGAGAGCCTTAACTTGCACTGCCTTAACGACATTCTTAGAGGAATCCACAATGCCTCTTGTCAAGGAACCAAAAACACCAGCTTGTGCAGTAGTTGGGCTTGTGCTGCCTTCAGCACTCTCATCTTGCTGTGGACCTTTTGGAGACAAGCGCAATCCAAGGCCACCAGCGAGACGGGAAACGGTATTTTTTCCTGTTGGTGATTCTTGACCCGAAGAAGGCTGAGGGATTTTCAGATTTTTCGCCCAGGAAGATAAGCCTGATGTAGAAAACATGGATGATGGTGCCTCGCGCCCTGCAGCATCTTGTGTGGTGGCAGAAGTTGAAGATGAAGGGGCAACAGGATTTGGACTGGCAGCCTGTGTTGCAGAATCATTTGAATGAGCACATGGAACAGGATCAGCAGTAGTAACGGCAAGAGGTGGAGATGAATCCTGGTTATCCATAGGAGTATCAGACGGGGGGTAAGATGGCTTGACTTGTTGCTTTTCCATGATTGACTAACGGAGTTTATTAATCTCAGGTGAACAAATGACAAGCCACATCAGCAGGTCTGGATCTGCGTGTCGTTCCTCCCCTCGGGGCTTGGCGAGTTGGCACCGACGGCGAGCTGCCTTTAGAAGGGCGGTTGCTTCTTCGGCAGAGGTCTGTGTGGGAAACAGAGATGGGGATCGCGGCCGGGTTTGGTGGGGTGCAGCGGGAGGCTCACCCGATCGAGGCACGCCTGCCGCGGCGGCGGCTCAACGCGAAGTGGAAACCGTCACGGTCCGATCGCTAGGCGCGGCCCAAGAGGCAGCGGCTCGCTCGATGCCTCGATGCGAGGTCCTCATCCAAGTCGTTCTTTGCTTGATTTTCCGGTTGCGCGGCGCGGCCCGTGACGACCGAGAGAGGTCGGAAGAGAGGCAGGAGCGGAGGCAAGCGAGGCCAGTCTAGATTGGAAACGGAGACCGGTTGGTTCTTGGACTAATCTGGACCGTCTTTGACTCCTTTTAGGTAATGAGTAGCAGCCCAATTGATCCAACGCCCTCATAACTTGCCAAAATACCGGATCGTCTTGGGACCTCAACTCGGCGGCTGGTAGGATTAGCAATTCAATTGAGAAAAATGGAGCTCTAATCCTGGACAATTCGAGGACGTACGGCTTGATAGCCTGACTTGATAGCAGCTACTGCTCGGAACATGACGATCCGGCGAAATAGGCTGTAACAGAAACGAAACTGCTCTGCGCACAACAATCATCGCGACGTGATCCTTGCATTGATTGATCTCAAACACATCTTCAACTTGTAGCTTCTCGAACAATATCCAATCGCGCCGGCTCTTCTTAATCCGGTTAACCGCGAGCTTCTCGATCCTTTAGAAAATCCCTCCAAGAACTCAACACCACCGTGCGCTGCCCCACGGTGGGCGCCAACTGTCGTGGAATTAACACGTCAGATGTCCGGTTTACGGACTTAGTGGTGAGGCCGCGCATCTATGTAGTAGCTTGAGAGGGGTTGAGCGGAATCGAGAGACGCGATGCAAGACACGGATTTAGACAGCTTCGGGCCCCGGGAAACATCATCCGGTAATAACCCTACGTGCTGTTTGAGGCTAGATCTCATTATGATCCTCGCGGTGTCGCCGGTAAACCGGCTCTTGGCATCTAACCCTAGAAACTTGTCTAAACCTCTCCTCTAAACTTGTCTTCTAACTTGTCAGAACTTGTCTCTTTGGGGAGCCCTGCCCCTCCTTATATATGTTGAAGGGGAGGCTTTACATGACTAGTCCTAGTAGGATTAGGATTGATCTATTACAAGGAGTCCTAGTCTTGCTTCCTTTATGGAGAATATTCCTTGCGCTTTATTATTAAACCGGCCCACTATTAATATGAACCGGCCTTCTCGGCCTTGGGCCTTGTCATCCATGATCCATACGCCGGGTTACCAGTGAGTAATATTATTTAGGCAGGTTGCTTGTAAACCGTCTGGTAATAACGGATCGCCAGTGAATCACCAAGTGTAAACCGCCAAGACCGGCCGGGTTATAATTCCGGTCGGTTCATACCGCGGGGTAATATCCCCGACACCTATGGTTGAAGCTGACCCCTTTTATGGCAGAGAAAATGATGATGCTATTGCACACCTACCTAAACTCGGTGAGCTAGGTGGCCTATTTACCACAGACGAGAAGATACGATACTTTTATGTGACCAAGCTTCTTCCTTTCTCCTTGAAGGAGGGTGCTAAACCATGGTATGATTCACTTCCATGCGGTTCCATTAAGAGTCCTCAAGACTTAGCTCACTCTTTTGTTGATAAGTACTTTCCTGCTCACATGCAACATGCTGCTTTACAAAGAATTTATAACTTTAAACAGTTGCAGGATGAGTCCCTCCCTAAAGCTTGGGGGAGGTACTGCGGTCTGATTCGGGCTAGACCAGGACATGAAATCCCTAAGTATGAATTAATCGATATATTCTATGCTGGTCTAACTGATGAATCCAGGTCCTATTTGGAAAGTTGTGCTGGTTGTGTTTTCAGGAAAAGAACACCGGACGATGCGGAAGATTTGATGGGCAGGATTGCCAAAAACCATGAAGATTGGTCCGTCCCTGAACCACCTCCACCACCAAAGAAGAGGGGCATGTTTGTTCTGAGCCCCGAAGATATGCGAGAAGCAAAGAAGTCTATTAAAGAGAAAGGTATTAAAGCTGAAGACGTGAAGAATCTACCCCCTATTGAGAAGTTGTGTGAGCCTACCACTCACCCTCCTATGGTAGAGGTACACTCTCTTTTAGATTTCAACGCAAGTGACATCCCTCATGGTAAGCCTCCTGATCAATGTTTAGATGAGTTTGATAATTTTATTATGAAACAAAATCATTTTAATGAGAGGATACAAAGTCAATTGCATGATAATTCCCTTGCTATCAAAAGACTGCTTGATGTTTTAGATAGAACAGTTAATGATGTTCATGTCTTGTGAAGCATTGTCATATGGTTCAAACTCAGCTTGATCAAATTTCTAATGTGCAAAGAGATTTGCTTGCTAACAATGCCAAACAAGATAATTTGCAGGCTTTCGGGATTAAGACCCGAGGAGGAACTAGCACTCAAGATCCTCTCTACCCAGAGGGTCATCCGAGGAGAATCGAGCAAGATTCTTAAATACAGGAAGAAGAAATTGTTGGCTCTCCAAAGAAGAAGAAGAAGCATAAAGAGACTGACAATTCTAATGATCCTATTGCAGATGAAGAGCCAGCTGTTGATCCCAATAGTGTATCTATCTCCGATGCTGAGACTGAAGACGGTGCTGAACCTGGAGATAAGGATAATGAGAAGAATGATCCGCCTGAAGTTCGAGAAGAAGAAGCACCTGGCAAGCGTAAGAGGTACACTAAAGAAGACTTCATTGCAAGAAAACATGGGAAGGAAAGAGAACCATGGGTACAGAAACCCATGCCCTTTCCAGGTAAGTCCATCAAATCCAAAGAAGAAGAGCATTACAATAAGTTTTGTGAATGGATTAAACCTCTTTTTCTTCAAATCCCTTTGACTGATGCTATTAAGTTACTTCCTTATTCAAAATATATGAAAGATATTGTCACTAATAAAAGAAAAGTTCCTAATGATGCAATATCTACTATGCTTGCTAACTACTCTTTCAGTGGCAAGATTCCTGAGAAGCTCGGTGATCCAGGTATACCCACCATTCCTTGCTCCATAAAGAATAATTATGTCAAAACTGCTTTATGTGATCTTGGAGCAGGAGTGAGTGTTATGCCTCTCTCTCTTTACGAGAGGCTTTGTTTAGAGAAACTAATTCCTACAGATATCTCCCTTCAGATGGCTGACAAGTCAACCGCTGTTCCGATAGGTATTTGTGAGGATGTTCCCGTAGAAGTTGCTAATTGTTTAATTCTTACTGATTTTGTTGTGCTTGACATGCCCGAGGATGGGAGCATGTCCATTATTCTTGGTAGACCTTTTCTTAACACCGCAGGTGCTATTATTGATTGCAATAAAGGGAAGGTTACCTTCAATGTGAATGATAAAGAACACACGGTATATTTTCCAAAGAAGATCGACAGGAGGCATGGCCTCAACTCTATAGAGAATATCGAGACCGTGAAGATTGGAGAATGGGACTGTCCACTACATGTGCCTCACAAATACAAAACTATCATGGTGGGGACAATGTCCATCAAGGTAAAGGTTCAGTGATTACTTCGTAAGAGGTGAGACTTTTTGCTCTATATATCGCTTGTTTGATGGTAAGACTTGATCAACCTTACTAGTAAACATGTTTTATATGGATAAAAAGTTGAGCTTGTTATGTTTTCATTTGTTTTTAGTTTTGTCCTACTTGTTGTACCAAGTATTTATGTTTTTGAAGCTTCATAATACTACTAACTACTTCAAGTTTTCAGAGAGTTTCGCAGCTTTTTGAACCTCGAAAAATTTTCAACAGTGAAGTTTTCAGAAAAATTCCAGAAAAATAAAAATAAAAATTTCCACGTCGGGAGAGACCCAGAGGGGCCTGGGGCCAGCCAGGGGGACCCACCAGTGGCCCAGGCGGCCAGCTGGCGCGGCCCAGCCCCTGGCCGCGCCCATAGGGCGCCTGGGGCCCACAGGACCCCCCTCCAGGTATGTCTTCTTCCTCTCTCTCTCTTTCTCCAAAAACGCGAGTTCTGCTCTTGTTCTTGTGTTCTTGCTGTTCTTGGAGGCGATTCTTCGATCTCTCTCTACAGCCCATCATTTGAGCTGAAATTTTGAGCAAATACTCCCTGGTATGTGACTCCTCCACCCCTCCAATTAGATTTTTGATTGGTGGCTTCAATTGTGAGTATTTAGTAGTTCTTGGTGCTGTATAGATGAGCTTGCATGCATATGTAGAAAGTCATTTTCCAAGTTTTGATGCAAGTTTATGCCTTGGGCAAGTGATTTGAGTAGTTTGCCTTAACTCACTTTGTTTTAATCCTCGTTTTTGTAAATTGTAATTTTTTTTTCAGAAATGAGTTTGTTAGGAAGGGCAAAAGGGTGGCTTGAGAAGAGGAGGCCCGCACACTCCGATCGAGTTACTAGAGCCGCAGCTTCACCATCGACTGCTAGGGTGAGCTATAATGAAGATCATGTGCCCCTGGAGTTGTTGGAAGACACAAGTCCAGCACGTGCGATGACATTTCCATGTGATGAATTCCTTGAAGCTGCGGGAATCAAGGATGGGTTTTATAATCTTTGTGCTAATGCAGGTTTGACACGACTCGTCACGAGCCGTGTTACTCAGTATCAAAAACTCACCTCCAGTTTCATTAACAGTTTTAGATATAATCCTGATTCAGGTGCTATTGAGTTTAAAATTTACAATGATCTTATCACCATGACTTTGGGGAATTTTTGTGAAATAATAGGTGTGCCGAACGTTGGGAGGACGGCTAGGATGGCCACTCAGCCCTCCGAGCTGAAAACCGTCATCAACTCTGTCTGCAGCATGGGTACGAGGGATATTCATTGGTCGAAGATCTCCAGCATCTTATTTCCTCACCTCAGGTATTTTGCATATTATATTGCTAGAGGGGTGTTAGCTCGTGACAACACGAGCAACATTTCTGCTCCGGATATTGCTATCCTGGCGGCAGCCCTCTCAGGGAGGTCTGATTATAATCTGGGAGCCTTAATTGCTCGACGCCTTGCTATGAACGGTAACAAGGGAGACTTATATGGTGGCGTTTATGCCACACTTATCTTAGAACATCTTGGAGGCACCCCACACCCTGATGATACTCCTTTTACTTATTTAATCTTTGATCTTGCTGCTATGAAAAGGCATAAGTTTGTTACCATGGGTTCTGAGCTTGATAATCTTATTTATATCTTGCGTTTCGGAACTGCCGCGGAACGCGAGATCCATCTACCTGCACCTCTTTTGTTTGATTTTTCTCGCAGGAACGGATGGTCTTTTGATGTTGTTCAGTTTGATGAGTTCATGGTCCAGCATCAGTTTCATAACCCCATGGAGGGGGTTGTGCCCGACGAGGAGGAGCACGGTGAGATACCACCTTTTTAGGAAGAGACCGCCACCGAGTTTGGTGAAGGGTCTTCCTCTGTTTGGCGTTCGGAACCTTCCTCGTGGGAGACTCCGAGGAGTTCGGTGTACGCGCCAGCATCCTTTTACGACCCTTGGACTCACTACCATACCCCCGGAGCAGGAGGCTCCTGGGGGCAGTAGCTGCTACCAACTTAGGCCAAAAGCCTAAGCTTGGGGGAGTACGTGCCCCTCTCACTTTTCCATTGTATTATCCGTTTTATTCGCTTTGATCTTTTCGAAGTTTTTGCCCGTTCTTCTTTATTTCTCTCTTTGCAAAAACAACAAAAATATTTTCTCTTTCTTTTATTTTTATTCAACCTTTGAAAACCCCAAAAAGATTTCCTTTCTCTCTTTAGTTTGCTTTGTTTCCAGAGTTCAGCTCGAGTCCGTGATGGCATTTAATTATATTTCCTACGTTCGATCGTGCAAGTGACAAGCAGTAATGACGAAGATCGACTGAAGGGAAGCAACAAGGAAGACCGATATGAACTCTTTTTGTTTCTACTTTTGTACATATGCCTGTACTTATGATCTAGAGACCAGCTTGTAGCGACATAGTGCTATGTTTACAATGCTCTTCCAGTGGTTCATGCTTTCCTTGTGGCTAGTCTCGAATAACTAGAGTATATAATGTGTTATTAAAATGATCTACATGCATTGCACTGTTCATAGTTCGGTATACTAAGGTGGTATTTCCCTTTAGAGAATTTTTGGATTGACTTGGCACATGCTTACACATGTTTAAGACTAAAAAGTCTACTCTGCCTTGATGATCTTTGAGTTTTAGAATAGTTATATCACTTTCATGCCCGATTCAATGTTGATTTGTCGCTCTGCATGATTATGACCGTTATTGCTCTCTAGTTGGTCGCTTCCCAGTCTTTTGCTAAACCTCCACCTGTACTAAGCGGACTGACTGCTTGTGCATCCAAAATCCTTAAAACCTGTTATGCCATATGAGTCCACCGTACCTTCCTATACATGGTATTTACCTGCCATTCCTAACGAAGACTTTCGTGTACCATCTCGAAACTATTCGAAAAGCATTTCTCTTTTTGTGCCTATGTTTTAGCTCATGAGGAAGTAGTAGTTAATTCATGATCTTTTTAAGTTGCACAAGTTTCACCCCTGGATTGCATGTCTAATGTGCAAACCCCTAATACGAAAAGGAACTGGCATAGAGTGCGCCCGACTCATAAAAGATAATACAACAAACAAACCCTCCTTCATGCTTTGTTCATGAGAAATCAGAAAACTTTGGCAGTGATAAACAAAGGAGATTAAGAGGATGTGATCGTCCTCATGCGGGAGCCGTTCCTCGAGACTTGTCTAGCTCAAAAAGTGATTGAGTTATCTGCTAGCATTCGTTGACGAAATATGCACCTCTCAAAAACGTTTTTACCTCTGTTTTTAAAAACCAAGAGGTCTGGTACATGTTTAGTTTTTGTTTCCGACCACGGGTTTTCAACCTTGCCAATAAAAGCCACGGTTCGAGAGTCTCACCTTCTTTCTTCAAAGCACCAACTAGGAGAGCATAATTATCATTCTGAGTGTAATGTGCATTGTCCCAAAGTATTACATTGTCTTCTGCATACTTATGATATGATTTATTCTGAAATTCTTAGTTCTAGTCTCCTTTAAAACTCTGAAGGAGTTTCTGCATTTATGTTTTGCTTCACTCATGGAGGCTAGCGAGATACCACCCTAGTATGCTCAAGCTATGTGCAATGTAATCTTGTCTTGATTTTCAGTAATATATTATTTACTTTTTAGTATTTGTGACTAGTTACTTGAAAGAAGTATTACTCCTTGCATTGTCCTCATAGTACTGTTTCAATACTTGCTAAACTCTTTTCGTAGTACATGCTTATATACATCTAATGAAGCAAAAGAGTTTGTCAAAGTTTTCTTTGTCGCGTCCAGTTCGTTGAACTGAATTGCTTGAGGAAAAGCAATATGCTAAGCTTGGGGGAGTTGATACGTCTCAAACGTATCTACTTTTCCAAACACTTCTGATATTGTTTTGACCTCATTCTTGCATGATTTGAACTAAACTAACCCGGACTGACGCTGTTTTCAGCAGAGCTGCCTGTATGGTTTTATTGTGTGCAGGAAAATGGATTTTTAGGTATCTCAGAAAAATCCACGAAAAATCACAGAAAATCCACGCACCCAAAGGAACCAGGAGCCAGAAGTGGGGCCAGAGGGGGGCCAGGGGGTGCCCAGGCGCCCTGTGGGCGCGCCCCCCTGGGCCGCGCCGGGGGGTCGCCTGGGTGGGGCCCACACTCCCTGGTGCCCTACTTTGCCTCGTATTTTTACTCGCGACGCAGAAACCCCAAATCAGAAGTTCTTTTCGCAGTTTTCCATCGCGGAGCCGCCGCCACCCTCTGTTCTTCCTCGGGTGGAGATCGTCGCCATCGTCATCATCATCACCACTCCATCATCCCTCCATGACTTCTCCTTTCATGTGTGAGTAATTCCCCTGCTGTAGGCGAAGGGGGTGGTAGGGATAGGATGAGTTAGATCATGTAATATTTGTCAGATCGTTGGGGGCATGTTGCCTATCATCTACTATGGTGTTTATCATCTTTGCTTCAACTTGGTATTCTTAATGCTTGACACTTAGGGCCCGAGTGCCATGATTTCAGATCTGAACCATATGTGTTTGCATGAATATATTTGTGTTCGTGATCCTATCTATGAGTTGTTTGCACCTATTACGGTTTGGAACCGGCGATCCCAAAAGTGACAGCTTGGGACACCGAAGGGGATGGGCCGTAGTTTGAGGATTACATGTATCCATTGAGTTCATTGCTTTGTTCCGGTGCTCTTTGACAGGAGCACCTTAATCTCCATTAGTTCCTTTTGGCCCCGTTCGTAGCGGGATGGTAGGACAAAAGATGTTGTGCAAGTTCTTATTGCAAGCACGTACAACTACCTACCGGATACATGCCTCATGTTTGATATTTGCCTAGATGATCATTACTTTTCTGTGTGCCATGCCCCAAGTTAGAATCTATCTCATCCATGCAGCGCCCAACCATCCATCTCCCTAGCCTACGGTGTTTTAAACCCCGCTTGTCACTAGTTGCTACTTTTGCCATTTACTCCTGCTATTTACTTTTACTGTTTACTTTTACTATCACTACCATCATTATCATATCACTGTTATCACGTATCTTTTGTTGCAAGTAAGTATATTTCAGGTGCGGTTGAATTGACAACTCAACCGTCAAAGCTTATAAATACTCTTTGGCTCCCCGTGTGTCGAATCAATAAATTGGGTTATTCTTACCCGCGAAGACTATCTCGATCCCTTACGGTTGAGGGTTATCAGTGGGATCGTTGGCGCTCGCCTTTCCCACTTCCCCGCAATAACTGCGCACGTACGTGCGCAATAACTGCCCCTAGAAGGGCAACCGGCTTGGGGACGCCGCAATAAATCTGCGCATGTGTGCCGAGGCCGCGCGGCCACGGGCCCCAGCGCGTCGCCCCGTCCTGTCGCGCGCGTGGCCAGTCAGGCCTCTCCGGCTTCCGGGTGCCACGTGGCGCCGACACGAAAACCAAAAGATCGCTTAAGATTCGGCGGACTCCTCGGTTTCCCGCCGCTGCCGGGATGCTGCAATCCGGCTTCCGGAAGCCGGCACACAGTGGGTGTTGCCGGACCTGGTAGCCACGAATTTGCTTCCAAGGAAAGGAAACTACGAAGGCCCATTCCATGCAAAGACGGCGGACCTTCACAGCTTCGCGGACTACTGTCGGGGGGATGAACCCCAGGTAGGCAACGGAAGCCGGATCCTTTTCAACAACAATGGGGCCAACATCGCCCCGCAAACCGGCTCTCGCTTGGCCGGGACGCTCGACCCAGCCAAGTCCCACGACCCGGCCAAACTCTTCAACCCGGCCAGATCCCACAATTCGGCCCCAACGGCCCACTCAAGGGACCCGGACCTGGTGCGTCAAGACTTCCCCAACAAGCCAGCCCAGCCTGTGGCATGTTCCCCAATCCGGCCACGGGTCAGCTCCCATCCCATCCCGGTCGTACGATGGGATGAGTCTCCACCTACCGATGACCGAGGTAATAGTGCCTCGCCCATGCCTCCGGTCAGCCGAGGCGTGGCAACAGTGTAATCATGACCCATGATGCCAGCAGACAGCGACCTAACGGAACACCACTCTACCTGACTCAACCCGGCCACTCCCTGACGGTCAACAAGACGGCACACAGTGCCCCCATACCCGATGGGCCCCGTGCCCGAAGAACCTGGCGAGCCCTGTACCCGGCGGGTCCCAGCGCCGGCTTCCCGGACAATGACAACCTGGCCCGACGGCCTTGTAACATTACCATCGTACCCCTAGGGGGTTGGCCTATAAAACCCCCAGGAGCCCTCATGCATACGGGCACACCAGAGAGAGAAGAGAACAAAGAGGCACATCACAAGGAGAAGCAGCCTAAGCCTTGTCTCGTCTTCCTCCTTCCTCCATAGAGCTCAAGGAGCAACTCTGTACTGATATACATCAACTACACTCGGCAGGACTAGGGGTATCATCTCTCCGGAGAGTCCCAAACCTGGGCATGTCTTGCGTCCCGTGCTCGCTCATGCCAACCTCGCCTTTGAAGCCCACGGTGCCCTCAAGCCTCCTCCTATCTTTAGCCATCCCTTGGAATCTGTCATGCGCCCACCATGACAAACATCATGCAAACACTCTCAAAACATGGATACAACATGACATGATGCATCTACATGCAAAACCAAGCAAGTTTCATATAGGACATGATTAAAACGGAGCAACAATTCAACACATACACACGAAACAAGATTAAAGGACAAGCTGTCCACAACAGCAACTAGGCATCTTACAAGCATCAAAACAACATGCTACAAGTACAATATAGGCACAAGCATGTCATGAGCTCAAATTACAGATAGCATGCTTCCAATAACATCAAGTATCAGGTCCATAGGCATCAAGAATAAACTAACATGATCAAGGCAACAAGCAAACTCTATATCACAGATTATGACTTAGTGGAAAACATAGCATATACATGAGCAGAGTTAATATGTTGGCATGTTGGAGGCAAGAAATAAATAAGCTACATCATAAGAACATGGCAAGCAAAAGCATGGCATGCTAGAACACAACATGGAGCTCAAGGAACACAAGATGGCATATACATGGGAGCAACAGGTTCATGACATTCATCTAAACAAGATGCCAAAATGATATAGTAGATTCTCAAACTTAGTGAAAATCCGGGAAGGCAAACAACATCAACATGATGCTGCCTTCGGAGACACATAACAGCAAGCATATCAAGTGTAATAAGCAAGCAAAGGTTATGAACATGTAATAGGCATGGCATACTACAAATAACTCCATTGGCACAACTCCATAAGATGCATAGAATGATTACAACAAGCTTTGCCAAATTGAACATGCTGTTGACAGGCTGGCAGAAACATTATATAGCAATTTGAGAGCAAGAAAGAGACAAGCTACATCAACCTATAATTGTAAACAAGGGCATGGATGGGTAGAGCATAACATGGTCTTCAAGACATGGTCAGTGGACATTCCAAAACATGCATGGATATGACTGTAGCATTAAGCAAACATGACATCATGATATAACAGTTTCAGACTTCGCAGTTTTCAACAAGTCTCAGGAAACAACAAACAGCGAGTAGGCCACTTTGCAAACTTGTTCCACTCACCACAAGGCATATCATGAAAAGTGGATTGCACGACAGCAAAGATGACATGATTGTGCTCCTAACACATGTTAACATGATGCTAAAAAATCAAACAAAAAGGTATGACAAAGACAAATCAGCAAGCTATAACAAGTTTCAGCAGTTAACAACACTTAGCACTTTTGCAACAAATATTAAGGCATGAAGATGGATAGCAACATGCATGAAAACTATAATATCATATAGAGCATTCAGAGATGAACATTTAGACATATTATATGCTCAATTTGAATCTACGTGGACAAAGTTATCACCATAACAAACATGCAACATGACATGATTCCTTAGGCACTTCGTCAAATTCGCAGAACAAGGAAAAAAACACTAACGGGCCGAAACTAGCAGACTGGCCCAACTAGAGGAAGAAAGGCAAAAAATGAGGGGCGCACTAGGGAGTGGCCTCACCCAGTGGGCCTCGGCCCGGACATGGAGGGGCGGCATGCCGAGGGAGAGGCGGAGATGGGCCTTGGCGCGGCCCACGTGCGCTGGGACGGTGCCGCGAGGTCGGGGTGGACGCTCTGGCGAGGTGGAGCTGGGCGGCGCGAGGGAGGAGGCCGGTGGAGGAGTGAAGCGGCGGGCGGCGGAGCGGTGGTCAGCGACGGCGAGGCGCGGGACTGGAGGCTCGGGCTGCCGGCAGCGCGGAGGATGGCGGCGGAGGAGCGGGGCGGCGAGGTGCGGGACGAGCTTCCTCAGGCCCAGCATGGCCTGGGGTGAGGTCGATCTGGGCTGCCGCAGTCCGCGGCGGTGGGAGATGGGAGGAGACGGCAACGTGGCGGCTCCGCAGTGGCTGAGGGGTGTGGGGACCCCGACTTAGAAGCCGAGATCACCGAATGCACGCGTACAGTGATCCCAGAGATCAATGCTCACTGAACACACAGAAGCTGAAATAACAAGAGTCTTACATCCATACAAATAGTCTTACACGAATTAAGGCCATTATGGCCAAGTCTTACATAGATAGAGCCTCATGGGCTGAATAGCAAATAACTCAAGTAGCGGAAGTCTTCGATAAACGGGTAGAACCCATGCCATCTGCCTTAACCCTACAGGCATTCTGACTGGGATAGCGTCCTAGTTCGCATGTTCGTCTCCAAAGAACTCTTCCTCATAATCCTGCTCTTCCATGCCTGGCCAATTAAATAACCAGTGGCAAGCCAATGAGTACTTTGAATGTACTCGCAAGCAACCCATGATGTGGTAACAATGCAATGGAACAAAAATGAACAATCTAGCAGAAAGCTAGATCAATATGCTATCATCAAGTTATGCATCAATAACCTCACGTAACCTCGAAGACAGGTTACCGACATCAACATGAATATAGATCATCTCATCGAGTCAAGTCACCACCTTGACTCATCACACACATACCAACACTGATGAAGTAAAATTCTGGACATAGTTTAAGTAGCACCACCCAACTGTCCATGACCGTGGACACGGCTATTCGAATAGTTTTACACTCTGCAGAGGTTGCGCACTTTACCCACAAGATCCGGGGAACTTCCGTGTCATCCACGTCCCGCGGTACCTCAAGTACCCGGGGTAAGCACCCGATCATTACCTTTCCTTAGACGACACTAACATAGAGTCCACTCGTTGGCACACGGCCCTCGGGTACAAACAATAGATCACGGGACTTGCCCTAATTTCCATGTTCACGCGTACCCGAAGGGACCAACGGTGTGTCGGGTGCCCTGTAAAAACAGTCATGGCCGTCTATCCAAAGCACGACCCCGTCCCGGGAAAGACCTCAAGTCTTCTCGTCACTAGTAATGCGGGCACCATGCTAGTATCGACCTAAGTAATCAATAAAGCCCCGTCCCATAAGGGGTAGTGTGGTTGCACATGTTTGGTTGGGACGATAGTCACACATAAATCTAATCCATCATTCCACCATGCACAAGATCTATCGGCACATCACTTCTTCCTCAAGTGATGACCTAACATTTCATCACCCTCGGGCATTAGGGGCACCCGATGGGTTCATGCAAAGTTTTCAACTACGGGGGGTTCATATCACACATGCATCATATAAGCATCAAGACCAACTATTTGCATGACATCTAGCACATAGCAAGATCAACAATAAGGCATGCATCATGTGGTGGTTCATCTAGGTTACTATCGTAACCCTAATCATCACGCATCGGAAACAAACGGGTTACGAAGAACAAGTGTATCATGGTCAAAGGGCTGCTTGCCTGGATTGGCTTGGTCTTCAAAGTCTTCTAGTCCTTCTCCTTCTTCTTCCACAGCAACTTCGTCAAATACGGGATCTATACGTCGCATAATAACCACGGGAAAATAAGAATACAAATAAAACAGAAAAATCAAAGTGCTCAGAAAAATGTCAACTCATTTTTGTAAAATACTAGAGGGATTTCTAAGATGGGAAAAAAATCTTAGTTGGAGTTTTGGAGTTACAGAATAGGATATATTGATTTTTGAACAGGAGTTATACTGCTCAAATTTGAATTTAAATTTGAACAGTGCAGAAAAGTTTCATGGATTTGAATGAAAGTGGTACCATTAAATAGGTTGGAATATTACAAGATTTTAGGAGTTGGAATTATTTAATTTGGATCAATATTCTTTTCAGCATAAATGTTTAAAACATCAACAGAAAAGAAAAAGAGAAAAAGGGTCCTGTGCACTGGGCCAGAAGGGGCCACAGTGCACGGCCCAGACGGACTGGCCCAGCCGCACGGAGCCAGCGCGCGCGCACGTCAGGTTTCAAACCTGACGGGCGGGGCCCGTGGGTCAGCGGCACAGAGGAGGGGAGAGAGGTGGGGGGATGACAGGCGGGGCCCGCCTGTCATCTCTAACCCCTCGGCCATGGCGGCGGCTAGCTCACCGGCGACGATTCCGGCCACGGCGACGGCAACGGAGGCCAGGGACAGACTCAGTGGCGTGTTGCGGTTGCAGTGGTGGTAGCGTGGCACGGCGGGGAGCCCTGGTTCACCGGCGGCGAAGTGCGACGGCGGAGGCTCGTCGGAGGACGGTGGTCGGGGTCGTTTCCGACTGCAAATGGAGGGGGAAGGAGAGGGGAAAGGGTCAGTGAGGTGCGGCGGTTCCGAAATGAGTGGAAGGAGGGGCAGGGGAGGCCTGTACCTCGAGATCGCCGGCGGCCCGACGCGGCGGAGCTCCGGTCGATCCCGAGCACTGGGCGTCCTGGGGTCGAACTAGTGATGCAGGAGGGATCAGTGGAGAGGTGTGAGGCTGGTGGTGGTGTTGGAGAAGCTCGGGGAGGCCTATATATAGGGGTTCGACGAGGACCCGTGGTCCAGTGCGCCGGCGAGCTCCGGCTCGACGCTACAGCGCACGGGAGGCCAGGGGAGTGTGTCTGGGAAGTTCATGGACGAGCTCCACGTCCAGCTGGGGTAAGAGGAGGAGCGGGGGAGCGGCAGAGGGGCGCGCGCGTGCGAGGCAGAGGAGTGGCTGCCGCGGGCGGCCAGCGCGCGTGCGACGGCGGCTACTGGAGGGCGTAGGAGGAGGGGGGACAGCGCCAGGGAGGTCGCGGACGTCGAGGGGCCTCGACTGGCACGAGGGGGAGGCCCGAGGCTGTCGGGGAGTGGCGATTGGCCCGAGCCAGCGTGCGAGGTGCACTGTTCGCGCGCTCTGGAGCGTGCGTATGGCTGGCATCAGCATGCTCTCGCCGGCTTGGCCCGTTCCAGCGTGCCCAACAGTGTCTGGTGTGTAGAGGGAGGAGTAAAGAATTGCCCTGAGGCTTTGGATGCTCTGGGGTGCAGAGAGAGAGTGAGAGTGTTGGTAAAAATGGTGAAAGGTGTTTGTACAGCAAGGTAAAGTAGAGGTTTCACCCCTCAGTCATGGAGCTGAGGTGCTGGGGAAGTTACTGGAGGTAGCTGGTAACTTATTGAGCTTGTGGTAAGAAGTTGAGGCTATGGAGAAAAGTGAAAGTGGTCAAGTTGGAGGTTTTAGAATTTCTGCAGAAGGTGTTTGATCTGTGTTTGATCAAGCAAATGAAGTCCACTTGACATGGCACTTGACAGGGTTGAAAAACATGAGAAAATAGGGTGCTTCACCAAATTTGGGCTCATTTGAAGAAACTAGCCAATGTAACTTTGGTGAACCCTAGAAATCAACAGAAACAGTTTCATCTTGATTGAGTCAAGCTAATCATCTCCCCTTGATGCACCACTTGGTGTAGCATCATCATTTGGGGTATTGATCATGCTCACAAAGTTTGAGGCTCCAGATAAAAAGTTGGTAATGTAAAGTTGTTCAAATTTGCATTTGAACAGAAAGGGTTTTGAGGTGATCTGATCAAGTTGCTCTATTCCAAATCTTGTGCCATTTGGTCTAGGTGCCTTATTAGGCCATTCTAGCATGTGCACCAAGTTTGAGAGCATTTGGACAAGTTTGGCCATGTAAAGTTGCTCAAACTTCAAATATGGACAGAATGGTTATGAAGGGGTTTGAGGAGGTTTTCTTGCTTCCCAAGGCATGGGGCTTGGCAAGATCATCAAATATGTCATATATGACATGATAGAATTTCCCTGGAATTTTTGGAGAAAGTTTCCTTTGTAAATATTTCAAAAGCTTGAAATATCCAGAAAGGGTTTTAGAGGGTTTAGCCCATTATTTTGAACATGACCAAGTGTTGAAACTCTTATATATGGACAATATATGTCCTATGAGTCTCTCTGAATTTTGGCAAATATTTTTGAAATAGTTAAATAATTTTCCCCTATTAAAGACCACGTCTGGCCTTAAGAAAAAGCTTTTTAATAAAATAGGAAAATAACTTTTAAAATTATACCTTTGTGGTTTCTGGGAGTCCTATGACTACTAGGTCTCAAATAAACCTTTTGAAATAATTTTCACACCCTAAATCATGTACTTGCAGTGCAAATCTCAATTCAGGGGTTTTTGGAAAACTAAATTTATAAAATACTTTTTGGCCAAATTAATTTTGTAAGAAAATACTATACTGTTATATAACACTTGGCATGATCATTGGGTAGAAGTTTAGAGTATAGAGATGAAATCTACAAGAGATCATAGTTGACTTTAATGAGCACATGAAAAAGCAAATGAAGAAAACTCAATTCCAAATAAAAGCCAAATGATGCTAAAAAAATTTCCTGGTCCAAATTTTCATGCTTCAAAGTTACAAATAACATGTTACAAAATGCAGGGTGTGACAGACCTACCCCCCTTACAAGAATCTCGTCCCCGAGATTCCTAAACTAGGGCTTAAAAGAGATCGGGAAACTCGGATCTAAGATAGTCTTCCCGTTCCCAGGTTGCTCCTGCTTCGGTGTGGTTGCTCCACTGGACCTTGAAGTACTTGATGGTACGGCTCCGCGTACGTCGTTCTGCTTCGTCCAGAATACGGATGAGCTTCTCGCGGTAGGTCAAATCAGGCTGCAGATCAATGGCTTGGTGATCCACATCCTGGTAGAGATTGGGCTTGTCTGGAACTTGGAGACACTTCCGGAGTTGTGACACATGGAACACATTGTGCACATCGGATAGCTCAGGTGGTAGTTCCAACTGATAAGCCACTTCTCCTCGTCGTGCAGAGATCACAAAGGGTCCAATGAACCTTGGTGCGAGCTTCCCCTTGACATGGAAACGCTTGGTTCCCTTTAGAGGAGTTACCCGCAGGTACACATGGTCCCCGACATGGAAACTCATGTCTCGGCGTCGAGTGTCAGCATAACTCTTCTGCCTTGACTTGGCTGCCTCTAATCGCTCTCTGACTAGTTGGACTTGCTCTTCTGCTGCGCGGAGAATATCTGGTCCAAAGACTAGTCCTTCTCCAGTCTCCGACCAGTTGAGGGGTGTGCGACAATTGCGTCCGTACAACACCTCAAATGGTGCCATCTGAAGGCTTGACTGGTAACTGTTGTTGTAAGAGAACTCGGCGAAAGGGAGACAGTCTTCCCACTTGGCTCCATATGCCAGGACACAGGCTCGGAGCATATCTTCGAGAATCTGATTGACTCGCTTAGTTTGACCTCCGGTCTGTGGGTGGAAAGCTGTGCTGAAAGACAATTTGGTTCCCAAGGCTTCTTGGAACTTCTTCCAGAACCTCGAGGTGAACTGGGTTCCTCGATCTGACACAATCTCCTTGGGAACACCGTGAAGACTTACGATTCGGTCTATGTAGAGAGCTGCCAGCCGGTTGCCATCATAAGTGGTCTTGGCAGGAATGAAATGAGCCACCTTGGTCAAATGATCGACTATGACCCAGATGGAGTCATGTCCTCTATTCGACCTTGGTAGTCCAGTGATGAAGTCCATTCCGACTTTATCCCACTTCCACTCAGGAACCTTGAGTGGTTGAAGCAATCCAGCAGGTCGCTGATATTCAGCCTTGACCCTTTGGCACACATCACACTTTGCAACATAGGTTGCAATCTCTCTCTTCATACCGTGCCACCAGAATCGTGCCTTCAAGTCTTGGTACATCTTGGTTCCTCCGGGGTGGATGGAATATGGGGTGTTGTGGGCTTCTTGCAGAATCAGCGTCTTCAGCTCGGTGTTGTTTGGTACGCAGAAGCGACCTTTGTACCAAACAATCCCGTGCTCGTCTTCGGAGAATCCTGGGGCCTTGCCCAGCTTCATCTTCTTCTTGATACCTTCGATGCTTGCGTGTCCTTCTTGAGCCTTCTTAACGTCGTCCATCAGGGTCGGTCTGACTTCCAAATGATCTAGAAGTCCGGGGGTGACCAATTCCAAACTGAATTGTTCGATTTCCTTAAACAAGGTTGGCTGCCTTTCTTGAATAATGATATTCAAAGAGCAAGCCTTCCTGCTTAAGGCATCGGCCACCACGTTAGCCTTCCCAGGGTGATACTGAACACTGAGGTCATAATCCTTGATGAGTTCCAACCATCTCCGCTGCCTCATGTTCAATTCCTTTTGGGTGAAAATATACTTCAGACTTTTGTAGTCTGTGTAAATCTCACACCGTTTCCCTAGGAGGTAATGCCGCCATGTCTTCAAGGCATGGACTACAGCCGCTAGCTCAAGATCGTGAGTAGCGTAGTTCTCCTCATGGGGTCGTAGCTGCCTGGAGAGGTATGCTATGACGCGGCCTTCTTGCATCAGAACGCTTCCCAATCCGGTTCGAGAGGCATCACAATATATCACGAACTCCTTGTGAATATCAGGTGTTGCCAGGACTGGAGCAGTGGTCAATCTCTTCTTGAGCTCTTGGAAGCTCTCTTCGCATTTCGGCGTCCACTCGAACTTCTTGTCCTTCTTGAGGAGCTGAGTCATTGGTCGTGCAATGCTAGAGAATCCTTCCACGAACTTGCGGTAATAGCCCGCTAATCCGAGGAAGCTTCTGACTTCCTTGACGGTCGTTGGAGATTGCCATTGGGTCACAGCTTCGATCTTTGCAGGATCAACAGATAATCCTTCCTCGGTCAAGACATGACCTAAGAATCCAACTTTATGCAGCCAAAACTCACACTTGCTGAATTTGGCATACAGTTGGTGCTCACGAAGCTTGTCTAGGACCATTCTCAGATGTTGCTCATGCTCTTCCTCCGACTTCGAGAACACAAGAATGTCATCAATGAAGACAACAACGAACTTGTCCAAATATTCCATGAAGACTTTGTTCATGAGATACATGAAGTAAGCTGGGGCATTGGTTAACCCAAAAGACATGACCGTGCACTCGTACAGGCCATATCTGGTTACGAATGCCGTCTTCGGAATATCTTGGGGTCTGATCTTCAGCTGGTAATACCCAGATCTGAGGTCGATCTTGGAGAATACCTTGGCTCCGCTGAGCTGATCAAACAGATCTTCGATCTTGGGAAGCGGGTACTAGTTCTTGATTGTAACTTCATTGAGGGAACGATAGTCAATGCATAAGCGGATGGTACCGTCCCTCTTTGCCACAAACAGAACAGGAGATCCCCAAGGGGAGGCACTCGGGCGGATAAATCCCTTCCTTAGCTGCTCTTCTAGCTGCTTCTTCAACTCGGCTAATTCTTCCGTCCCCATTCTATAAGGCTTCTTATAGATGGGTCCTGCTCCGGGCACGAGCTCGATGATGAACTCAATGTCACGGTCAGGGGGCATTCCCGGTAGTTCATCCGGAAAGACATCAGGATACTCACATACCGCCGGTACTTGATCTAGCCCAACTTCAGACAGACAGTTGACTTTAGCGGCTTGAGCGGAAGAGGAGTTGGGGGCAAACTTGACTTCGACTCCTTGGTCATTGGTCACAGTGACTGTCCAATTGGCACAGTCTAACAAGCCTTGGTGCTTGCTGAGCCAATTCATACCTAGGATCACATCCAAGCCTTGCGATCTCAGGACGATAAGGTCTGCTAGGAAGTCTACACCATTAATGGTAATACTGACTCCTTTACAGCCTATCTTGGCTCTCATCTCGGCTCCCGGGGTTTGTACCACCATAGGGTTATTCAGGGGTGTAGGGGTCATGCCACTTTTTAATGCAAATATTTGAGTGACAAATGAATGCGTTGCTCCCGAATCAAACAAGACAGTTGCAGGTGCTGAGTTGACAAGGAACGTACCCAGCACGACGTCCGGGTCTTCCTGGGCTTCTTCAGCAGTGACGTGATTCACACGCCCCTTCCCATAGTTCGGTGGATTGCGAGGAGCTGGGTTCCTTGGTGGCATTCCACGGCCTTGTCCCTGGTTCTGCGCATTGGGGCGCGGGGTATCAGGCTTCTTGTTGGGGCACACCCTGGAGATGTGTCCGGGCTGACCACACCCAAAACAAGTGACTTGATTTGGAGTGTTGATCTTGTTGCCACCACTGGTATTGGGGTTGAAGGCTGGCCTGGGGTTGGCATACTGCTGAGGCTGAGGATTGGCACGAGGTGCAGGAGCTCTTGGCTGCTGATAGGTGGGCTTGGCCGGGGCTGACTGCCACGGACGAGGCTTCTGGTTGCTGGAACTTCCCTTACTGACCAACTTGCGCTTGCGAGTGTCTTCCAAAGCACGCCGCTTGTCTTCAAGCATAAGTGCCTTGTTCACCAGGTCAGGGAAAGACGAGCAGTCGCACACGACAAGCGAGTATTGCAGAGTCTGATTAAGGCCTTCCATGAAGCGCTCCCTTTTGGCAGCATCAGTGCTAACATCTTCAGGGGCATACCTTGACAGAATACTGAACTTCTGCATGTACTCCTTGACAGTGCCACTTCCTTGCTTCAGGGCTCGGAACTCGCGCTTTTTGATAGTCATGACTCCAGAAGGAATGTGGGCCTTGCGGAATTCTGCCTTGAAGTTAACCCAAGTGATGTCTTGTTCAGCATGCATGACCTTGAATCCATCCCACCAAGCTCTTGCGGTTCCCCTGAGGCAGTGGGCTGCATAAGCCACTTTCTCGCGGTCTTCGGTGCATCCGACTAGTTCCAGGATCTCCTCAATGGAACGGACCCAGTCATCTGCATCCAGGGGTTCAGCAGTCTCGATGAAGGTTGGCGGTGCATGCTTCTTGAACTCTGCCAACGTGGAACATCCATTGCCATTCCCCGCCGGCTGGCGGTTGTTGGCGATAGCTTGAGCAATCAGCTGAAGAGCTGCAGTGTTGGCTTGGCGTTCCTCACGGAAAGCTTGGAGAAGCTGAGCCATGTCCATGCTTGGAGGAGGTGGTGGTGGAGCTTGGTCGTTGGTTTGGTCGTGGTCTGCCTCTGGCTGAGAGGATGCTCCGGCTTCGGGCTGCTGGGTAGAGGTACCAGTACGAGTTACAACAGGCATCCTGTTGGAGCGGTAAAAGGTCTCATGACTCGGAAGAGGAAAAGCAAGATAGATGGGTGCCTAGTAAGGGGGTGGGTGTGACACTAAATCAAATCATGCAAGGGCCGAGAGGCCAAAACACATTCATTAAAATCTAAACGGGTGATGTAGTCGTTTACACCTTCCCGAAGGAAGAATACGACATACATCCAGACACGACAAAAGCAAACACTAGATGGTTTCATATGAACCATACAAGGACTCGACTGCGCATAGGGGTTACACGACCTATCCTACCGTAGGGGTTACAACGGGCATATCCGAGTAGCGAATAATGCCTAAGCGGCGGAATGCTCGGTCGCGTATTCCGGCTCTTCTGGGTCTTCCTCCTTGTCTTCATCTGTCTGGGCTCCCTTGTTGCTTGAGGGAGTGGGGGAGTGGAGGAGTTGGATACGACGGTGCTTCGACGGTGGTGCAGGGAAAAGCTTGTGGTATTCCCT
The DNA here is from genome assembly GCA_902687465.1 of Secale cereale. Lineage (NCBI taxonomy): Eukaryota > Viridiplantae > Streptophyta > Magnoliopsida > Poales > Poaceae > Secale > Secale cereale. The sequence goes on from LR738711.1 coordinate 797,607,568, forward strand.
TGCTGTCATCCGGCGTCGCCGAGGTGGTTCTTCACCCTTGGAAGACACATCCTCGGAGGGCCTTCCGCCTCGATATGCGATAGCGGATTGTCCAGAAGGTGCTCCTTCCTTTTTGATCCTGTTTGCCTTCTCTTGAGCTCGACGAAGAAGTGCCTTGGTCTTGTAAAGTTCTTCTCGAAGCTTCATTGATTCCGAGGCCAAGTCTTGTGCCAGGCTGTCGGCACATAGACTGAAGTAGGTCTGGAACCGAAGCGAGAGTCCATCCTTCAGTGGAGGGGCTAGTGCGCTGCTTTCTTCGTCACCTTCCTTCCGGTAAGGTAAGAAGCGAGTTGCCATCTTGGCTGCCATCTCCGGAAGAAGCTCGCGGAGACGGGTTAGTGCCTTGAGTGCAGCAGCCTCGACAGCAAATGGTAGTGTTGCCATCTAGGGTCCCTCAAAGAACCAACTTGTGGGAGGATCGTTTGCCTTCACGATCACTTCCACATGGTACTCCACCTCAGTATCGCTCATCCAATGCTCAAGGTAGGTGAGGATGGGTGCTCGGTGGAACTGACACTCCTGGAGGCTATCCTCGAGAAGTAGGGGAAACCCAGTGGTCAGGTGCTCTTCGGGAACAGCGGCCATCTACAAAGGTGGAACAGGAGGGGTTAAAAAGCTGAGGAAATCTCAAGTTTAGAAAAGAAGAGAGGTTCAGAAGGTTTTGAAAAAGGGGTCTCAACTAACTAACGCCCATGCTAACTAAGGCTTCCTACAGTCAGGATGGCTCTGATACCAGCTCTGTGAGGACCCCGACTTAGAAGCCGAGATCACCGAATGCACGTGTATAGTGATCCCAGAGATCAATGCTCACTGAACACACAGAAGCTGCAATAACAAGAGTCTTACATCCATACAAATAGTCTTACACGAATTAAGGCCATTATGGCCAAGTCTTACATAGATAGAGCCTCATGGGCTGAATAGCAAATAACTCAAGTAGCGGAAGTCTTCGATAAACGGGTAGAACCCATGCCATCTGCCTTAACCCTACAGGCATTCTGACTGGGATAGCGTCCTAGTTCGCATGTTCGTCTCCAAAGAACTCTTCCTCATAATCCTGCTCTTCCATGCCTGGCCAATTAAATAACCAGTGGCAAGCCAATGAGTACTTTGAATGTACTCGCAAGCAACCCATGATGTGGTAACAATGCAATGGAACAATAATGAACAATCTAGCAGAAAGCTAGATCAATATGCTATCATCAAGTTATGCATCAATAACCTCACGTAACCTCGAAGACAGGTTACCGACATCAACATGAATATAGATCATCTCATCGAGTCAAGTCACCACCTTGACTCATCACACACATACCAACACTGATGAAGTAAAATTCTGGACATAGTTTAAGTAGCACCACCCAACTGTCCATGACCGTGGACACGACTATTCGAATAGTTTTACACTCTGCAGAGGTTGCGCACTTTACCCACAAGATCCGGGGAACTTCCGTGTCATCCACGACCCGCGGTACCTCAAGTACCCGGGGTAAGCACCCGATCATTACCTTTCCTTAGACGACACTAACATAGAGTCCACTCGTTGGCACACGGCCCTCGGGTACAAACAATAGATCACGGGACTTGCCCTAATTTCCATGTTCACGCGTACCCGAAGGGACCAACGGTGTGTTCGGTGCCCTGTAAAAACAGTCATGGCCGTCTATCCAAGCACGACCCCGTCCCGGGAAAGACCTCAAGTCTTCTCGTCACTAGTAATGCGGGCACCATGCTAGTATCGACCTAAGTAATCAATAAAGCCCCGTCCCATAAGGGGTAGTGTGGTTGCACATGTTTGGTTGGGACGATAGTCACACATAAATCTAATCCATCATTCCACCATGCACAAGATCTACCGGCACATCACTTCTTCCTCAAGTGATGACCTAACATTTCATCACCCTCGGGCATTAGGGGCACCCGATGGGTTCATGCAAAGTTTTCAACTACGGGGGGTTCATATCACACATGCATCATATAAGCATCAAGACCAACTATTTGCATGACATCTAGCACATAGCAAGATCAACAATAAGGCATGCATCATGTGGTGGTTCATCTAGGTTACTATCATAACCCTAATCATCACACATCGGAAACAAACCGGTTCCGAAGAACAAGTGTATCATGGTCAAAGGGCTGCTTGCCTGGATTGGCTTGGTCTTCAAAGTCTTCTAGTCCTTCTCATTCTTCTTCCACAGCAACTTCGTCAAATACGGGATCTATACGTCGCATAATAACCACGGGAAAATAAGAATACAAATAAAACAGAAAAATCAAAGTGCTCAGAAAAATGTCAACTCATTTTTGTAAAATACTAGAGGGATTTCCAAGATGGGGAAAAATCTTAGTTGGAGTTTTGGAGTTACATAATAGGATATATTGATTTTTGAACAGGAGTTATACTACTCAAATTTGAATTTAAATTTGAACAGTGCACAAAAGTTTCATGGATTTGAATGAAAGTGGTACCATTAAATAGGTTGGAATATTACAAGATTTTAGGAGTTGGAATTATTTAATTTGGATCAATATTCTTTTCTGCATAAATGTTTAAAACATCAACAGAAAAGAAAAAGAGAAAAAGGGTCCTGTGCACTGGGCCAGAAGGGGCCACAGTGCACGGCCCAGATGGACTGGCCCAGCCGCACGGAGCCAGCGCGCACGCACGTCAGGTTTCAAACCTGACGGGCGGGGCCCGTGGGTCAGCGGCACAGAGGAGGGGAGAGAGGTGGGGGGATGACAAGCGGGGCCCGCCTGTCATCTCTAACCCCTCGGCCATGGCGGCGACGAGCTCACCGGCGACGATTCCGGCCACGGCGACGGCAACGGAGGCCAGGGACGGACTCAGTGGCGTGTTGCGGTTGCAGTGGTGGTAGCGTGGCACGGCGGGGAGCCCTAGTTTCCGACTGCAAATGGAGGGGGAAGGAGAGGGGAAAGGGTCAGTGAGGTGCGGCGGTTCCGAAATGAGTGGAAGGAGGGGCAGGGGAGGCCTGTACCTCGAGATCGCCGGCGGCCCGACGCGGTGGAGCTCCGGTCGATCCCGAGCACTGGGGCGTCCTGGGGTCGAACTAGTGATGCAGGAGGGATCAGTGGAGAGGTGTGAGGCTGGTGGTGGTGTTGGAGAAGCTCGGGGAGGCCTATATATAGGGGTTCGACGAGGACCCGTGGTCCAGTGCGCCGGCGAGCTCCGGCTCGACGCTACAGCGCACGGGAGGCCAGGGGAGTGTGTCTGGGAAGTTCATGGACGAGCTCCACGTCCAGCTGGGGTAAGAGGAGGAGCGGGGGGAGCGGCAGAGGGGCGCGCGCGTGCGAGGCAGAGGAGTGGCTGCCGCGGGCGGCCAGCGCGCGTGCGACAGCGGCTACTAGAGGGTGTAGGAGGAGGGGGGACAACGCCAGGGAGGTCGCGGACGTCGAGGGGCCTCGACTGGCGCGAGGGGGAGGCCCGAGGCTGTCGGGGAGTGGCGATTGGCCCGAGCCAGCGTGCGAGGTGCACTGTTCGCGCGCTCTGGAGCGTGCGTATGGCTGGCATCAGCATGCTCTCGCCGGCTTGGCCCGTTCCAGCGTGCCCAACAGTGTCTGGTGTGTAGAGGGAGGAGTAAAGAATTGCCCTGAGGCTTTGGATGCTCTGGGGTGCAGAGAGAGAGTGAGAGTGTTGGTAAAAATGGTGAAAGTTGTTTGTACAGCAAGGTCAAGTAGAGGTTTCACCCCTCAATCATGGAGCTGAGGTGCTGGGGAAGTTACTGGAGGTAGCTGGTAACTTATTGAGCTTGTGGTAAGAAGTTGAGGCTATGGAGAAAAGTGAAAGTGGTCAAGTTGGAGGTTTTAGAATTTCTGCAGAAGGTGTTTGATCTGTGTTCGATCAAGCAAATGAAGTCCACTTGACATGGCACTTGACAGGGTTGAAAAACATGAGAAAATAGGGTGCTTCACCAAATTTGGGCTCATTTGAAGAAACTAGCCAATGTAACTTTGGTGAACCCTAGAAATCAACAGAAACAGTTTCATCTTGATTGAGTCAAGCTAATCATCTCCCCTTGATGCACCACTTGGTGTAGCATCATCATTTGGGGTATTGATCATGCTCACAAAGTTTGAGGCTCTAGATAAAAAGTTGGTAATGTAAAGTTGTTCAAATTTGCATTTGAACAGAAAGGGTTTTGAGGTGATCTGATCAAGTTGCTCTATTCCAAATCTTTTGCCATTTGGTCTAGGTGCCTTATTAGGCCATTCTAGCATGTGCACCAAGTTTGAGAGCATTTCGACAAGTTTGGCCATGTAAAGTTGCTCAAACTTCAAATATGGACAAAATGGTTATGAAGGGGTTTGACGAGGTTTTCTTGCTTCCCAAGGCATGGGGCTTGGCAAGATCATCAAATATGTCATATATGACATGATAGAATTTCCCTGGAATTTTTGGAGAAAGTTTCCTTTGTAAATATTTCAAAAGCTTGAAATATCCAGAAAGGGTTTTAGAGGGTTTAGCCCATTATTTTGAACATGACCAAGTGTTGAAACTCTTATATATGGACAATATATGTCCTATGAGTCTCTCTGAATTTTGGCAAATATTTTTGAAATAGTTAAATAATTTTCCCCTATTAAAGACCACTTCTGGCCTTAAGAAAAAGCTTTTTAATAAAATAGGTAAATAACTTTTAAAATTATACCTTTGTGGTTTCTGGGAGTCCTATGACTACTAGGTCTCAAATAAACCTTTTGAAATAATTTTCACACCCTAAATCAAGTACTTGCAGTGCAAATCTCAATTCAGGGGTTTTTGGAAAACTAAATTTATAAAATACGTTTTGGCCAAATTAATTTTGTAAGAAAATACTATACTGTTATATAACACTTGGCATGATCATTGGGCAGAAGTTTAGAGTATACAGATGAAATCTACAAGAGATCATAGTTGACTTTAATGAGCACATGAAAAAGCAAATGAAGAAAACTCAATTCCAAATAAAAGCCAAATGATGCTAAAAAATTTTGCTGGTCCAAATTTTCATGCTTCAAAGTTACAAATAACATGTTACAAAATGCAGGGTGTGACAAGGGGGGCGGTGGACATGTCCGGCGCTGTCGGATTTTTGTACGGCGGCGGGCGGAGGGAGAAGGCTAGGGTTTGCCCGCAAAAATTGGACGGGGGAGGTCTATTTATAGGTAGAGGGAGCTAGGAGAGTCCAAATGAGGTGCGGTTTTCGGCCACGCGATCGTGATCCAACGGCGAAGAACTTGGAGAGGGTTTAGATGGGCTTGTGGGCTGTTGGACTTCAAAGAGAGATGGCTTCCAACGGTTAACGCGGTTAACCGTTGGGGCATCAAACCACCTCCAAATGGAACGAAATTTGACAGGCGGTCTACGTACACTATAATAAGACCACACGCCAAGTTTCAACCCATTCCGAGAACATTTTCCGGCCACTTAAAAAACAAGGTTTCGGAGGTGCCGCGGGCACGTGCGAGTGTGTCTGGGCTCTGAACGGACAACGGAGAGGACTGGGAAAACCGAACGAATGCAAGTTTTGAAAACATGTAGATGCAATGAACATGATGACATGGAAAAATGTAACACGCAAGCAGATGGCATGGCAATGACGGTGAATAAGAGGATAACACCTGGCACATCGGTCTCGGGGCATCACACACACGCACCGTGTTGTTAAGCAATCCAACAGTGAATGACGGCGAGAGTCTGGCATCCCACATAAATGAAACTTATCCTCCTCAGCCATGTTCCTAATGTGTCTAACATCCTATGTAGGGATTGAGTGTTTGGTAAGTCTCCAAAGAAAATTACGGACCTTTCCCTGGTACCTTAACCAACCACAAAGAGGTCCAACTATTCGCTTGTGCTTCATAATCCGAACTTCCCACATTACCTTCTAGCCAATCTTATTTCCTTCTCTTCGTGTCAACTAACATGCGATAAGCTGATCTCACTATGAACATACCATTCTTCTCAAAATTCCATACCCCGAAATCGTACATCCGCCAAGTGAAAATAGGGATATTCAGAATTGTACTTTTGTCCGCCGCCAGAAAGGTTTGGTCAATGATTTCCCTCCTCCAAGTAGCACTTGTATTATCTATGAGTTCACTTACCATTGTGGGTGGGAGGGGGGTTAGCAGACAGACAAGTGATGACCCACAAGTATAGGGATCTATCGTAGTCCTTACGACAAGTAAGAGTGTCGAACCCAACGAGGAGTAGAAGAAAATGATAAGCGGCTTTCATCAAGGTATTTTCTGCAAGCACTGCAATTATCGGTGACAGATAGTTGTATGATAAGATAATTCGTAACGGGTAACAAGTAACAATAGTAACTACGGTGCAGCATGGTGGCCCAATCCTTTTTGTAGCAAAGGACAAGCCTGGACGAACTCTTATATAAAGCAAAGTGCTCCCGAGGACACATGGGAATTGTTGTCAAGTTAGTTTTCATGATGCTCATATATTCGCATTCATTACTTTGATAATTTGATATGTGGGTGGACCGGTGCTTGGGCGACCTTCCTTGGTCAAGCCTCCCACTTATGATTAACCCCTCTCGCAAGCATCCGCAACTACGAAAGAAGAATTAAGGTAACTCTAACCCTAGAATGAAACATATGGATCCAAATCAGCCCCTTACAAAGCAACGCATAAACTAGGGTTTAAGCCTTTGTCACTCTAGCAACCCATCATCTACTTATTACTTCCCAATGACTTCCCCTAGGCCCAAATCATGGTGAAGTGTCATGTAGTCGATGTTCACATAACAACACTAGAGGAAAGACAACATACATCTCATCAAAATATCGAACGAATACCAAATTCACATGATTACTTATAACAAGACTTCTCACATGTCCTCGGTAACAAACGTAACTACTTATGAAGCATATTCATGTTCATAATCAGAGGGGTGTTGAATAGCATTAAGGATCTGAACATGTGATCTTCCACCAAGTAAACCAACTAGCATCAACTACAAGGAGTAATCAACACTACTAGCAACCCACAAGTACCAAACTAAGGTTTTGAGACAAAGATCATATACAAGAGATGAACTAGGGTTTGAGAGGAGCTGGTGCTGGTGAAGATGTTGATGGAGATTGAGGCCCTCTCGATGAGAGGATCGTTGGTGATGACAATGGCTTCGATTTCCCCCTCCCGGAGGGAAGTTTCCCCGGCAGAATAGCTCCACCGGAGCCCTGGATTTGTTCTGGCCAAGTTCCGCCTCAAGACGGCGGCGCTTCGTCCCGAAAGCCTCCTTATGATTTTTTTTCAGGTCAAAACATGTGATATAGTAGAAGATGAGCATCGGGGGCATGCCAGGCTGCCCACAAGGCATGGGCGCGCCCAGAGGGGTAGGGCGCACCCCCCACCCTTGTGGACGGCATGTGGCCCCGCTTTGGTGCTTTTTTCGCCCAATATTTTTTATATTTTCCAAAACTGCTCCCCGTGAAGTTTCAGGACTTTTGTGGTTGTGCAGAATAGGTCTCTAATATTTGCTCCTTTTTCAGTCCAGAATTCCAGCTGCCGGCATTCTCCCTCTTCATGTAAACCTTGTAAAATAAGAGAGAAAAGGCATAAGTATTGTGCCACAATGTGTAATAACATCCCATAATGCAATAAATATGGATATAAAAGCATGATGCAAAATGGACGTATCAACTCCCCCCAAGCTTAGACGTCGCTTGTCCTCAAGTGAAAGCCGAAATCAAAAAATATGTCCACATGTTTAGAGATAGAGGTCTCGATAAAAATAAAATACGGACATGAGGGCATCATGATCATCTTTAGGACATCAACATATATTTCCATATAGGTTCTTATGCTAAAGTAACAACTCATTCACAAGATAAAGTATGAATCAAAAACTTCATTGAAAACTAACAAACTATGATCTCAGTCACTAAAGCAATTGCAATTGATCATAACATCGGAAAGAGTCAATATAAGAGATTTTCAGCAAGTACACATACTCAACTATTGTTTAGTCTTTCACAATTACTAACACTCACGCAATACTTATGAGTTCAAAGTTTAATCGGACACAGAGAAAGATAGGGGCTTATAGTTTTGCCTCCCAACGGTTTACCTCGAGGGTAATGTCAACAATAATACTTTTTGGTAACCTACATCCAAGTGGGTATATATATCTGGATCTCTCCAACACATAGTGCTTGCCAAAGGAGAAAAGTAAAAAGGAAAGGTGATGGTCACCTTGACTCTTGTATCATGGTAGAAGGATAAAGTAAAAGATAGGCCCTTCGCAGAGGGAAGCAGAGGTTGTCATGCGCTTTTATGGTTGGATGCACAAAATCATAATGAAAAAGAACGTCACTTTATATTGCCGCTTGTGATAAAGAACTTTATTATGCAGTCTGTCGCTTTTATTTCTTCCACATCACAAGTTCGTATAAAGCTTATTTTCTTTCACACTAATAGATCATACATATTTAGAGAGCAATTTTTATTGCTTGCACCGATGATAATTTACTTGAAGGATCTTACTCAATCCATGGGTAGGTATGGTGGACTCTCATGGCAAAACTGGGTTTAGGGATGTTTGGATGCACAAGTGGTATCTCTACTTGGTACAAAGTATTTGGCTAGCATGAGAGGGAAATGCAAGCTCAACGTGTTGGAGGATCCATGACAATATAACTTCTATTCGGATGTAAGAAGACATAACTCATTATGTTGTCTTCCTTGTCCAACCTCAACCTTTTAGCATGACATATTTTAATGAGTGCTCACAATCATAAAAGATGTCCAAGATAGTATAGTTATATGTAAAACCTCTTTTTCTTTATTACTTCCTATTAATTGCAACAATAACTAAAACTATGTTTGTAACTCTCAACAACTTTTATTCATCATACTCTTTGTAGCGACCTCGATCCGAATCGACCGAAGTCTCTGTCCTTAGTGTCACCCCTGGATCAGTATGCTGACACAAACAGTACTTTGAGGATTTATAGCAGAGTTCGATCACACTTTATTACATCGAAAATCCTCATAAGGAGTATTTATTACAATAAAATGGCTGAAGGGCATAAACTAGTACGAAATCTTGCGGAACCATCGAAGATAAGTTGAGTCCATCCAACTCCATGGCAAACATTGAGTGCATGACAACAACCTAATCGCACCTTAATCTTCGTCGATAAACTCTGCAACATGAGACGTTGCAGCCCTGTAAGTCAGCACATTGAATATGCTCGCAAGAACACACTATAGCAAGTAATGAAGAACAAAAGCCTACACTATATGCATATATGGCTGGTGGAGGCTGTAAGGTTAGTTTTTGCATAAAGCTAATTTTTCCCTACAACAAAGGAATAAATTTTAATTACTACTCAGTTGTTAATTAAGAAATATTAAGAAATGGTTCCTCCATCTCAATCCCAAATTACCAACGTCATTAATAACCCAACAAGTTAAATTAATAGAGTGTTGAGATCAGTCCATAATTCAAATTCCAGGATACTCAAGATGTCCATAACCAGGGACACTACTACTCATGAATAGTTTGTACACTCTACAGAGGTTTGTGCACTTTTCCCCACAAGACTCGATCTCCCCAGTTTGATTTCTCGCACTGCATGGTGTTTGAGAAACGGATGACCGAGCCACAGTCTTTCAGAAGCATTTACTCTTTACCCCGGATGGATAGTTACACCTATTTTCCCCTACATCTGCTAGTTCACCACTGAAAGAGCTCACACAACATACTCAACTATGCCAGAGCCCATAATGGCATGTGGCTGCACACGGAAGTTTCTAGGCATGAACGATATATGATCCCTTTGAGCCTGGGTGGCATTCCATAGGATAATCACATGGGTCCTCCGGGATTTCCTTGGACAACCCTAGATTCTCCAGGTGCCCTGCAACCAATCCACCCAGTGGTGTATTAAAGTTACACCTTAAGAATTCCCTTAGTTGTTATTACACTCACAACTTTCATGAATTCTCACATACCAATCCATGTCTACAAGCATGGCTAAGTAAATAAGTAACAAAGGGTATATTCCCGTGGGTTGATCTCACGTCATTGGGTTCCTACCTCATGAACTACTAAGCAATACAACATGTGATCAAGTCCTACTCATGCAATCTTTGAGGATAGAACTAATGCACTAAAAACTGGGTATTGGAAAGTATGATCAAAGTATGAACTTGCCTTGCCGACGATCGTTGAAACCTAGTGACTCGTAGTAGCACGCTTCACACTCCGGAAATTCTATCGCAATCAAACAATAGCATACATAAGCAATTATGCAACAGAATCGAAGAACGAACTCGAAAGACTTCGAAAATGAGCAAATGGCTCTTGTAACAGAAACAATTTCTAACATTACCAAAATTAAGTGAATTTGGCCTTATCAGAAAGTTTAGGTCAAAAGCTTCGATTTGCAAAAAGAATCAACTCAAACGGAGTTACGAAACTCAAGTTACGATCCAAAGAAGTTCAAATACAAATATGTTTGAATTCAAATTTTAAAACTTTCAAAATCAAATTTGAGTTGCTCTAGTAGAAAGATAAGATCGTAATGAAGAAACTGGCATTGGTTTCATCTAATTTTGAATAACGAGTAAAAAGTAACGATCATTTGAAAACCAGGGACTGAATGGTAAAAAGTTTAATCGCGGATAGGTCCCTGACAAAAAAATAACAGAAAAAGAAAAATCTCAATAGAGAACGTTCGTTTTCTGAAACTAAATAGTAGACGTTCGTTGTTTAAATAAAACCTAAAAAACGAATATAGGTTTTTCTAAAAAATGATCCAGTTGTTTTTAAATACCGACACTAAAAAAACGGGCGGTTTTTACCTCGCGGACCGGATCGGCCGGCGGGTCGGGTTGCGGGTTCGAGCGACGGGCGCGACGGCGGCGGAGTCGGGCGGCGGCGTCCGAGGCGGGGAGGCGCGGGGTGGCACAATGGTGCAGCGGCAGCGGCGGCGTGCGGCGCGGAGGGTGGCGGCGGTGCGGGACGAGGGAAGAGGGGGGGCGAGGGGCGGCTTATAAGGACGGGATGCGGGTGCCTTAGGGGAGGTGCAAGGCGACGGGGGTCGTGTCGTAGCCGAACTCCTGCGAGTCCGGTTCCCGCACGGGATGGAGGCGGCGACGGTCGGCTGGGGTGGGTGGGTCGGCCCAGTCGGACTGGCCCTGAAACTTTTTTTAAATCCGTCGAACGAAAAATTCAAAATAAAATATAAAAAAATCCTAAAAATTCCAGAAATAATTTTCCTTGTTCCCACATAATATTTGGGACAAAGTGAACCTTTTTCTGAAATAAAATGCCCAAAATAAAATAGCTTTTAAAAATGAAAATTTTAAAATAATAAATTGCAAATAAAAATCCAAATAAAAATATTTTTACTCAAAATTCAAATTCCAGTATTTTTATTTCTGTTTTTGAAGAAGTCATATTATCTTCCCTCATTTATTTTACTTAAAGTCTTTGGATCAATTTTCAAATAAATTCAAATTCAAATATTTTCGAATGATGGATGCATCTGAATGATCAATGTTAACATCCAAATTGAAAATTGGGATGTTACACTCTTTATATGTGCCATCATTACTCTTCATCAGATCAACATATGATCTTTTTATTTCTTTTATTTACTCCCTTTTTTTCATTTTTATTCCCTAAAGATCATAGCAAGAAAGTAGATCCCTCAACTCAAAACCACTCTTTATTATATAACTCACGGACTCGATTACATAGACAGATCTTAAAGCAAAACTCAAAACTAGATCATACTAAAAACTTTATTATACTAGATCAAGATATAACCAAAAGGATCAAAATAAGAAAAATGATAAAGATAATGGTGTAATGATGATATGATACCGGGGAACATCCCCCAAGTTTGGCAGTTGCCAAGGGGAGTGCCCATACCCATGTTTTTATCTCTCTTTCTTCGGAGGTGGTGTTATGGAGTTGTTGATGTAGTAGGCTTGTCATCCATCTTCCAAGGCATATGCTCACCATCATAGAAAGATGAACGAGTCTCCTGGATCCTCAAATCTGCAGCCAAACTCATCTTCTTAAATCTATACTCATACTCACAGTTTTGGTTTGGAGGTCATAGATATGGGCTTGGAGATGCTCAATTTTCTCGTGAAGCTTGAGGATGGCTTCCCCAATGTTCTTGGCATCCAGCTTGTGATTGTTGGTGAACTCTGCGATCATCAAGTGATTAGCATTGAGTCCACGTTACACCATCCCTTGACACTTGAAAACTTGTTGTTCCATTGCTTCAGGTCTTGTCTCCACGCTTCCGGTCTTCTTCGGCCCCTCAACGTCACGGATATGCAGCACCCCCTAACGCATCTCAACGGTTTGAGGGTGTTGCAACACCTCTGAAAGGTAGGGGTTGATGACCTTCTTGAAAAACTTGTCCTTGGGGGCGCTTGGAGACGTCATGGCGATCTAGATCTGTCAGAAAACAACTCGAAACAAGAACATAGGATTTTGTCGTGGTACGGTGGTCAAAACCTTCGGGAGATTATATAATGAATTTTCACCGACCGAAAGAAGTATCGTGCAAGGAAACGGAGTCCGGAGGGCACACGAGGTAGCCACAAGGCAGGGGCGCCCAGGGCGGTAGTGCGCGCCCTCCACCCTTGTGGTTGCCTTGTGCGCTCTTCGAAATACTTTTAATTTTTCCTATTTTTATAAATATTCCAAAACAGAGAAAAATTACCATTGGAAATGTTTTGGAGTCGCTTTACTTACCGTACCACATACCTATTCCTTTTCGGAGTCTGAAACGTCCTGGAAAGTATCCCTTGTGTACTCCTCCGGTGTCATGGTGTTAATTATGTTGGTCTCAACATTTAAAGGAGTACCTGAGATATAATATGTTTGATTCTTTGACCGTTTACCACTGATATGTCTCCAACGTATCTATAATTTATGAAGTATTCATGCTGTTATATTATCATTCTTGGATGTTTTACAATCATTTTATATCATTCTTTGGGACTAGCCTATTGACATAGTGATAAGTGCCAGTTGTTGTTTTTTGCATGTTTTTTACATAGCAGGAAATCAATATCAAACGGAGTCCAAACACCACGAAAATTTTAGTGGATTTTTTATGGACCAGAAGACTCCTGATGGGCCAGAGCAGCACCTGGGGGTGCCCCGAGGGGGGCACAACCCACCAGGGTGCGCCTGGGGGCCCAGGCGCGCCCAGGTGGGTTGTGCCCACCTAGGTGGCCTCCCGCACCCCTTCTTCGCACTATAAATTCCCAAATATTCCGAAACCCTTCGGGGTGAACCTAGATCGGAAGTTTCGCCGCCGCAAGCCTCTGTATCCACAAAAACCAATCTAGACCCCATTACGGCACCCTACCAGAGGGGGAGATCATCTCCGGTGGCCATCTTCATCATCTCGGTGGCCACCATGATGAGGATGGAGTAGTCCACCCTCGGGGCTGAGGGTTTGTACCAGTAGCTATGTGTTTAATCTCCCTCTCTCTCTCTCTCGTGTTCTTGAGATGCACAATCTTGATGTATCGCGGGCTTTGTTAATATAGTCGGATCATATGGTGTTTTCCCCTCTCTATCTTGTTGTGATGAATTGAGTTTTCCCTTTGAGATTTTGCTGTTATCGGATTGAATACTTTTATGGATTTGAGAACACTTGATATATGTATTGCAATTGAATACTCATGGTGACAATGGGGTATCGTATTGATTCACTTGATATATGTTTTGGCACTCAACTTACGGATTCCCGAGGTGACATTGGGGTAATCTATGCATAGGGGTTGGTGCACGTTCTTGTCTTTGTTTCTCCGGTAGAAATCTTGGGGCACTCTTTGAAGTTCTTTGTGTTGGATTGAGTATTATGAATATGAAATTGTTTTGGTGTTATTTTAGTACGAACTCTTGATAGATCGATCGGAAATAATAACTTGTGTTATTTTCGTACGAACTCTTGATAGATCGATCAGAAAGAATAACTTGTCTTATTTTAGTACGAACTCTTGGATAGATCGATCAGAAAGAATAGCTACAAACAATCCCTTCTTATGCTCTCCGCTAGATAGGAACTTTGGAGTGATTCTTCATCACACATATAGGGATGGTTCTGTGATCCAATTATATTAGCATTGTTGAGAGATTGCACTAGCGAAAGTATGGACCCTAGGCCTTGTTTTCAAGCATTGCAATATCGTTTGTGCTCCATTTTATCACTTGCTACCTTGCTGTTTTTATTGTTACTATTACAAAAACAATATCTACTATCCATATTACACTTGTATCACCATCTCTTCGCCGAACTAGTGCACCTATACAATTTGCCATTGTATTGGGTGCGTTGGGGACACAAGAGACTTTTTATTATTTGGTTGCAGGGTTGTTTGAGAGAGACCATCTTCATCCTACACCTCCCACGGATTGATAAACCTTAGGTCATCCACTTGAGGGAAATTTGCTACTGTCCTACAACACTCTACGCTTGGAGGCCCAACACGAGTCTACAAGAACAAGTTGTGTAGTAGACATCAAGCTCTTTTCTGGCGCCGTTGCCGGGGAGGTGAGTGCTTGAAGGTATATCTTTATATCTTGCAATCGAATCTTTTGCTTTCTTGTTTTATCACTAGTTTGGTTTGTAAAAGAAAACCACAAAAAATTTGGAATTAAGGTTGCATCATATTATTCATCTTTATAATGTCTTTCGTGAAAATGATGGAAATGAAAATTGTGATCAATTGATAGAAGAAGAATTCAATAAAATGTTTGGCATGAATGATGATCATGATTGCAATGTTTTTGGTACGAACTCTTTGAATATCCATGCTGCTAATGATATGCAAATCCATAATCTTGGGGATGCTATGTTTGATGAAGATGATATTTTTAGCCCCCAAGATTTGATGTGGAAATTTGTTATAATGGTAGCATGCCTCCTATTTATGATGATTATATTGATAAAAGTGGATTTGGAGAGGTCATTGTCGGTGTCAAAACCGGCATATCTCGGGTAGGGGGTCCCGAACTATGAGCCTGAGGATCCATGGTAACATGAGGCTGGGGACACGATCTTTACCCATGTGCAGGCCCTCTCGATCGAGATAAAACCCTACTTGCTGCTATATTAATATGGATGAATATGAATACAAGAGTTGATCTACCTCGAGATCGTAATGACTAAACCCTAAAGTCTAGCCTATGAGGATTTGAGGTTCTCCGTTAGCCTCTACAGACTAAACCCTCCGGTTTATATACACACCAGAGGGGCCTAGGGTTTGTACATAGAATCTTGCAGAGGAAGCAAAGATTACACCCGAACCTAAAACCTGCCATCATACGAATACAGGAGTCCTATCCGGATACAAGAGATGATCTTCAACTATGATCTTCATGGCCCACCAGCCCGGCCCACCAAGAGTTATCTGGCCTCCCGAGGACCCCTCGATCCAGGACTCCCTCGGTAGCCACTGAACCTGACTTCAATGACGTTGAGTTCGGCTTCTGTTTTGTCTTCGGTGTTGCAAGGCAGGTTCCTTCTTCCGAACTTATTTTCTGCAAAAAGGTGTATTGTGTTAGGCTCTCCAAGGTTAATACAACCCTTAGCCTTGAAGGCAAGGCTCTCAAATAAAATGAATAATGTGTCTCTACTGACAACTTTTGGGTGAAGCGTCGCGTCTATCCCACTAACATATCGAACCATTTTATTTGGTCTTAGTTTCGTGTCTCGAGGTATATCCTCATTGACACGTCCCATCGGAATAGAGATCGTGCCCGCTTATTGTGGGATCCTTATCAATATGACGTGAGCACCCACGCCGTGCATTACGCTCGGCCGCTTCAGGAGCCGGCGAGGTTTATGGCTAAAGTGGAGGGACGCTCTGTATACACAGCATTATAAAAGGACACCAAATCCCGTCATCGGCACCACGCCTTCCTCAAGCTCGAGCTCTACAATCTCCCTAGCCCCAGCTTTCCCATCCCCTACGCCCACCGCTCTGCATTCCTCAACCACCGTCTCCTTCCCCAGCAATGGCTGGTTCCGGCGCCAGGGGCAAGTGGGAGGCCTCCACGGTTACTGAAAACCCGTGGAGGATCTTAGGAGAGCGGGCTATCTCGCCGCTGATATCGCGCACCGAGTCCCTGCCAAGGGTCTGGTGATTCCTGTCCCTAAGGCAGGTGAGAGGGTAGTTTTTACTTCTCACTTTATTAGGGGGCTAGGGTTTCCACTCCACCCATTTGTTCGGGGTCTGTTGTTCTTCTACGGGCTAGATTTCCATGATCTAGCCCCGAATTCAATCCTTCACATATCCGCTTTCATAGTGGTGTGTGAAGCTTTCCTCCGCATCCCTCCACACTTCGGCCTATGGTTGAAAACCTTCAACGTGAAGCCGAAGGTGGTGTATGGACACCACGCAGAGTGCAGGGGCGCTATGATTAGCAAGCTCCCAAATGCGATTTGGCCCAAAGGGTCATTCATGGAGACGAATAAGGTCTGGAAGCAGGAGTGGTTCTATATCACCGAACCCCGTGACGCCAAATGGGCGGCAGAGCCTGCTTTCAGATCCGGACCCCCAGAGAGGTTGACCTCCTGGACAAAAAAGGGTCTGGACTGGGGGTCTCCAACTGCAGTGACGACACTCCAGGGTCGTGTGTTCGGCATGATCTCCAAGGGGCACCAGCTCTCCTCCGTGGTCGAGGTAATGCTGACCTGGCTTATTCTCCCTTGCCAAAGCTGGGACTCCTCCCTATGGGAGTTCGATCCGGCATGAGACAAGCCGCTGAAGCATCTCTTCGGCTTTATGCACAAGGAGATCTGGAAGCATCTCTTTAAGAGCCAGAAGGAGTGGCCGGCCGAAACCAAAGACACGGGCTTTAGCACCGCGCTCTCCGCCCTAGAGGTAATAGAAAACTTCGCCGAACAATATTTCTTCCCTTATTAATGATAATAGGAATTGGAGTTTTTGCATGATATACAGGGTTGGACGAAGAAGGCGACCCGGATCAAGCGTCCGGCACCTCTGCCCGAAGACCTAGAATCGCCTCAGGTGATGGCGATGCTGGTCCCAGCGCCATACAAGGTGCCGGTCAAGAAGCCCAAGAAGAAGGGCAAGGGGGGCGGAGACAGCCCCCGTCCTACGGACAAGAAGTTCAAGGAAATCAACATCCTCTCCTCTGACGAGGTGGAGGAAGATGATGAGGAGGAAGAGGAAGAGGAGGAAGAGCAGCTCCCTGTACAAGGCAGGGAGACGAAGAGGGTGGCCGCTGCTGACGCAGGTAGGGGTGGGCACATTCACATCGAAAACCGAAAACCGAAACCAAACCAAACCGATTTAACCGATTTGTCTAATAAATTGGTTTTTGGTGTTTTGGTTCGGTTGGAAAAGTAGCGACCGTTCCGTGTTTGGTTTTGCATCAGTTTCCAATCTATAGAAACCATACAAACCGAACTAGCCGAACTATACGTGATCCCCTTTATTCTTGGAGCGCCAAAGATGCCAGCACATTAGTTAATTTAGGTAATTATTATAACACACTGCCTACTACGTGAATCATCCCACAAAAAAGTAGGTAATTTGCGTTGCCTCCCGCGAGTACTAATAGAACCTCCGTTCGTGCAAGTACGTACTACTACTAGTGATCGATCCTAGAAGTAAACATACGGCTTCCATGTGTGATTAATATATTAATTTTTTTTTCTATTTTATATGGCGTATGAGACGCACACATAATCCATTTTATGGTTAACCGAACAAACCGAACGGACAAATTTTGGTTAAAAAGGTTCGGTTTATATTTTTAGTATAATTATTTTGGTTCTTATTTTACAGAAACCGAAATTTAGAAAAACCGAATAAACCTAACCAAACTAACCATATAAACCGAATGCCCACCCCTAGACGCAGGCACGGCCGCACGCCGGAGGAAACTGAACCTTGCGGCTAGTCCGGATTCATCCAAACATAGTTTCGTGGCGAAGCCCAGGGAAAAACCCCTACCCGAATCGTAAGTTTTATTCGGATTGACTGCTGCACCTTTGTTTATTTAGTATTTTTGATACTTACTTTGTATTTCTCTCCTGCTGACCTGCAGCCCTCCCAGAGGACTCCCCGACGCCTTCTCATCGGAGGGGACCTCTCTAGCGCCTAGAGAAATAGAGAGTGACCCGCTAGTCCGGGCTCCATCGCTCGTGATTGGCGGGGACACCGAAGTGTCCTCCCAGTGGGCATCCTCCGCCCATTGAAACGAGGGCGGGACAAGTGGTGTGGTGAGCGGGGGTAATTCCTCAGCCACTGCGGACCATGGGGAAACAACCCCCATGGAGACCGAAGACGGGGGGCCCGAACAATCCAGGGTCCGAAGACCAGACTCCCCAAGCAGGGGTGGATACGGTAGCGCCCAGAGTCAATCCGGAGGCGTCGGACTCTATGGAGGGAGCACTGCAAGGTGCTCTCATCGTGGAAGAACACCGCACCGTGATGGGTGCAGTGATGAAGACGATTCAGTCCGTCAAGGGCGGACTGAATGAGGCCTTCAACAGCCTTTTAACAGGCTTTGAGGTAAGCAATGTAATGTTCTTTATAGAACTTTATTATTTTTTACGCACATACATAGCCAGTAGCCCCTGATGCTTTGTGTGATTCTGAAAAGAATCGGACGAAGTATCCATAGTGTAGCATACTTACAGAGCTGAAATGTTGTGCAGGCTTCACTAGTTACGGCAACTGCGCGAGATGCGAAAGTTGCTGAACTAAACCGGAAGCTCTTGTTGGCCAACACGAACCTCGACCGCGTCAACCAGCGTTTAGATGAAACGCAAGGTATGTGGACTTTAAGATGTCAATAAGACTTAATTAATTGAGTATGTTTATAAACTCTGATATGGTATTCTGTATTACACAGTTGGCGCCACTGAGCTCGAGGCCCTCAAGGGCGAGGTTGCCAAGGCCAAGAAGGAGGCTAAGGCGAACAAGGTAGCCGCTGACAAAGCGGCTACCAATTTAGAGGCCGAAAACACTGAGTGCGAGAAGCACTGATCTCGGTTGTCCAAAGTTGAGGTTGAACTCAACGATGCCATTGTCAAATGCGAGGCATTGGAGAAGAAAACTTCGGAACAAGCATCCGAGCTTGCTGCGGCAGCAAAGTCTGCCCAAGATGCACGAGGCAAGTCGCGCAGCGCCCTCCAAGAAATTGAGCAGGCACGACAGACAGCATTTGGTAAGACATTTCTCTTACAGAGCATCTTCGGAGGGCAGAAGTATATTGGGCTGACACGATTATGGAGTTCTCCAGGTGTGTTTGCTGATCTTCCGAGGAGCAGCGCAGATGCCGCCTAATACTTCCGAGCCCAGGAGGGGAACAATACGGAGAAGCTGTACTGGTCGCAGTTTTATGCGCCACAACATCCAGTGCCCCTCAGCGACCGGATGAAGCAGATGGTCGAGCTACACAACATGGCGGGTTCGGCCATGAAGGACTTAATAGTCCGGCTATGGCCCGCTGACCCAATCCCATGTAGTTACATCGGATTGGTGAAGCAGCTCGTCGAGGCGAGTCCGCGGGTCGACACATTGACGCGTCTGGCCTGCATAGAAGGTGCTCGGATGGTCTTCGCTCTCGTGAAACTACACTGGGCGAAGATGAATGCGAGGCATATAGCCACCGTAGGGCTGCCCGCACGCAAGGAGCACCGCAAGCTGGAGAAGTACTTCGAGGACGTCATAGAAGGCGCCCGCCTTGTAGCAGGCCAGTGCTCGAAGGACGTTATCTTCGAGTAATTGTATCCGGATGTAAAGACTTAGGCTTATGAATCCGATGTATATAACTTTTGCGCTATTTATAATATCAGCGTCTTTTACCTCCTGTGTGACTGTTTATGTTAATCTGAAAGCTTCCAGTCGTCGGCTTCAGCCCCCATGTACATAGTACTGGGGTGTTTGGTCATATGCATATACACTCTTTCTCCAACTTCTTGGTCAGTGTAGGAGTTGTATGCGGAGCGAACGAGGCAATTAGACTATGAAACGTTATTGCTATCACTTAGTCATAGGAGTTTGACATGTGGGGCTAGGTACTAGCCCCTGGTGTAGATATGATATTCCTTACTAAAGGTATCGAATTGCACCTGGCTAGGCAAAAAAATCAACCCTTCGTATAACACGGGGTAGATCTCTATTGATCGTAGTATAAAAGTAAGTCACCGGATTGCGGACCAGGTTCTCACCTATCATGACGGTCAGTTTTCGGCTTTCTCTACTGAGGTACTTGACCGGACGAGCCAGAAGTACAATCCCAGTAGTTCTCCCTTTACCCCCTAGCCGAACAATCGGGAACGTAGGGGTAAGAACAGGAGCTGGGCAACCCAACTATTGACCCAAGACATGATTCGGAACTGATACATATAAGGCAAACATCCAGGACACCGAACACTCCCTATAGGTGTCCGGTCTTTTCAATATATATCAGGCTGAATACAGCCCCTGGTAATAGACCCTTATTGACAAGGCACATATGGCAATCTGATGTGGGAAGAGAACATTTATGGTGAGTGAAAAACTCCGAACATAATGCGAATCAAGTTGCTCTATTGATATCCCTTTATGGTACGGCGAACCGCAAACTTACAAATATGCCGAAAACTTTTTGGACATTTCACATGCCAAAATGTAAAAAGAAAAGAAAAGAAACCTGGAAAAGAAAAAGAAATCCAGTGTGTCCATGACAAGACTAGTTCGTTTAATGAACCTAAAAACATAAGTTTAGAGTCTGAATAGGGTCAAGCCGTACTATGGACTATATGCAGTGTGCCCCCAGCGCCGCCCAAGGGATTTTTAAGGCATAATTATGCACTCGAGGTACATGTGCTATCACCCTATGGGGCAGTCGATGGGGGCGTAGCTACTAATCTAGCTCAGGTTCATCTGAGCTGCCGCACTGAGGCGTGTGCCGAACATGTTTAGTTATGTCCGACAGATTATCCGCCTTGAATAGGTTGTTTTGGACTTCGGCTGCTAGGGCCGCAGTGTCCTCCTCCGTACGGAGAGAGCGCTCCATATTTCCATTGACCATGATGACACCATATGGTCCAGGCATTTTAAGCTTTAGATAAGCATAATGCGGGACTGCATTAAAGCGGGCGAAGGCCGTTCTTCCAAGTAGTGCATGATAGCCACTTCGGAACAGATCTATGTCAAAGAATAGCTCTTCGCTTCGAAAGTTGCCGGGAGAGCCGAATACGACTTCCAGTGTTATAGAGCCCGTGCAGCGGGCTTCTACGCCCGGTATCACTCCTTTAAAGGTCGTGCTGCTTGGCTTGATTCTTGACGGGTCTATCCCCATCTTGCGGACAGTGTCCTGATATATCAGATTAAGACTGTTGCCACTGTCCATGAGGACTCGGGTGAGATGGTATCCATCGATTATTGGGTCGAGCACTAGGGCAGCCGAACCCCCGTGACGAATACTAGTCGGATGATCCATGCGATCGAAAGTGATCGGACATGCCGACCATGGGTTGAATTTGGGGGCAACATGCTCAACGGCATAGACATCTCGGAGTGCGCGCTTGTGCTCCCTCTTAGGGATATGAGTGGCATATATCATGTTCATTGTTTTGATCTCCGGTGGAAATTTCTTCTGTCCCTCGTATTCGCCTGGCGAGGTTCGTCCTTGTCTTCGCTCTGAGGATCCTTCCCCTTGTGTTCGGTGTTGAGTTTGCCGGCCTGCTTGAAGACCCAACATTTACGGTTGGAATGGTTTGCATGTTTCTCAGGGGTGCCATGGATTTGGTAGGGCCTATCTAATATTCTGTCCAAGCTAGATGTACCATCTTTGTTGCCTTTAAATGGCTTCTTCCGTTGACCGGGTCTGGAGCCACTGAATCCGGTGTTTACCGATGTATCATCTGGGCTTCCAGCGTTGTTTTGACG
Source organism: Secale cereale (assembly GCA_902687465.1). NCBI lineage: Eukaryota > Viridiplantae > Streptophyta > Magnoliopsida > Poales > Poaceae > Secale > Secale cereale. The sequence goes on from LR738711.1 coordinate 797,629,529, forward strand.
TTTGTTTTTGTTACGTCGTGGCTTTCCATTGTCGTCCCTGACTTCAGATGTTCTAGGGTCGTTGGTACTGCTACGAGCTAACCAGCTATCCTCACCCGCGCAAAAGCGAGTCATGAGTGTAGTTAGGGCTGCCATTGTCCTCGGCTTCTCCTATCCGAGGTGTCTGGCTGTCCATTCGTCCCGGACACTGTGCTTGAATGCCACTAAGGCTTCAGCGTCCGGACAGTCGACTATTTGGTTCTTCTTAGTGAGAAACCGATTCCAAAGCTTGCGGGCTGACTCCCCGGGTTGTTGGACGATGTGACTTAGACCGTGAGCGTCCGGGGGCCGGACATAGGTCCCTTGAAAATTGGCCCGAAAAGCATCCTCAAGTTCTTCCCAACTCCCAATGGAGTTCTTTGGGAGGCTAGTTAGCCAGTGCCGAGCTGGTCCTTTCAGCTTGAGGGGTAAATATTTAATGGCGTGGAGATCATCTCCTCGAGCCATGTGGATGTGAAGGATAAAGTCTTCTATCCAGACGGCAGGATCCGTCGTTCCATCGTATGCTTCGATGTTCATGGGTTTAAACCCTTCTGGAAAATCATGATCCAGCACCTCATCGGTGAAGCACATAGGTGTGCGGCTCCTCTGTATTTTGCTATATCGTGGCGTATGTCCGATGGTTGTGATGTTCGGTATTGACCCTGAACTGGTATGTTACCGGCGCGATTGGCTTGATAGCCACCGTCCCGTGCGGGAGCTCTGTCCCTAGGTCCATAGATAGACCTGGTCTTGCTAGCTTTCTTGTTCAGGTCCTCACGCAGATCGTGTTTTCGGGCTTGAGCCGCACCCTCCTTTCCTTTACGGGGTGGTGATGCGGGCTTGTGTATGCCATTGCTAGCAACTCTATCCCGTCCGCGAGGTGGTCGGCCCAGCTTACTGGCGGTGTTATTCTTCAGCGACATGGGCGCAGCGGCCTCATCGTTGAATTCGGGCATCAGTTTACGTTTAGGAAAGCCTTTGGTTTGGTCGTTGTAGCCATGTTTTTGTTCGGCGTCTAGCACCTCGTTCCATCTATCATTGAGCGTATCCTGTACGGCTCGAAGTCGTCTCTGCTGCCTTTTAGGCTCTGTGCGGTGGCAATAAGCCTCCGATGGAAGCGCTTTTGTTCTGAAGGTTCTTCTGGGATGATGTATTTGTCATCGTCCAGACTAACTTCTTCTTTGGAGACAGGTTCATAATTACCGTCTTCGGCATCGCTGTCATCGGACAGCGGCTTCAGACTCTGTTCGTCGTCCTCTCGCTCCTCCTGCTCCATCGCTGCGTCTGCGGGGTCTTCGGCTTGTTCCGGAATATCATCGTCGTTAGTGACGGTGTTGCTATCTTTTCCTTTACGGGATTTGGTTCGGAGCTTTGGACGCCGATGCTTGGGAGGTTCTTCGACGGGCTTGTCCTCTAAGGGATCATTTTCACCGTCGCCCTCCGCCTCCTTAGGTGTGACCACCATCTACACATCGTATGAAGACGTAGCTGCCCACCGCCCGGCTACGGGCAGGGCTTTGATCCGGATCTGCTTCGGCTTCGAGGTCCATCCCTTCGAACTCTTCGGAAGCGTAGTCAAGTAGATCGGTCAGGTCTTCAACCGTGGCTACCAAGTGGGTGGTGTGTGGGTAGCAAAATTCCCCATCAGCCTCCAGTTCGAACCAGATATAGTGCGGCTATGTGTCCCCATCTAGGGAGAGGGATCTTAACGACTTTAGCATGTCGCCAAAGGGTGAGTGCTGGAAGATATCTGCAGCACTGAATTTGGAGATAGACGCCTCATGTGGCTTGAAGGGTGCAGATGCGTGTGATTCGGAATTTGAGGCCGGAGTCAAGTCCGGGGTTCCTATAACACAGACCCCGCTCATAGTTGGGTCCGTGTGCGGCTCCAACTCCGGGGAGTCTATGGCTTCCATGGTGGGTTTGAGCTTCCCGTCGTCAGGCGACACAATCTGTGCTGGATTTAGGGCCTGAACCGTTGCAGGTGTTATTTCCTGATCCAATGACAGAGCTAGATCGTGTTCATCGTGATGGCAGAGAGAGGTTGTCGCGGGCTCGAATCCGTCGAAGATCAAGTCTCCACGGATATCAGCAATGTAGTTTAAGCTTCCTAACCTGACTTGATGGCCAGGGGCGTAGCTCTCGATCTGCTCGAGGTGGCCTTCAGGGTTGGTGCGAAGCGCGAAGCCGTTGAACATGAAGAGCTGTCCAGGAGGGCAGATTCTCTCAGTGTTGTCGCCGTTGTTGGTGACGCGATCCATCGGTCCTTCGGTCGACGACATAGTGGAACTCTCAATAAAAGGACCAATGTCGGTGTCAAAACCTGCGGATCTCAGGTAGGGGGTCCCGAACTATGCGCATGAGGATCGATGGTATGAGGAGGCTGGGGACATGATGTTTACCTAGGTTCAGGCCCTCACGATCAAGGTAAAACCCTACTTCCTGCTATAATAGTATGGATGAATATGAATACAAGAGTTGATCTACCTCAAGATCATAATGGCTAAACCCTAAAGTCTAGTCTATGAGGACTAAACCCTCCGGTTTATATACACACTGGAGGGGCCTAGGGTTTGTACATACAATCTTGTAGAGGAAGGAAAGATTACACCCGAACCTAAAACCTGCCATCATACGAATACAAGAGTCCTATCCGGATATGAGAGATGATCTTCAACTATGATCTTCACGGCCCACCAGTCCGGCCCACCAAGAGTTATCTGGCCTCCCGAGGACCCCTCGATCAAGGACTCCCTCAGTCATGACTTTATTTAGTGATGAATCCACTACTTTGGAGGATGTTTCAATTGACTATGATAACAAAGTTGCTATCTATGATGATTATGGTGATGAAAAGTATGCTATATTGAATAATGATAACCATGAAACTTGTCATCATGACTTTTATTTTCAATATCATGATAGTTATTTTGTCGAGTTTGCTCCCACCACTATTCATGAGAATAAATTTGCTTATGTGGAGAGGAGAAAAATTTCTAAGCTTTTGCATCATGAAAAGAATGATTTATGTGATGGCTATATTGTTGAATTCATTAATGATGCTACTGAAAAATTACTATGAGAGAGGAACATATGCTAGTTGGTATGCAATAATATCAAGTTTCCTCTCTATGTGTTGGAAACCTTAAAGTTTTGTTTGTTTTGCCTTCCTTTGCTAGTTGATTCTTGTTCTCGTAAATTGTTTGCTCACAAAATCCCTATGCATAGGAAGTGGGTTAGACTTAAATGTGCTAGTCATATGCTCCATGATGCTCTTTTTTGTGTTTCAATTCATATCATTCATGTGAGCATCATTGAAATCATCATGCCTAGCTAAAAGGCATTAAAGAAAAGCGCTTGTTGGGAGACAACCCAACACTTATACCTACTGTTTTTTGTGTTCACATGATTAATCTACTGTAGTAACCATGTTTTACATGTTTTGTTTCAATAAAGTGACAAACAAAGCCTTAGGATCATGTTGGATGCTAGTAGATTTGATCTTGCTGAAAAACAGAAACTTTTGTGCTCACAAAAAATTTCTCATTTTCTACAGAAGATTGTTTTTGAGTTTATTCTTTTTGTAGAATATTGGTATACAAATTTCCTACCTTTTCCTAATTTTTCAGATTTTTTAGAGTTGAATAAGTATGGTGGTTTTCTAGATCATTACATACTGTTCTGTTTTTGATAGATTCTGTTTTCAATGCATAGTTTGCTTGTTTTCTAGTTTCTATGGCTTATATTGATCAATATAAATTGTAGAAATGATGTGCTACAGTAGGCATTATGTGGAAACAATTATGAATCTTGTCTTTGACAGTACCAAAGTGAATGATTTGTTTTATCATACTAACCCATCGCACGAAGTTTCGTTAAGTTTTGTGTGCCTGCAGTTTTCAAGTTTTGGGTGAGATGTCGATATGAGGAGAATAAAGAGTGGAAAGACCCTAAGCTTGGGGATGCCCAAGGCACCCCAAGGTAATATTCAAGGAATACCCAAGCAACTAAGCTTGGGGATGCCCCGGAAGCCATCCCCTCTTTCTTCTCCGACATTATCGGTAACCTCACTTGAAGCTATATTTTTATTCGTCACATGATATGAGTTTAGCTTGGAGCGTCATTTTATTTTGTTAGGATTTTGTCGCTGGTATTTAGAATAATGTTTTGTATCTTTTATTTCAATAAAAAATTTAAGTATAGCCTTTGCCATGCTTATTTCGCAAGTCTACTTGTTGCTGTATGAAAACAGAAAGTTTGTCGCTGTTGTAAAAATTCCAGAGAAAAGTCAGAATATGATAAAAGGTTGAATTTTTTGCATAGTAAGTTATGATAAATTTCCTACAGCATGTTAACATTTCAAAAAAAAGTTATGGAAGTATGGATCCTCTTGCATTCTTTACAGATTGTACTGTTTTGACAGATTGCTGTTATGTTTGCATTGTTTGCATATGTTTGCGTGTTTAATGATTCTATTTGAGGATAGGAGTATTAAATATGTAGAGGCATTTAGTATGCAATGTTTAATAATAATTTTAGTGATTTGCTACAGTAGAGAATGATAAGGTTTTTGCATTGGTTTATACTAACTTATCTCACGAGTTCTTATTGAGTTTTGTGTGGATGAAGCTTTTGAGATTTAGGAAAACCATGATATGAGAAGGATTAAGGAGATACAAAAGCTCAAGCTTGGGGATGCCCAAGGCACCCCAAGATAATATTTCAAGAAGTCTCAAGCATCTAAGCTTGGGGATGCCCCGATAGGCATCCAACCTTTCTTCATCAATAATTATCGGTTAGTATTGGTTGATCCTAAGTTTTTGCTTATTCACATGAGATGTGCTATTCTTGTTCACATCCCGTCAACGAAGCTCTTTTCTCGCACCGTTGCTCTAGTGCTTCATTTATATCTTTTTGAGCATGGTGTGCTTTATTATTTTTGAAGAAATTCTCTCTTGCTTCACTTAAATTAATTTGAGAGAAAGAAATATTATGCTCATAATCTTCATTTATATCTTTTTGGAGTAGCTTCTCACTTACTCTTGTGCTTCACTTATATCCTGTGAGTAAATTCTTGAATAAATTGAATTTCATGAAGTTGAAATCATATCTTGCCTAGTGGTAGCTTCACATTGGGTTTAGAAAGTGAAATCTTTTGAGGCTTGAGAATCACAATATTGGTCATACAAGCAATTCACGAATAATTAGTATAAGGAAGAGAACTTTCACATGCAAATACACTATCATGGAAATCTTTTGTGATTGTGAGCCCCCATCAAAATATTATATGCTAAAATTGTTGACGTTGGACAAGGAAGACAACGTAATGGTTTATGTTTGTTCATATTCACATAGAACTTATATTGCCATAGATCCTTCAACATGTGGTGATTGCCCCCATCTTTGCTTGCCAAAAATTCCGCATCAAGTAGAGATACTACTTGTGCATCCAAAACCCCTTAAACCCAAATCTTATCTTCAAGAGTCCACCATACCTACCTAAGGATTGAGCAAGATCCTTCAAGTAAGTTGTCATATGTGCAAAAAGGCAATAAAAATTGCTTCTAAAAGTGTTAGGTCATTTAGTGTAAGAGAAAATTGAGCGTTGTACGAACTTGTGATGGCAAAGAATAAAAGCGACAGACTGCATAATAAATGTTGCTATCATAAGGGGCAATATAACGTGAAGTTCTTTTGCACTAACGGATTGAGCATACAAACAAATAAGCACATGGCAACCTCTGCTTCCCTCTGCGATGGGCCTATCTTTTACTTTTCAGTATTTACTTTTATGCAAAGAGTCAAAGTTTTTCTCTCTATTCCTTTTTTATTTTTCTCCTTTGGCAAGAATCATGTGGTGAGGGAAGATCTAGGCACATATGTCCAGCTTAATATGGGTAGCATGAGTTATTATTGTTGACATCACCCAAAGGTGAATACGTTGGGAGGCGAAACTACAAGCCCCTATCTGTCTATGTGTGTGATTGAAACGTTTTGCTCATGTGTATGCAGTGAGTGTTAGCAATCATAGAAGACTATATGATGGTTGAGTATGTGGAGCTCTTACTTAAACTTTGTTGAATAAGTTGAATTACAATTGCTTGGTGACTGAGAACATAGGTCGTTGAGTTTCAAGAGAATTCATTGTTTGAACCTTAACATGTGAATTGGTTGCTACTCTAACATGAGCAGTTTTATAGGAAAGAATTGTTGTTATGATGCTAGGGAAAGTGACTAAAATTGTCATTGATCAAACTTGTGCACTTTTCTAGCATTCACACTTCATAAATTATTTCAATTATCATTTACCTACTTGAGGACGAGTAGGAATTAAGCTTGGGGATGTTGATACGTCTCCAATGTATTTATAATTTATGAAGTATTCATGTTGTTATATTATCATTCTTGGATGTTTTACAATCATTTTATAATCATTTTATATCATTTTTTGGGACTAACATATTGACATAGTGTCAAGTGCTAGTTGTTGTTTTTGCATGTTACTTACATCACAGGAAATCAATATCAAATGGAGTCCAAACACCGCGAAACTTTTTGTGGATTTCTATGGACCAGAAGACTCCTGATGGGCCAAAGCAGCACGGGGCACCCAGGCACGCCCAGGTGGGTTGTGCCCACCTCGGTGGCCTCCTGCGCCCCTTCTTCACACTATAAATTCCCAAATATTTTGAAACCCTTCGGGGTGAAACTAGATCGGAAGTTCCGCCGCCGCAAGCCTATGTATCCATGAAAACCAATCTAGGCCCCATTCCGGCACCCTACCAGAGGGGGAGATCATCTCCGGTGGCCATCTTCATCATCCAGACGGCCACCATGATGAGGAGGGAGTAGTCCACCCTCGGGGCTGAGGGTTTGTACCAGTAGCTATGTGTTTAATCTCTCTCTCTCTCTCTCTCTCGTGTTCTTGAGATGCACAATCTTGATGTATCGCGGGCTTTGTTAATATAGTCAGATCATATGGTGTTTTCCCCTCTCTATCTTGTTGGGATGAATTGAGTTTTTCCCTTTGAGATTTTGCTGTTATCGGATTGAATACTTTTATGGATTTGAGAACACTTGATATATGTCTTGCAATTGAATACCCGTGGTGACAATGGGGTATCGTATTGATTTACTTGATATATGTTTTGGAACTCAACTTGCGGATTCCCGAGGTGACATTGGGGTAATCTATGCATAGGGGTTGGTGCACGTTCTTGTCTTTGTTTCTCTGGTAGAAATCTTGGGGCAATCTTTGAAGTACTTTGTGTTGGATTGAGTATTATGAATATAAATTTGTTTCGGAGTTATTTTAGTACGAACTCTTGATAGATTGATCGGAAAGAATAACTTGTGTTATTTTTGTACGAACTCTTGATAGATCGATCAGAAAGAATAACTTGTGTTATTTTATTACGAACTCTTGGATAGATCGATCAGAAAGAATAGCTTCAAACAATTCCTTCTTATGTTCTCCGCTAGGTAGGAACTTTGGAGTGATTCTTCATCACACATTGAGGGATGGTTATGTGATCCAATTATACTAGCATTGTTGAGAGATTGCACTAGCTAAAGTACGGACCCTAGGCCTTGTTTTCAAGCATTGCAATACCATTTGTGCTCTATTTTATCACTTGCTACCTTGCTATTTTTTATTGTTACTATTACAAAAATCAATATCTACTATCCATATTACACTTGTATCACCATCTTTTCGCCGAACTAGTGCACCTATAAAATTTTCCATTGTATTGGGTGTGTTGGGGACACAAAAGACTTTTTATTATTTGGTTGCAGGGTTGTTTGAGAGAGACCATCTTCATCCTACACCTCCCATGGATCCGAGCAGAACGTAGATGTGGTTGAAGCTGTGGTTGTGGCGACGGCGGTTTGAGATGCCGGTAGGGGGAGGCGCAATGGGAGGGGGTGGAGGCGGGATACTGAGCGGAAGGGGATGTGGTCTGAGGAATAAATATTGAAATCACAAGCCTAATGAAGATTTCAGTGCGAAACTTGAAACTTGGGCGGGGGAAACACACAACACAGACGAAGCGCGTAAATTACTCGTGTGCGAGAAAAAAGAAAGTTGGCAGATCCCGTCTCCAAAACAATGTACACGTGTACTTGATCTTTTCGGTCAATGGTACGCCTGGTTTATTAGAAAATATCACACAGGTAACTGACTTATGGGTCACTAACTCAAAAAATGCAAACGGGTACGGCATAGAAACCGTGTGTTTTGTGATCTTCTAATGATTAACGCAAAAAAACGCACACGGGCACACATGCTAATGAACGCTCAAAGCCCTCAAAGGATGCTCTTGCCGACATTGTACGTTAATACTACAAACTTAAAGTACTACTGGTAATTTGCTCTAATACTACAAACTTAAACTACTTCTCATTATCGCACACGGTTCATCTCCGTCGCTTCCGAAAACAGTGTGCGCTGAGCCTATTGTGTGCTGCGTTATGATTGGCCAGAACCCCAGCCACGCGGATCGCGTGTGTGCACTGTTGGATGTGCCGCGATCGATCGACAATCCACGTCCCTCACATCACACCCGTGCACCTGTAGCTGGATTGGATTTATATGCGCTAAATGCCTAGAAAATGCACATAATCCCCTAAATATGGTAAATGAGCCCGAAAAAATGCCAAATTTGAACACGGTGATTTGCAGGTGTATGTTCGTCGTAGAAAAAACTCCATGGCAAAGACCGAAGAAAATTTGTATTCCCCTTCAATAATGGGGATCTCCCTCTCGAAAGCATGGAACTTCCTCGATGATGGTTCGATTTATGAAGGGTGTGCATGACGACATAAGCCAAACCTTCTCAAATTTTTACCAGGGCATGGTGAGGTCATACCATGGCACCATGCCAGTCGTCATGTTTTTTAAGCATTTATTTCATTTTGTCTACAGTTGAAAACCAAACAAACAAACATTTGTGGTTGACTATTGCCACACATTTCATCGAAATATCTGTCCATTCCATGTAAAAGGCATGAGAATTTACTAAATGACACGAGCATGGTTTTCTAGGCTGTTCTTGTGGACCCTTTCATGCATCGATTGTTTGAACTTGAATTACGCGCATTAATGCCTAGGAAATGCACATAATCCCGCTAAATATGGCAAATGAACCCGGAAAAGTGCCAAATTTGAACACGGTGATTTGCAGGTTGTATGTTCATCATAGAAAAAAACTCGTGGACAATGGACAAAGGAAATTTGGACCCCCCCTTCAATCTTGGTGATTTCCCCCTCGAAACCACGAAACTTCATCGGTGATCGTTCGATTTATGAAAGGCGCACATCATGACATAAGGAAAACATTATCCAATTTTTACCAGGGCATGGTGAGGCCATACCATGCATGGCACCACGCCAGGCGTCATGTTTTCCAACCATGTGTTTCATTTTTTGTATAGTTGTTAACCGAGTAAATGACGCGTTTATGGTTGACTATTGCCACACATTTCCTTGAAATATCTGCCCATTCCTTGTAAAAGGCATGAGAATGTACTAAATAACACGAGCATGGTTTTCCAAACCGTTCTTGTGCACCTTTTCATGCACCGATTGTTCGAATTTGAATTATGACCATAATGCCTAGAAAATGCACATAATTCCCTAAATATGGTAAATGAGCACGGGAAAATGTCAAATTTGAACACGTTGCATTTGAGGCGGTATGTTGATCGTTGGAAAAAAACTGAATCACAAACTAGGATGGAAATTTGGATTCCCCTTCAATCTTGGGGATTTCTCCTCTCGAAAGCATGGAACTTCCTCGGTGATGGTTTGATTTATGAAGGGCGTGCATGAAGACATAAGCCAAACCTTCTCAAATTTTTACCAGGGCATGGTGAGGTCATACCATGGCACCATGCCAGGCGTCATGTTTTTTAAGCATTTATTTCATTTTTTTCTATAGTTGAAAACCCAACAAACAAACATTTGTGGTTGACTATTGCCACACATTTCATCGAAATATATGTCCATTCCATGTAAAAGGCATGAGAATTTACTAAATGACACGAGCATGGCTTTCTAGGCCGTTCTTGTGGACCCTTTAATGCATCGATTGTTTGAACTTGAATTATGCGCATTAATGCCTAGGAAATCCACATAATCCCCTAAATATGGCAAATGAACACGGAAAAGTGCCAAATTTGAACACGATGATTTGCAGGTTGTACGTTCATCGTAGAAAAAAACTTGTGGACAAAGGACAATGGAAATTTGGACCCCCTCCCCTTCAATCTTTGTGATTTCCCCCTCGAAACCATGAAACTTCCTCGGTGATGGTTTGATTTATGAAAGGCGTGCATCACGACATAAGGAAAATATTATCCAATTTTTACGAGGGCATGGTGAGGCCATACCATGCATGGCACCACGCTAGGCGTCATGTTTTCCAACCATGTGTTTCATTTTTTGTATAGTTGTTAACCGAGTAAATGACGCGTTTATGGTTGACTATTGCCACACATTTCCTTGAAATATCTGCCCATTCCTTGTAAAAGGCAGGAGAATATACTGAATAACACGAGCATGGTTTTCCAGACCATTCTTGTGCACCTTTTCATGCACCGAATGTTCAAATTTGGATTATGACCATTAATGCCTAGAAAATGCACATAATCTAAATATGGCAAATCTCTGCCCATTCCTTGTAAAAGGCTTGAGAAATTACTAAATACCATGAGTATGGTTTTCCTAGACCGTTATTGCGCACCCTTTCATGCACCAGTTGTTTGAATTTGAATTACGTGAATTAATGCCTACAAAATGCACATAATCGAGGCACCGTTGATTGCTGACAACACATTGAGATATATGGCTTTTAATTTCTAGTAAATCCAAAACTCGTCTGAAAATCATGAAACTTGGCATGCTATCATGGAGCAGCATCAACATGTCGTGGTAAAATTTGTGTCCCTTGGGGTAGGTTTGGGTGTATGCTTCTCACAAACCACAGCTTCAAATAACAAGCATGATGGTTTCGGTAGGGAACGTCCCACCTTTGGGGACGAAGCGATATCCATTGCCTCTTATGAATTTTTTCTCGTGTCAACATAGAACAACAGGAGTGTTGTGTCAATTTTTGTGGATTTTCGGGGTTTGTTTGGACATTTTTATGCATTAGCTGAGTTTTAAATGCATTTATGTGCATGATTCGAATTTGAACTACATGCACATGCTCCAGTGCATATAAATTGGTTGAAAAACCAAATCTGTGTCCTTATGTGCATGCTTAGGTCCCATGCAAGAAATGGGAATTAAATTCAAACACCAGGGCACCGTTGATTGTCGGCAAAACATTGAGATGCGTGGTTTTGAAATTCTAGTAAATCCAAAACTCGTCTGAAATTCATGAAACTTGGCATGCTATCATGGAGTGGCATCAACATGCCGTGGTAAAATTTTTGTCCCATTTGTGGTAGGCTTGGGTATATGGTTCTCACAAACCAGAGCTTCTCACAACAAGCATGATGGTTTCGGTAGGGAACGTCCCACCTTTGGAGACGAAGCGATATCCATTGCCTCTTATTGCTTTCAAATTTTTTCTCGTGTCAACATAGAACAACAGGAGTGTTGTGTCATTTTTGTGACTTTCCGGGGTTCGTTTGGACATTTTTATGCATTAACTGAGTTTTAAATGCATTTATGTGCATAATTCAAATTTGAACTACATGCACATGCTCCAGTGCATATAAATTGGTTGAAAAAACAAATATGTGTCCTTATGTGCATGCTTAGGTCCCATGCAAGAAATGAGAATGAAATTTAAACATCTGGGAGTTGTGGCTCGGCCGAAAAGATTGAGAAACTTGGTTTTTTAATTCCTGTAAATCCAAAACATGCATGAAAAACATGAAGCTTGGCATGGTGTCATGACATGGCACCAACATGTTGTGGTAATTTTTCTGTCCGATTTGCGAAGGCGCACACATTAACAATGAACAAAGTCATTTTGGAACAAGTGGTGTCACGTTACAAATCGGAAACACAAGTATTATTGAAACCGTGGGCGTTCTACTTACAAATTACGTGCCGCCACACGTCCCTTTTTTTTAATGGCTGGGAGGTGCCGTGTGGGGTAGCTCTTTGAGTACGGGAGGCGTGCGATCAGACCCCTGCACGTGCTCATCGGGAGAAGAGCCCTTTGACCGCTACTCGCCGTGCACCTCCCTCCCAACGTCTCCATTAATGGCGCATGAGGCCCTGTTCTACGGCGTGGCTATATGTCTCACTGGACTGAGAGAAAAATGAAAATCTAAAAATAAAGTTTTGCACGGATCTTGATGTAAGATCTGACGGACCTATATAGCATCGACTGCGACTTATAGCAATCATAATGAATATAAGGACGATGACAGTGGATAAAATTGTCTTACATATTTAGGAACATAATTAAAAAAAGCAACATGCAGGAACGCCCGAAATACACAAGGGCAAAAGAAGAAGGAAGACAACGATCTGGCTCGTTGATCTCTACTTTCTTGATATGTTGCTGCAGGCCGCAGGAACTAGTCTCCGCGGCGAGCGGTGATGAGCTCTTTCTTGTCCTCAAGATGCTGCTGGAGAGCATCCACGGATTCCTCCACCAGCATTATGCGCTCAATGCGCAGCATGGGATTCTCATCCATAAGTTTCTCGACGATGACGTCGGTCCTCTTCAACAAGGCAGTGGTCTCCTCCTGCTGCTCCGCACTTTCGACGATCTTCGCCCTCAGCAGGTCGCGCTCGGTCCGGAGCTTCGCATTGCTCTCATTTAGTTGTCGGATGACGCCGGTAGCCTGTTCAAAAGAGGCTTTCATGTCGTCCAGCAACCTTGCCCATGAAGGAAATATGCCCTAGAGGCAATAATAAAGTTGTTATTTTATATTTCCTTATATCATGATATAGTCTTTTATTCATGCTAGAATTGTATTAACCAGAAACTTAATACATGTGTGGATACGTACACAAAACACAGTGTCCCTAGTAAGCCTCTACTAGACTAGCTCATTAATCGAAGATGGTTGAGTTTCCTAACTGTAGATATGTGTTGTCATTTAATTAACAGGATCACATCATTAGGAGAATGATGTGATGGACAAGACCCATCCGTTAGCTTAGCATTATGATCGTTTAGTTTTACTGATATTGCTTTCTTCATCACTTATACATGTTCCTCTGACTATGAGATTATGCAACTCCCGAGTACCAGAGGAACTCCTTGTGTTCTATCAAACGTCACAACATAACTGGGTGATTATAAAGATGCTCTACAGGTGTCTCCGAAGGTGCTTGTTGGGTTGGCATAGATCAGGATTAGGATTTGTCACTCCGTGTATCGGAGAGGTATCTCTGGGCCCTCTCGGTAATGCACATAACTATAAGCCTTGCAAGCAATGTGACTAAGGAGTTAGTTGCGGGATGATGCATTACGGAACGAGTAAAGAGACTTGCCGGTAACGAGATTGAACTAGGTATGGAGATACCGACGATCGAATCTCGGGCAAGTAACATACCGATGGACAAAGGGAATTACGTATGTTGTCATAACGGTTCGATCGATAAAGATCTTCGTGGAATATGTAGGAATCAATATGGGCATCTAGGTTCCGCTATTGCTTATTGACTGGAGAGGTGTCTCGGTCATGACTACATAATTCCCAAACCCGCAGGTGTCGGTGTACAAAAAGAGGGGTACACTTTTTGTAGCCCTATAACTGTGCACGGGCCGTCTAAGCCGCGAGCACCACCACACCAAGCAAGGCAAGGGAGGTGAGCCAGGGTGAGACCAAAGCTCGATGGAACTGGAGCAACACCAAAGCCAAGACCACGAAGAGCCAAGGGACGCGACAGGCTCCCCCGGCAAGATCCTTGCCGGGGCCGGCTTTAGCAGCCCCGGCAAGATCCTTGCCGGGGCAGGCTTTAGCAGCCCCGGCAAGGCCCTTGCCACGGCAACTCGCCCCACGCCTACGGACCAAATCACCCTTGATTCCGCTGCCCCCATAGGGCAAGGATTCGGGAGACATCCCCGTAGTGGCATGCAGATCTTTGTGAAGACATTCAAGATCAGATACGCACTAAGAAGACGACGACCCTTGGCGGGATCCTAGCCAAGGAAGACCACAAGACCTCCGGCAAGCACCTTGTCGGGGATGGCAGCAGGCGCCGCGGCAAGACCCTTGTCGGGGCCCCGGCAAGGCCCTTGCCAAGGACATCCGTAGGGCCACCATCAAGCCCACGCCGACTAAACTTCCACTGCCTTATGCAGCTGCCGACCCAACCAGCTGGGCAGGCACCTGCGTGGCGGCATGCAGATCTTCGTGAAGACCCACCATTGCGCCACCTCAGCTGCCTGCCTACCTACATGGCATCTCAGGCATCGCTGTCAAGGGCGCGTGTCGACACAAGAAGGAGCGGCGACGGATGAGACAGATCTCTCCCCCGTCCCCGGTAAAGCAAGGACACCTAAGCAAGATGCATTAAATGCACCTTGTCATGTAATGCGAGGGATAAAATCGCATCATTGTACCCTTTCCACCTCCTGTGTGCCACTGTGGCAACCCCTTTTTCTATAAAAGGAGGCCCGAGGCGACCAGGAGGAGAATTCGGCTTTTTGGAGCTCCTCACGCCCCATAGCTAGCTGAAGAACACAGATATACAGTCCACCAAAGCAGGAGTAGGGTTTTACGCATCCTCGCGGCCCGAACCTGGATAAATGAACCGTGTGCTATCTGTTTGATCCGTTCTTCTCTCAACCCCGCGCCCCGCTAACCGTAGTAGGGATTCTTGTGATCCCATAGGTGTCGTTCCCACCGACATCTTTGGCGCGCCAGGTAGGGGGCGCAGTTGTGAGAATCGGCTCTAACAGTTAGCCCAGCACTCCTTCGTCTTCGTGGCTCTTTGAGAAGGAAGGAGGCCGGAAGATCAGCACTCGAGCGGCTACAAACAGGAGCTAAGTTACATTGAACCCCGGATATTTCCATTCTATTATATAAAGTTATTATCCTCGGAGCTGTCGTTCTTTGTACAAAAAGAAACCTGTACGCAAATGGGGCCCTCCCCGATCGGCAATGCCTTTGTTCTGTTTCGAGTCCGCTCAATGGTTCAAATGGCTGCGTTGGATACGGTAGGGTAGCCTTCCTCAATTGGCAAGGCTCTCGACTCTGACTCGAGTCAAACTCGACAGTTCGAGCGGCTGCGTTAAGGGTGGTAAGGTGGCTCACCCGGTAGCACGTTCACCCGGCAGGCCAATGGGGACCCGTCCCCAAAACGCCGCCCTGGGTTTCCGCGCCGGCAAGCCTACCCAGCTAGCGTAGGGTGGACGTACAAAGAGGCAACAAACAGGGAAATAGCATGCATAATCCTAAAAATACTTCAAAGTTATGTTACATCACATCATTGCTGCGGTTCTAACTAAAGATAAAACTTGTCTTGGTCGGGAACCCGCAGCGGCGAAGAAGAACGGGATGCCTAATCCCGGCGCTGGCCTTCCACCCTCTTGATTTCGTCGATGCAGCTGATGACGGGCTTGATGCGCTCCTTGAGCACCGTGAGGTCAATACCATCCGGCAAGCTATCCATCGCGGCTTCGAAGTCAAGGCCGGGATTCCAATACGCCATCTTGGTGAGGACCTTGGTCACGACCCCCCGGCAAAGTCGCCGGGCCTCCCCGGCCAACGTGGCCGCTCTGTTGGAGTGAAGATGAGCCAAGGCTCCAAGGACGCCCTCGAAGAACTGGGTCAGCTTGGCGTTGACGGTCCCGATGCGCTCAGGGGCATACCTCACGTTTGGCATCCCCATGATGGCCAACTGCGAGGTGACCCTGCCAGCGACGTCCTCCAGGCGGTTGATCCATCTGTTCTCGCCCGCCACATATTCCTGGTGGGAGGCGGCCTCATTCGCCCGCTGCTGCTTCTCCTCCTCCAGGCTCCTGGTCAAGGTCTCCTCCCGAGCCATGCTCTCCGAAAACATCTTCTCAAGATTCTCCAGCTTCAGCTTGAGATCTCTGAAGGAGTTTTGCGCTTTGGAGAGCTCCCCAGCCCTGCTGATGACCGCTCCTTGCGCCTCTACCAAGGCACAGTTGAGCGTGCTCTTCTCGTTGGACAGCTTGAGGGCATGTTCCTTCAGCTCATCCCGCCCTACCTCCAACTCCTTCACCTTGCCGGCATGGGCCAGAGCCTGGGCATCGAGTGCCTCTTTGTGCCTCTGCTCCAGCTCATGAGTCCGCCGCACGACAAGGGCCTCGAGCTCCTCATCCTTTCTGCGGAGCGTTGCAGCAAGCTTCGCCTCACGCGCGGAGAGGTCTTCTTCCTGGGAATCCAATGCGGCTTGATGCTGGTTCCGGGCGGCCTCGGCCGCGGCAGCCAAATTCGCTGCCTCTTCTTGGGCCTTCTCGATGTTAGCCATCTTCATGGTGAGCTCTACATCGCGCTTGGCCAATTCCCCCTAAAAGGCCCTCTGCTCCTCGCGAGTCTGGTGAAACCAGGCATGCGTCTCAGCAACGCGCGCCTTGAAGTCCACCTCCGCCTTGTCCACCGTTGCCATCCTGGACTTAACCTTGTCCAGACGGGCACGGTAGAGCACATGGAGCTTTCAGAAATTGGCCCCCATAGCACGAAAAAGCTGCTCTTCTGGAGAACCATCGCCGCCAACACCCGGTTCATCGACCACCTCGAGCCCGGTGGGGGCGAGCACCTCGCCGTCGAAGACTTCCCCTCCGGCGGGCACTCGGGAACTTGACGCCCATGGAATATGGACGAAAAGATCGTCGCCCACCTTCAGATATCTGCCGGGGCCCGAGGTTGTGGAGGAAGGAGGTTGTTCATCAGCCACCTCTTCCTCGGTTGTGGCCTTGTCGGCCTCCCCGGCAGGCCCACCGCTGGCACCCTCGGCAGAATCCTCGCCGGTCACCTTGGCGGCCCCCGCGGCGGTGTCCTCGGCAGCATCCTTGGCGGCCTCATCGGCGGCGGCCTCGTCAGCATCCTTGGCGGCCTCCTCGGCGGCAATCCTGTCGGCCTCCGCCGCGGCTTCCTCAGCAATATTCCCAACAACAGTATCCACGTCCTCCATATCTGTTGAAGGAGGACCTGGGCAGTAATGGGAGCAATGAAACCAAGAAAAAGAATAAGGGAAAAATAGAGACGGAGGACAGGCGACTCACCGGTGCCAGGCTGTGAAGCAGAAGTCCCCTCTCCGCCAGTATTTGGCGCCGTGGCAGAGTCACCAGCGCCCAAGTTCCCCTCTTCCTCCATGGGTATGGGCTCCGTGCTTGATGCCCTTGCCGGGGACGCCCCTCACGGCGGCGTAGTCGATGGGGGTGGTGTGTTGGGGGTAGCCCTCTGCGGTTCCTCCTGCTGCCGCTCCCTTCCTACAAACCTGACAAGGTCAACACCATAGCGTCGAACACCTACCACATGTCGAGTAAGAAAAGGGTGACGAACTTACGCTGGGGGCTGTCCCGGGGGCTGCTGTCCGGGCTGCTCAACACCACCAGTGGCGTCTTTGAAGCCTCAGCCGAGGGCTGACTGCTCGCCGAGGCCTTCGCCCTCTTCACCCTCTGGGCCAACGTCTCTGCATCCCTGCAAAATCAAAAACGGATCAAGATGAGTGACTTAATTCAGGGGAATGGAAATGGCAGTAAGAAACGGAGTACTTACTCGTCATCCATCTCCTCCTCTTCCACCACTTTCCTTTTCCTCTTCGGGCTGAGAGGCCAAGATCAAAAGGGAGCTCCGCGTCAACATCCGAGTCGACATCTGCCGGAGGGGGCGAAGAAGGCGGGGTTTGTGCGCACCCAGATGGGGAAGGGGCTGTTGTCTTTTTCTTCTCAGCGGCCTTCGTCAGCCTCTTCGCTGCCGTGGCCCTCGTGTGACGCCCGGACCCCTCCAGGGTCAATTGAGGCCGCGTAGCCCTGCCGGGCCGGACCGGCTCGCCGAAGCCAGCCCGTCGCAGGACTCGCCCTCTTCCCCTGGCTGGCGTCGAGTCTGCCGCCACGTCCTCCTCCTCCGACGACTCGTTGGCCGCATCTTCGGCAACCGGAGCTCCAGTGTCGGCGCTGCTAGCCTCCCCGGCGGGCGCCGCCCACCGGGTGAGCTCCTCCTCCTCCGTAGTCGTTGTGGCCTTGTCGTCCACACCCCCGGCACTGTCGGCCTCCATGGCAAGCTGCGTCTCCCTCGCCCTAGAGGCGATGTAGTCCAGCTCTGCCTGGGTGGTGTCCATGACAAGCCACCACTCGGCGTCAGCATTGACATATACCTCAATCAGGGTGTCAAAGAATTGCTGCACATCCCCGTTCGTCGGCTCCTTCCACCTCGGGACAGAGCCATGCGCGTTACAGTCCGACATCATAGCGATGATCTCAGACTGGTGTGAATTATTGCACAACGGGACCACCCCCGCTGGCAGCTTGAAAAACGGCCCCTTGAGTGCCTTGCCGGCCTTTGCGGCAGCCCTTGCGGCCTTGCCGGTCCGTTCAACCTCGCCATCACGACCCACATCAAGCTGAAAAAGCCGCTGTCAGAAATGGGCATGTTCCATCACCGTGAAATTGTGGTCGAGGCCAGGACGGAGTCGCATAATGTTAGCCGGATTCGTAAAGAGCCAGGCTGGCTTGCCCTTGTTGTGCAACGGGGCGATCAGACGGCGAATAAAGTCCGCACCAATCATCTTAAGGGCGAGTCCAGCCTGGGTGAGCCAGAGAATCCTGGTAGTGGCGACAGTGAGCCTCCCGTCGGCGACATCGACATCGCTCCAATCACTGCCACGGACCGGCGGCACTCGACGGACCTTGCAGAATTTTGGCGGGTCTTCGCCTTCAGTCCAGCACCACCGGCCACGCCATTCATCCCACCTCTCCTTCACGGCACCGTACGGGTACGCCCCCTTGGATCTTGGGATCCAGGTGATGCATCCAGAGATGGCACCTCCCGGCTGGATCTGAGGGGAGAAATAATGGCGGAAAAGCGCCATGTTGGGCTGCACCCCGACGAAGCCTTCACAAAGATGCTTAAAGAAAGCCATGCACGCCACCGCATCCGGAGTAAAATCCAAGAGGTGAAAGGCGAAGGTATGCATAATGTCGCAGAAGAAATCGGAAAAAGGGGGACATAACCCGCAAGAAAGATAATCGACGAAAAAGGGATACCGATTTGCGGCAGGATCGGCGCAAGCGGCAGGAATGATGCGTGTCGCCGGATGTCCCGAATTCTCTCCCCCCGTCTTCACTCCCCATAGAGGCTTAAAGGAGGCCCGGAGCTCGCGGACATCAACCGTCGAGGGGAAGAAGAAGGCAGACTTCAGATCCCCCAATAGAGCATTCTCCGGTGGCTCCATAGTCCCAGCGCCCTTGGCCACCCCCTTGCCCTTGACGGATTTGGGCGCCATGGCGGCTAAGAAAGTTAGAGGACTGAGGGAGGAGGATGGCGAAGCAACGACGGCAGGCGACGACGGAAGCTTAGGAAGGAAGGAAGAGAGGAAACGGCGGCTCTGAGAATGGAGAAGGCACGAGGAAAGAGGAGAAAGTGAGCAGCGCGCCCACGGTTATTCCTTCTTACGGGGGAAAACGCGGGCCGCCTCCTTTCACATTAACTGTGATGTGACGCATGCCTGCGGAAACCAACCCCACGCATGCCGCTCATGTCACGCACACCCCTCCACACCGCGCCACGCGCGCAGATCGTGGGAGGCGCAGCGCGCGAAAAGTCTTACCACGGTAAAAACCGTCCCGCCTGCCTGCGCACCGTTCTGGGCCTAGCCCAACAACGCGTCGCGCTTATGTGTGGCCCAGGCCCGGGGGCTCCTGTCGGTGTACAAAAAGAGGGGTACACTTTTTGTACCCCTATAACTATGCACGGGCAGTCTGAGCCGCGGGCACCACTACACCAAGCAAGGCAAGGGAGGTGAGCCAGGGTGAGACCGAAGCTCGATGGAACTGGAGCAACACCAAAGCCAAGACCACGAAGAGCCAAGGGACGAGACGGGCTCCTCCGGCAAGATCCTTGTCGGGGCCGGCTTTAGCAGCCCCGGCAAGGCTCTTGCCGCGGCAACTCGCCCCACGCCTACGGAGCAAATCACCCTTGAGTCCGCTGCCCCCATAGGGCAAGGATTCGGGAGACATCCCCGTAGTGGCATGCAGATCTTTGTGAAGACATTCAAGATCAGATACGCACTAAGAAGACGACGACCCTTGGCGGGATCCCATCCAAGGAAGATCACAAGACCTCCGGCAAGCACCTTGCCGGGGATGGCAGCAGGCGCCGCGGCAAGACCCTTGCCGGGGCCCTGGCAAGGCCCTTGCCAAGGACATCCGCAGGGCCACCATCAGCCCACGCCGACTAAACTTCCACCGCCTTATGCAGCTGCCGACCCAACAAGCTGGGCAGGCACCTACGTGGCGGCATGCAGATCTTCATGAAGACCCACCATTGCGCCATCTCAGCTGCCTGCCTACCTACATGGCATCTCAGGCATCGCTGGCCAGGGCGCGTGTCGACACAAGAAGAAGCAGCGACGGACGAGACATATCTCTCCCCCGTCCCCGATAAAGCAAGGACACCTAAGCAAGACGCATTAAATGCGCCTTGTCATGTAATGCGAGGGATAAACTCGCATCACTGTACCCTTTCCACCTCCTGTGTGCCATTGTGGCAACCCCTTTTTCTATAAAAGGAGGCCCGAGGTGACCAGGAGGAGGATTCGGCTTTTTGGAGCTCCTCACGCCCCATAGCTAGCTGAAGAACACAGATATACAGTCCACCAAAGCAGGAGTAGGGTTTTACGCATCCTCGCGGCCCGAACCTGGATAAACGAACCGTGTGTTATCTGTTTGATCCGCTCTTCTCTCAACCCCGCGCCCCGCTAACCATAGTAGGGATTCTTGTGATCCCATAGGTGTCGTTCCCACCGACAGCAGGGTCGCACGCTTAATGTTCGTTGACGCTAGAGTAGTAGTGGCATATTTGATGAGTGGTAACCAAATGTTGTTCGGAGTCCCGGATGAGATCCCGGACATCACAAGGAGTCTCGGAATGGTCGAGAGGTAAATATTTATATATGGGAAGTCATATTTTGGGCCAGGCGCACCAAGTCCTCAAAAGCCCATGTGGCTAGGGAAGGCAAAAAGGGAAGGAATCCTAATGGCAATAGGATTGGACTTGGAGTCCAAGTCCTCTCCCCTATGGCTGCGCCCTAGGGCTTGGAGGGGCTGTTTGCCATGCCCCTCCACATATATATAGTGGGGAGGGGCGCCCCAAGAGGACACACCAAATCCTTAGCGCCCCTCTCTCTCCCGTTACTCCGTAGTTCCATCGCCTCGTCCCGGCGGCGCTTAGCGAAGCGCTGTCGGTGCTCCACCACCACCATCACCAGCATGTCGTCGTGTTGGTTGTGATCCCATCTACTTCTCCTCTCCCGCTTGCTGGATCAAGAAGGAGGAGACGTCATCGAGCCGCATGTGTGCTAAACTCGGAGGTGTCGTACGTTCGGTACTTGATCGGTTGGATCGTGCAGTTGGACCGTGCAGTTGTTCCACTACATCAACCGCGTTGATATAACACTTCCGCTTACGGTCTATGAGGGTACGTAAACACACTCCCCTCTCTCGTTGCTATGCATCTCCTAGATAGATCTTGCCTGAGCGTAGGAAATTTTTGAAATTGCATGCTACGCCCCCCTACAGCCCAGCCGGAGATCTGATCCATCTGGCTATGGACTATCGCATGCATGCACCTGTAAGAGTCCTCGCCTGCCCGCGAGACATTTTCCCAGGCCGCCGCGGCACGGGAGGACATCTCTGCTGCATTTGCGGCACGGCGGGACATCTCTTCTGCTTCTGCGGCGCGGCCGGAGCAGTCTACTGCATCGACGGTGTGGTGGGACCTCCGTGCTGCTTCGGCAACGCGGCGGGATCTTTGTGCTGCTACAGCCGTGTGGCAGGACATGTCGGCTGTGTTCTTGGTGAGGCGGGACATCTCACGTGGTTCCGCTTCCATGCTCGCATCTCCCTGGTGGCAATCTCTCGACCCAGAACTCACGCTGGCCATGGCAGACGCAAGGGAACGATGATGCATGACTTATTTGTTTTTGTAGATGAGGAGTTGAGAAGGAATGTGCAGTCATCCTGGAGTAGTAGTATTTATAACCGAGTATTAATACACTCCTAAGTGAGAAACCATTTAGGTTTAGATCGGTGTGAACAGGTTTGCAATTTGGAATGTGATGGGACGCAGGTTCAAAATTTACTGGCAGTTATAAGTGCGGCACTATTCCCAGAAGGCGTAACGTGGGCACGTACGCCTTGTCGGTCGCGTACTTGGCGTTTGCACCATAGGGTGCACTACAATAGGCAACGTCCGCACACGTCTTGTTCCAACAACCGTGCGCGCTCGTTATTACCATCGCGCACGCTTCTTTTACTTAGAATGTGTGTGCCCGTCTAGCGCACACACGTGGATTTATCTAACTATTCCAGTTTGTTGTCGATAATCGCAAACAGTTCATCCGTGTGGACTGCATGCCATCAATTGCACACACTTTTTTTGCTAATAATTGCAGACACTTTGATCTGGCTGACCCGTTTATGTTCTGTTGCCTAATCGCAAATAGTTAATCCTTCTGAAGCATATGCCCTCAATCGCACACACCTTTATCTAGCTGCCCATTTCTATTGTTCCTCCTCATCAGAAATAGTTCATCCGAGTGAACTGTATGTTGTATATCACACACGCCTTCATCTAGCTGCCCATATCTTTTGTTCCTCCTCATCGCAAACAATTCATTGAACTGAACCGTATGCCCTGCATCGCACACGCAACTATAATCTGAACCATGTTTGATGTCTCTGCCATCGCAAATGTTTTGCACCTTTTTTGACGGTTTTTTACACCCTCATTTGCGATTATGGCATAGCAAATAGTTTCGTCGAAGTGTCGCGTTAGCAGCAACCTACAGTAGTGATCTCTTTGTCGAACTAGTGCACCTATACAATTTGCCATTGTATTGGGTGTGTTGGGGACACAAGAGACTTTTTATTATTTGGTTGCAGGGTTTGTTTGAGAGAGACCATCTTCATCCTACACCTCCCATGGATTGATAAACATTAGGTCATCCAGTTGAGGGAAATTTGTACTGTCCTACAAAACTTCGCGCTAGGAGGCCCAACACGAGTCTACAAGAACAAGTTGTGTAGTAGACATCAACCACCTTCGGATTTGTGCCTTCGGCGTTGTTGATTTGTTGGCACCTGAGTGCTAGACCTCCTCGATAATGTAAGGGCCTTGCCATTTAGAGAGAAGCTTTCCTACAAAAAAACATAAACGAGAGTTGGATAGCAAAACATGATCACCTACATTAAACTCACGCTTTTGTATCCTTTTGTGATGCCATCTTTTAACTTTTTCTTTAAACAGCTTGGCATTCTCATAGGCTTGGGTTCTCCATTCATCAAGTCAGCTAATGTCAAATAACCTCTTTTCACCGGCAAGTTTGAAATCATAGTTGAGCTCTTTGATTGCCCAATAAGCTTTATGTTCTAATTCAAGAGGTAGGTGACATGCTTTTCCATAAACCATTTTATATGGAGACATACCCATAGGGTTTTTATATGCAGTTCTATATGCCCATAAAGCATCATCGAGTTTCTTAGACCAATTCTTTCTAGATCTATTAACAGTATTTTGCAAAATCAATTTAATCTCTTTATTGCTCAATTCTACTCTACCACTAGACTGAGAATGATATGGAGATGCAATTCTATGGTTAACATCATATTTAGCAAGCATTCTACGGAAAGCACCATGAATAAACTGTGAACCACCATCAGTCATTAAATATCTAGGGACTCCAAACCTCAGAAAAATAACTTCTTTAAGCATCTTAATAGAGGTGTTATGATCGGCACTACTAGTTGGAATAGCTTCTACCCACTTAGTAACGTAATCAACATCAACTAAAATATGTGTATACCCATTAGAGGAAGGAAAAGGTCCCATATAATCAAAGCCCCAAACACCAAATGGTTCAATAACAAGTGAATAGTTCATAGGCATTTCCTATCGTCTACTGATATTACCAATTCTTTAGCATTCATCACAAGACAAGACAAACATACGAGCATCCTTGAAGAGAGTAGGCCAATAAAAACCGGATTGCAATACCTTGTGCGCAGTTCTATCTCCAGCATGGTGTCATCCGTAGGCCTCGGAGTGACACTCGCGTAGGATCTGTTCATGTTCATGCTCAGGTACACAACGTTTAATAACACCATCTACTCCTTCTTTATAAAGGTGTGGGTCATCCCAAAAGTAATGTCTTAAAACATAGAACAACCTTTTCTTTTGCTGGTAAGTGAAACTAGGTGGTATAAATTTAGCAACTATGTAATTAGCATAATCAGCATACCATGGTGCATTATGAGAAGCATTTATGACAGCTAATTGTTCATCAGGAAAACTATCATCAATAGGCAGTGGGTCATCAAGAACATTTTCTAACCTAGACAAGTTGTGTGCAACAAGGTTCTCAGCTCCCTTTCTATCAATAATATGCAAATCAAATTCTTGTAGAAAGAGAACCCATCTAATAAGTCTAGGTTTAGCATCTTTCTTTTCCATAAGATATTTAATAGCAGCATGATCAGTGTTAATAGTTACTTTGGAATGAACAATATAAGATCTGAACTTATCACATGCAAAAACAAATGCTTAAAATTCTTTTTCAGTAGTAGCATAATTTCTCTGGGCACTATCTAGAGTTTTACTAGCATAATGAATAACATGCAACTTCTTATCAACTCTTTATCCTAGAACAACACCAATAGCATAATCACTCGCATCACACATAATTTCAAAGGGTAAATTCCAATCAGATGGTTGAACAATAGGTGCAGAAATCAAGGATTTCTTAAGTATTTCAAATGCTTCTACAAAATCATCATCAAAAACAAAAGGGATATCTTTTTGCAAGAGATTAGTGAGAGGCCTAGAAATTTTAGAGAACTCTTTAATAAATCTCCTATAGAAACCAGCATGACCAAGAAAACTTCTTATACCTTTGATATCTTTAGGACACGACATCTTTTCAATAACATCAACTTTAGCTTTATCAACTTCAATATCTCTTTCAGAAAGCTTATGCCCCATGACAATACCTTCATTAACTATAAGGTGGCACTTCTCCCAATTCAAGACGAGATTAGTTTCTTCACATATCTACAAAACTCGATCAAGGTTGCTTAAGCAATCATCAAAAGAAGCTCCTTAAATGGAGAAATCATCCATGAAAACCTCAACAATCATTTCGCAGAAGTCAGAGAATATAGCAGTCATACATCTTTGAAAGGTAGTAGGTGCATTGCATAAACCAAAAGGCATACGTCTATAAGAAAAAGTACCGAAAGGGCAAGTAAAAGTGGTATTGTCTTGATCCTCTTTTAACACAGGTATTTGAGAAAACAAAGAATAACCATCTAGAAAGCAAAAATGTGTATGTTTGGATAGTCTTTCTAGCATTTGATCAATAAAAGGTAGAGGGTAATGATCTTTTCTAGTAGCTTTGTTGAACTTGCGAAAACCAATTACCATTCTCTAGCCTGTAACAATTCTTTGTGGGATCAATTGATTCTTATCATTAGGAACAACAATAATGCCTCCCTTCTTAGGAACACAATGAACAAGACTTACCCATATACTATCAGCAATAGGATAAATTATACTTGTCTCCAGAAGCTTTAGTATTTCATTTCCTACCACTTCTTTCATTTTAGCATTTAACCGTCGTTGGTGATCGACAACTGGTTTAGAATCAGGCTCCATATTAAGTTTGTGCTGACATAGAGTGGGACTAATGCCCTTACGATCATCAAGAGTATATCCAATAGCAGCACGATGCTTCTTCACAGTTTTTAATAATCTCTTTTCTTCATGTTCTGAAAGGTTGGCACTAATAATAATAGGATATATCTTCTTTTCATCAAGATAAGCATATTTCAAAGTGTCAGGTAATTGTTTGAGATCAAACATAGGATCACCCTTAGGTGGAGGGGGGTCTCCATGGATTTCAACAGGCAAATTATGTTTCGAAATAGGCCCTTGATTAAAGAATATTTCATCTAATTCCCTTCTTTCATTCATAAACATATCATTTTCATGGTCTAGCAAATATTGTTCTACAGGATCAGTAGGAGGCGGCAATAGATGCAAGACCAATGAATTCATCTTTACTAGCACTATTGCAGGATGCTACTAACGCGACACTACGATCAGAGACCCTTCGACGAAATTGTGTGTGATGCAATAATCGCAAACGGTGGTGTAAAAACCGTCAAAAAGGTGCAAAACGTTTGCGATGACGGATGCATCAAACATGGTTCAGATTTTGGTTGCGTGTGCAATGATGGGCATACGGTTTAGTTCAATTAATTGTTTGCAATGAGGAGGAACAAAAGAAATGGGCTGCCATATGAAGGCGTGTGCGATGTACATCATACGGTTCACTCGGATGAACTGTTTGTGATTAGGCAACACAAAAGAAACGGCCAACCAGATCAAGGCGTGTGCGTTGTACTACATACAGTTCACTCGGATGAACTATTTGTGATTAGGCAACACAAAAGAAACGGTCAGCCAGATCAAGGTGTGTGAGATATACAACATGTGGTTCACTCGGATGAACTGTTTGTGTTGAGACAAGAGAACAAAAATGGTTCAATATAAGAACATGTGATATGCTCTGTCTGCAAAACATCTATGCTCTATGTACAGAAGAACAACATATATATACTTGTAACATGACATGATTGCAATACCAAATTAAACAACCAATTACGTTATATAACAAATACCATAAATATTGCAAGGTTCAAATTCAAAGATTACAATTCCCAAATTCAAACATTGCAAACATCATCATTTCTGCAAAGGGATCAGCCGTTGACAAGTCATGTGTTTGTTTGACACAATGACTTCCACTCACTCTATCATATGCTCTTCCAATACGAAGTTTAGCTTTTTTGGAGCCTCTTCCATTCTGCAGTACCTGCCGGCTCTGATCAGCATACCATTATTCTTGCGTGTTCAACCTCAGTACCCTCAACACCCTCGTTCTGGCAAGAAAGAACCCGGCGAGTGTAATCTCCGGTATGGTCCCTCAGTAGGAGTTCAAAGTAATATTTGAGAGATGCAGATCAAGGCATTCGATGTGATTGTCGTTATAAACATTATCCACCTCCGGGCCTATTATTATCTGCAAAAGAAGAGAGTGTGTTAGTGCCGACATGCAGTTTTGAACAGTACTACACGCCTATTTCGTTTGCAGGATTTGTAAAATGCACCAACGTGCCATCTTCGATCTGACATGATTAACATGGGCATTTGATTACAATCTAGAAAAATGTAGCCTTCTTCACAAGAGGATAGACTGGATGAAAAATTCCCTAAGAAAACTAGTACAGATGAATCCAATGAAATGCTTATGGATTGTAACCATATGAATCAAGCAACCAATATGGGGTGGGGGTGTATGCCCTGAAATCCTCCAAAATTCCTTCAGAAATCGTAGTACATTGTCATTGTGAACTTGGGATAAGGTGCAAAAAATTGAACTCCTTTATGGTTAACATTTAATAGGAAAGGAACATCACCTAGATATACAACTTCTTCAGGCACGGAAAGCATCTCAGGCAACTGACAACTTGGTCCAGGTTGGGGCCGACAGATTCTAGTGCCAAGACCTTCACCGTACCCAGAATTTGGGTGAAGCTTTACTGGATGACAGACGAACATACATCTTCAAAACTAGAAATAATGTTGATATCAACAAGGAGAGGTATAAGGCGACTGTTGTACCTGAAAGTAGTAGTATGTGATAGCCGAGTAGCCCACCGCTGTGAATTTCGGCATAGAAATGACACTGATCCTTGTTGGACCTTGTTGATCAACTACAAGTAATCTCTCAAGTGAAGGTGTGTCCTCAATGACAATATTGTGGTCCACCTTTTGTGGTCTCTCGTTGCAGCAACACACATAAATAGTCCGGAGAGTCCTGGAGGTGATGTGGAAGGTACTCCACCAATTCATCGCAGTTCATGTGGATGTAGAGGGCGACGAGCTCAAGGTGCTTCAGTCGTGGTAGAAAAAGAGCAGCGTGTCATTAAGTGGGGGTGGCAGTTCATGAACTTGTAGAGGCGCGGCATGGGTGCGAAGCAGAGCGCGGACATTGGCAGTGAGCGCATATGCCCATCATTAAAACTGAGCTCCTCGAGCTGATCTTCGGTGGGGGATTGGAACCACTCGTCAAGCTTGGCTCGTTCCTTGCCATTGGAACGGAACTTGCCTGTGATAAAGCCTCTGATTGGGCCATGGTGACTGACGAGGATCTGGGAGAACGCATCCAAGCTTTTGCGATAGCCATGGCAGAGCTCATGGGCGTCGAGGAGGTCGACAGGGGTGAGGAGCCATAGGTGGCGCCACCACGGGGAAGGGTGGTTGTCCTCGTCCCATATTTGATTGGGAGGAGGGATATGATGACTTTCAACATGTCATCGGGGAGGTTGCTGATGAAGTCTAGGCCTGCTGGAGTCGATTGCGGTTTTCGCTCGACCCGCCTCCGCTTGTTGGCAGACTCGTTCTCCACCTCATCGGCGACGATGGAAACCTCTATCTCCATATTCACGCCGTACTCCGGTGCTTCAGCAACCCCGGCGTCGCCACTCCCTCAGATGGAGCACTTCGCGACATCCTCATACACTGACGGCTTTGAGGACTGAGAGCAGCGTCGAGGGTGCGGGCGGAGAGAGAGAGAGGATTGTGTGTGTGTGTGGCGAGGATGGGAGGGGTGTGGCCGCTCGGTCGCGCCATTAATACAGACTAGTGGGAGCAAGGCGGGCAGCGGTCAAAGACTGTGTCGCTTCCCGGTGAGAACGACTGCTTAACGTTTTGCCAGCGGTCAAATGTTTGTTTGTTGGGTTTTCAACTACAGAAAAAAATGAAATAAATGCTTGAAAAACATGGCGCCTAAGATGGTGCCATGGTATGACCTCACCATGCCATGGTAAAAATTTGAGAAGGTTTGGCTTATGTCGTCATCCGCGCCCTTCATAAATCAAACCATCACCGAGGAAGTTCCATGCTTTAGAGAAGGAAATCCCCAAGATTGAAAGGGAATCCAAATTTCCGTCCTAGTTTGTCATTCCATTTTTTTTCCAATGATTAACACACCGCCTCAAATGCAACGTGTTCAAATTTGACATTTTTTCGGGCTCATTTACCATATTTATGGGATCATGTGCATTTTCTAGGCATTAATGGACATAATTCAAATTCGAACAATCGGTGCATGAAAAGGTGCACAAGAACGGCCTGGATAACCATGCTTGTGTTATTTAGTACACTTTCATGCCTTTTACAAGGAATGGGCAGATATTTCAGGGAAATGTGTGGCAATAGTCAACCATAAATGTGTCGTTTACTAGGTTCACAACTATACAAAAAATGAAATGCATGCTTGGAAAACATGACGCGTGGTGTGGTGCCATGGTATGGCCTCACCTTGCCCTGGTAAAAATTGGAGAATGTTTTCCTTATGTCGTGGTGCACGCCTTTCATAAATCGAACCATCACCGAGGAAGTTTCATGGTTTCGAGGAGAAAATCACCAAGATTGAAGGGGGGGGTCCAAATTTCCTTTGTCCTTTGTCCACGAGTTTTTTTCTACGATGAACATACAACCTGCAAATTACCGTGTTCAAATTTGGCGTTTTTCTGGGTTCATTTGCCATATTTAGGGGATTATGCGCATTTCCTAGGCATTAATGAACATAATTCAAGTTCAAACAATTGCCGCATGAAAGGGTCCACAAGAACGGCCTGGAAAACCATGCTCGTGCCAGTTAGTAAATTCTCATGCCTTTTACAAGGAAGGGACAAATATTTCGATGAAATGTGTGGCAATAGTCAACCACAAATGTTTGTTTGTTGGGTGTTTCAACTATAGAAAAAATGAAATAAATGTTATAAAAACATGACACCTGGCATGGTGTGCCATGGTATGACCTCACCATGCACTGGTAAAAATTAGAGAAGGTTTGGCTTATGTCGTCATGCACGCCCTTCATAAATCGAACCATCACAAAGGAAGTTCCATGCTTTCGTGAGGGAAATCCCCAATATTGTAGGGGAATCCAAATTTCCGTCCTAGTTTTTCATTCTTTATTTTCCAACGATCAACACACCCCTCAAATGCAATGTGTTCAAATTTGACATCTTTCCGGGCTCATTTACCATATTTATGGGATTATGTGCATTTTCCAGGCATTAATGGACATAATTTAAATTAGAACAATCGGTGCATGAAAAGGTGCACGAGAACGGTCTGGAAAACCATGCTCGTGTTATTTAGTACATTATCATGCCTTTTACAAGGAATGGGAAGATTTCAAGGAAATGTGTGGCAATAGTCAACCACAAACGTATGTTTATTGGGTTTTCAACTATAGAAAAAATGAAATAAATGCTTGGAAAACATGACGCCTGGCGTGGTGCCATTGTATGGCCTCACCATGCCCTGGTAAAAATTAGAGAAGGTTTGGCTTATGTCGTCATGCACTCCCTTCATAAATCAAACCATCACCGAGGAAGTTCCATGCTTTTGAGAGGGAAAACCCCAAGATTGAAGGGAAATCCAAATTTCCGTCCTAGTTTCTCATTCAGTTTTTTTCCAACGATCAACACACCACCTCAAATGCAATGTGTTCTAATTTGACATTTTTCCTGGCTCATTTACCATATTTATGGGATTATGTGCATTTTCTAGGCATTAATGGACATAATTCAAATTCGAACAATTGGTGCATGATTAGGTGCACAAGAATGGTCTGGAAAACTATGCTCGTGTTATTTAGTACATTCTCATGCCTTTTACAAGGAATGGGCAGATATTTCAACGAAATGTGTGGCAATAGTCAACCATAAACATGTCGATTACTAGGTTAACAACTATACAAAAAAATGAAACACATGCTTGGAAAACATGATGCCTGGCGTGGTGCCATGGTATGGCCTCACCATGCACTGGTAAAAATTGGAGAATGTTTTCCTTATGTTGTGATGCATGCCTTTCATAAATCGAACCATCATCGAGGAAGTTTCATGGTTTCGAGGGGGAAATCACCAAGATTGAAGGAGGGTCCAAATTTCCTTTGTCCTTTGTCCACGAGTTTTTTGCTACGATGAACATACAACCTGCAAATCACCGTGTTCAAATTTGGCACTTTTCCGGGTTCATTTGCCATATTTAGGGATTATGTGCATTTCCTAGGCATTAATGCACATAATTCAAGTTCAAATAATCAGTGCATGAAAGGGTGCACAAGAACGGCCTGGAAAACCATGCTCGTGTCATTTAGTAAATTCTCATGCCTTTTACAAGTAAGGGATGGATATTTCGATGAAATATGTGGCAATAGTCAACCACAAACGTTTGTTTATTGGATTTTCAACTATTGAAAAAATAAATTAATGCTTGAAAAACATGATGCCTGGAATGGTGTACCATAGTATGAACTCACCATGCACTGGTAAAAATTAGAGAAGCTATGGCTTATGTCATCATGCACGGCCTTCATAAATCGAACCGTCACCAAAGAAGTTCCATGCTTTCGAGAGGGAAATCACCAAGATTGAAGGGGAATCCAAATTTTCTTCGTTCTTTGCCCTGGAGTTTTCTATACGACGAACATACACCCTACAAATCACCGTGTTCAAATTTGGCATTTTTTCGGGCTCATTTACTATATTTAGGGGATTATGTGCATTTTCTAGGCATTTAGCGCATATAAATCCAATCCAGCTACAGGTGCACGGGTGTGATGTGAGGGGCATGGATTGCCGTTCGATCGCGGCGCATCCTACGGTGCACTGCTACTTCTCGAGCTTGCATTGTATTCCCTCGAAGAGGAAAGGATGATGCAACACAGTAGCGTAAGTATTTCCTCAATTTTTGAGAACCAAGGCATCAATCAAGTAGGAGACCACGTGCGAGTCCCTCGCACCTGCACAAACAAATAAGAACTTCGCAGCCAACGCGATAAGGGGTTGGCAATCCCTTTACGGTCACTCACGAAAGTGAGATCTGATAGATAGGGCATTTTGATATTTCTGGTATTTTTGATATAAGAATAGAAAGTAAAAACAACAAAGTAAAGTAGATTGTAGATTGATATGTTGAGAACAGACCCGGGGGCCATATGGTTCACTAGTGGCTTCTCTCACGATAGCAGATTTCTACGGTGGGTGAACGAATTACTGTCGAGCAATTGATAGAAAAGCGAATAATTATGAGAATATCTAGGCATGATCATTATATATAGGCATCATGTCCGTGACAAGTAGACCGAAACGATTATGCATCTACTACTATTACTCCACACATCGACCGCTATCCAGCATGCATCTAGAGTATTAAGTTCATAAGAATAGAGTAATGATTTAAGCAAGATGACATGATGTAGAGGGATAAACTCTAGCAATATGATATGAACCCCAATTTTTTATCCTCGATGGAAACAATACTATATGTGCCTTGCTGCCCCTGCTGTCACTGCGAAAGGACACCGCAAGATTGAACCCAAAGCCAAACACTTCTCCCATTGCAAGAACTATAGATCTAGTAGGCCAAACCAAACTGATAATTCGAAGAGACTTGCAAGGATATTATAATCATACATAAAAGAACTCAGAAAAGAACCAAATATTTCTCATAGATAATCTTGATCATAAACCCACAATTCATCGGATCTCGACAAACACACCGCAAAAAGATTACATCGAATAGATCTCCTTGAAGACCAAGGAGAACTGGGTATTGAGATCCAAAAAGAGAGAAGAAGCCATCTAGGTACTAACTATGGACCCGAAGGTCCGTGGTAAACTACTCACAACTCATGGTGAGGCGATGGTGTTGATGTAGAAGCACTGCATGGAAGATCCCCCCTCCCGCGGAGCTCCGAACAGGCCCCAAGATGGGATCTCATGGAACAGAACATCGCGGCGGTGGAATTAGGGTTTTCTCTATTGCTTCGATGTTTTCAGGGTACATGGGTATATATAGGAGGAAGGAGTACGTCAGTGGAGCAATGTGGGGCCCACGAGCCAGGGGGCGCGCCCAGGGGGAGGGGGCGTGCCCCCCACCCTCATGGACACCCTGTATGTCCTCTGCCTTAGTTCTCAAGTCTCTCATGAAGATATCATTCCAAAAATAACTCTCCCGAAGGTTTCATTCTGTTTGGACTCTGTTTGATATTCCTTTTCTGCAAAACCCTGAAATAGGCAAAAAAACAGCAATCTAGACTGGGCCTTTGGGTTAATAGGTTAGTCCCAAAAATAATATAAAAGTGTATAATAAAACCCATTATCATGTGGAACAATCAAAAATTATAGACACGTTGGAGACGTATCAAGCATCCCCAAGCTTAATTCATGCTCGTCCTCGAGTAGGTAAATGATAGAAACAGAATTTTTGATGTGGAATGCTAACCAAGATAATTTTCAATGTAATTCTCTTTATTGTGGCATGAATGTTCAGATCCGAAAGATTCAAGACAAAAGTCTATATTGACATAAGAAATAATAATACTTCAAGCATACTAACAAAGCAATCATGTCTTCTCAAAATAACATGGCCAAAGAAAGTTATCCCTACAAAATCATATAGTCTGGCTATGCTCCCTCTTCATCACACAAAATATTCATATCATGCACAACCCCGGTTTCAGCCAAGCACTTGTTTTCATACTCAATCTTTTCAAACCTTTCAACTTTCACGCAATACATGAGCGTGAGCCATGGATATAGCACTATGGATGGAATAGAATTGTGGTTGTGGAGAAGACAAAAAGGAGGAAGATAGTCTCACATTGGTTAGGCGTATCAACGGGCTATGGAGATGCCCATCAATAGATATCAATGTGAGTGAGTAGGGATTGCCATGCAACAGATGCACTAGAGCTATAAATGCATGAAAGCTCAACAAAAGAAACTAAGTGGGTGTGCATCCAACTTGCTTGCTCACGAAGACCTAGGGCATTTGAGGAAGCCCATCATTGGAATATACAAGCCAAGTTCTATAATGAAAATTCCACTAGTATATGAAAGTGACTAAACATGAGACTCTCTATCATGAAGAACATGGTGCTACTTTGAAGCACAAGTGTGGAAAAAGGATAGTAGCATTGTCCCTTCTCTCTTTTCTCTCATTTTTTTGGAGGGGCTTTCTCTTTTTTTAGCCCCTCTCTATATTTTTTTTGGGCCACCTTTTTTTATTTGGCCTTTCCTCACATGGGACAATGCTCTAGTAATGATGATCATCACACTTTTATTGATTTACAACTCGATACTAGAACAAACTATGACTCTATATGAATGCCTCCGGCGGTGTACCGGGATGTGCAATGAATCAAGAGTGACATGTATGAAAAATTATGCATGGTGGCTTTGCCACAAATATGATGTCAACTGCATGATCATGCATGGCAATATGACAATATGAAGCGTGTCATATGAACGGAACGGTGGAAAGTTACATGTCAATATATCTCAGAATGGCTATGGAAATGCCATGATAGGTAGGTATGGTGGCTGGTTTGAGGAAGGTATATAGTGGGTGTATGGTACCGGCGAATGTTGCGCGGTACAAGAGAGGCTAGCAATTGTGGAAGGGTGATAGTGCGTATAATCCATGGACTCAACATTAGTCATAAAGAACTCATATACTTATTGCAAAAATTTACGAGTCATCAAAACAAAGCAATCAATGTATGCTCCTAGGGGGGAGGTTGGTAGGAGTTAACCATCGCGCGCCCCCGACCTCCACACAAAGGATGACACTCTACAAATACCTCATGCTCTAACTTCGTCACATAGCGGTTCACCATACGTGCATGCTACGAGAATCACAAACCTTAACACAAGTATTTCTCAAATTCATAATAACTCCACTAGCATGACTCTAATATCACTATCCTCGTATCGCAAAACAATCATCAAGTATCAAACTTCTCATCATATTCAATGCACTTGTATGAAAGTTTTTTACTACATTCATCTTGGATGCCTATCATATTAGGACTAGTTTTATAACCAAAGCACATTACCATGCTGTTCTAAAAGACTCTCAAAAAGATATAAGTGAAGCATGAGAGATCAACAATTTCTACAAAATAAAATCACCACCGTGCTCTAAAAGATATAAGTGAAGCACTAGAGCAAAACTATCTAGCTCAAAAGATATAAGTGAAGCACATAGAGTGTTCTAACAAATTCTTGGCCATATTCATCTCTCTCAAAAAGGTGTGTCCAGCAAGGATGATTGTGGCAAACTAACAAGCAAAGACTCAAATCATACATGACGCTCCAAGTAAAACACATATCATGTGGTGAATAAAAATATAGTCCCGAGTATAGTTACTGATAGATGAAGACGAAAGGGGATGCCTTCCCGGGGCATCCCCAAGCTTAGGCTTTTGGTTGTCCTTGAATTTTACCTTGGGGTGCCTTGGGAATCCCCAAGCTTAGGATCTTGCCACTCTTTGTTACATAGTCCATCAAAGCCATACTCAAAACTTGAAAACTTCACAACACAAAACTTAGCCAAAAATCTCATGATCTCCGTTAGTATAAGAAAACAAACCACTACTCAAAGGTACTATAATGAACTCATTATTTGTTTATATTGGTGTAAGCCTACTGTATTCCAACTTCTGTATGATTCATATCCTCCAATACTACTCATAGATTCATCAAAATAAGCAAACAACACACGAAAAATAGAATCCGTCAAAAACAGAACAGTCTGTAGCAATCTGTAACTGTCGCATAGTTCTGTAACTCCAAAAAAAATTGAAATAAATTGGTAAACGTGTGGAATTTTTCTATTAATCATCTTCAAAAAGAATCAACTAAATAACACTCTCCTGTAAAATATGGTGACTATTCTCGTGAGCGCTAACGTTTCTGTTTTTCACAGCAAGATCATATAAACTTCACACAAGTCTTCCCAAAGGTTCTACTTGGCACAAACACTAATTAAAACACAAAACCACACTAAACAGAAACTATATGCAATATTTATTCCTTAACAGAAGCAAAAACAAAGAAAATAAAATTGGGTTGCCTCCCAACAAGTGTATTGTTTAACACCCCTAGCTAGGTACGATACAAGGATAGATCTATGTATTGCCATCTTCGGAAGGCAATCCATAAGTGGCTCTCATAATAGATTCATAAGGTAATTTGATTTTCTTTCTAGGAAAATGTTTCATGCCTTTCCTTAACGGAAATTGGAATCTAATATTTCCTTCCTTCATATCAATAATTGCACCAATCGTTCTAAGGAAATGTCTACCAAGAATAATAGGACATAAAGGATTGCAATCTATATCAAGAACAACAAAATCTATGGGCACATAATTCCTAATGGCAACAATAAGAACATCATTAATCCTTCCCATAGGTTTCTTAATAGTAGAATCCGCAAGATGCAAATTTAGAGAACAATCATCAAGCTCATGGAAACCTAACAAATCCCACAAAGTTTTTGGGATAGGGGAGACACTTGCACCCAAATCACACAAAGCAAAGGATTCATGATCTTTAATTTTAATTTTAATAGTAGGCTCCCGCTCATCATAAAGCTTTCTAGGGATAGAAACTTCTAGTTCAAGTTTTTCTTCATAAGATTGCATCAAAGCATCAACTATGTGTTTGGTAAAAGCTTTATTTTGACTATAAGCATGCGGAGAATTTAGTACGGATTGCAACAAGGAAATACAATCAATCAAAGAGCAATTATCATAATTGAATCCGTTGAAATCCAAAGTAGTGGGTTCATGCTACTTCTCGAGCTTGCGTTGTATTCCCTCGAAGAGGAAAGGGAGATGCAGCACAGTAGCATAAGTATTTCCCTTAGTTTTTGAGAACCAAGGTATCAATCCAGTATGAGACCACGCGTGAGTCCCTCGCACCTGCACAAACAAATAAGAACTTCGCAGCCAACGTGATAAGGGGTTGTCAATCCCTTTACAGTCACTTACGAAAGTGAGATATGATAAAGATGATAGTTTATATTTTTGCTATTTTTAGCTTATAAGAACATTAAATAAAAGCGATAAAAGTAAAGTAGATGTAGATTGATATGTTGAGAATAGACCCGGGGGCCATAGTGTTCTCTAGTGGCTTCTCTCATGATAGCGATATTCTACGGCGGGTAAACGAATTACTGACGAGCAATTGATAGATAAGCAAATAATTATGAGATTATCTAGGCATGATCATTGTATATAGGCATCACGTCCGAGACAAGTAGACCGACTCCTGCCCGCATCTACTACACTCCACACATCGACCGCTATCCAGCATGCTTCTAGTGTGTTGAGTTCATAAGAACAGAGTAACGCCTTAAGCAAGATGACATGATGTAGAGGGATAAACTCAAGCAATATGATATAAACCCCATCTTTTTATCCTCGATGGCAACAATACAATACGTGCCTTGCTGCCCCTACTGTCACTGGGAAAGGACACCGCAAGATTGAACCCAAAGCCAAGCACTTCTCCCATTGCAAGAACTATAGATCTAGTAGGCCAAACCAAACCAATAATTCGAAGAGACTTGCAAGGATATTACGAGCACACATAAAAAGTTCAGAGAAAAACCAAATATCTTTCATAAATAATCTTGATCAGAAACTCACAATTTATCGAATCTCGACAAACACACCGCAAAAAGAGATTACATCGAATAGATCTCCTCGAAGACCGAGGAGAACTTTGTATTGAGATCCAGAGAGAGAGAAGAAGCCATCTAGATACAAGCTATGGACCCGAAGGTCTATGCTAAACTACTCACAACTCATGGTGAGGGCGATATTGATGATGAAGAAGAACTCCGTGATGGATCCCCCTCCGGTGGAGCTCCGCAATAGGCTCCAAGATGGGATCTCATGGGAACAGAAGGTTACGGCAGTGGAATTAGGGTTTTCTCTCTGTTGTCGAAGGTTTCGGGGTACGTAGACTTATATAGGAAGAAGGAGAGTACCGGGGACGCTCGAGGGGCCCACGAGGCAGGGGGCGCGTCCTGGGCAGGGCGGCGCGCCCCCCACCCTCGTGGGTGCCT
This sequence comes from Secale cereale, assembly GCA_902687465.1. Taxonomy (NCBI): domain Eukaryota; kingdom Viridiplantae; phylum Streptophyta; class Magnoliopsida; order Poales; family Poaceae; genus Secale; species Secale cereale. The sequence goes on from LR738711.1 coordinate 797,667,719, forward strand.
CGATGCTCCCCTGACGTGGTTCTCAAGTTCCCTATGTGTGATTTTCTCCAAAAAAATATCTCTCGCGAAGGTTTGATTCCATTTGGACTCCGTTTGATATTCTTTATCTGCAAAACCCTGAAACAGGCAAAAACAGCAATCTGGACTGGGCCTTTGGGTTAGTAGGTTAGTCCCAAAAATGATATAAAAGTGTATGATAAAGCCGAATAAACAACCAAGACTTCATAAATAATAGCATGGAACAATCAAAAATTATAGATACGTTGGAGACGTATCAAGCATCCCCAAGCTTAATTCCTGCTCGTCCTCGAGTAGGTAAACGATAAAGAAAGAAATTTTGATGTGGAATGCTAACCAATATAGTTTTTCAATGTAATTCTCTTAATTGTGGCATGAATGTTCAGATCTGAAAGATTCAAGATAAAAGTCTATATTGACATAAGAAATAACAATACTCCAAGCATACTAACAAAGCAATCATGTCTTCTCAAAATACTATGGCTAAAGAAAGTTATCCCTACAAAATCATATAGTCTGGCTATGCTCCCTCTTCATCACAGAAAATATTCATATCATTTACAACCCCGATTTCAGCCAAGCACCTTTTTTCATACCCTATCTTTTCAAACCTTTCAACTTTCACGCAATACATGAGCGTGAGCCATGGATATAGCACTATGGATGGTATAGAGGTGGTTGTGGAGAAGAAGAAAAAAAGGAGGGAGATAGTCTCACATCGACTAGGCATATCAACGGGCTATGGAGATGCCCATCAATAGATATCAATGTGAGTGAGTAGGGATTGCCATGCAACGGATGCACTAGAGCTAAGTATGTATGAAAGCTCAACAAAAGAAACTAGTGGGTGTGCATCCAACTTGCTTGCTCACGAAGACCTAGGGCATTTGAGGAAGCCCGTCGTTGGAATATACAAGCCAAGTTCTATATTGAAAATTCCCACTAGTATATGAAAGTGACTAAACATGAGACTCTCTACAATGAAGAACACGGTGCTACTTTGAAGCACAAGTGTGGAAAAAGATAGTAGCATTTGTCCCTTCTCTCTTTTCTCTCATTTTTTGGAGGGGCTTTCTCTCCTTCTCTTATTAGCCCCTCTCTATATATTTTTTTTGGGCCATCTCTTTTTTTATTGGCCATTCCTCACATGGGACAATGCTCTAATAATGATGATCATCACACTTTTTTTACAACTCGAAATTACAACTCAATACTACAACAAGTATGACTCTACATGAATGCCTCCGGTGGTGTACCGGGATGTGCAATGAATCAAGAGTGATATATATGAAGATTATGCATGGTGGCTTTGCCACATATACGATGTCAACTACATGATCATGCATGGCAATACGACAATATGATGCGTGTCATATGAACAGAATGGTGGAAAGTTGCATGGTAATATATCTCTTAATGGCTATGGAAATGCCATGATAGGTAGGTATGGTGGCTGTTTTGAGGAATAATATGGTGGTTGTTTTGAGGAAGGATATATAGTGGGTTTATGGCACCAGCGAAAGTTGCACGGTACAAGAGAGGCTAGCAATGGTGGAAAGGTGAGAGTGCGTATAATCCATGGACTCAACATTAGTCATAGGAACTCATATACTTATTGCAAAAATCTACGAGTCATCAAAACAAAGCAATCAATGCATGCTCCTAGGGGGGAGGTTGGTAGGAGTTAACTGTGGCGCGTCCCCGACCTCCACACAAAGGTTGGCACTCTACAAATACCTCATGCTCTAACTTCGTCACATAGCGGTTCACCATACGTGCATGATACGGGAATCACTAACCTTAACACAATTATTTCTCAATTTGATAATAACTCCACTATCATGACTCTAATACCACTATCCTCATATCTCAAAACAATTATCAAGCATCCAACATCTCATCATATTCAATGCACTTAGTGTGAATTTTTTTACTACATTGACATTGGATGTCTATCATGTGAAGACTAATTTCTTTAGCCTAAACACATCACCATGCTGTTTTAATAGACTCTCAAATAGATATAAGTGAAGCATGAGAGTTCAATAATTTCTACAAAATATTACCACCACCGTGCTCTAAAAGATATAAGTGAAGCACTAGAGCAAAAACTATTCAACTCGAAATATATAAGTGAAGCACATAGAGTGTTCTAACAATTTCTAGGCCATATTTAACTCTCTCAAATAGGTGTGTCCAGCAAGCATGATTGTGACAAACTAACAAGCAAAGACTCAAATTATACAAGACGCTCCAAGCAAAACACATATCATGTTGCGAATAAAAATATAGCTCCAAGTATAGTTACCGATAGATGAAGACGAAAGAGGGGATGCCTTCCCAGGGCATCCCCAAGCATAGGCTTTTAATTATCCTTGAATTTACTTGGGGTGCCATGGGCATCCCCAATCTTAGGCCTTTTCTACTCCTTGTTCCATAGTCCATCAAAGCAATACTCAAAACTTGAAAACTTCACAACACAAAACTTAGACAAAAATTCTCGTGAGCTCCGTTAGTATAACAAAGCAAACCACTACTCAAAGGTGCGGCAATGAATTCATTATTTGTTTATATTGGTGTTAAACCTACTGTATTCCAACTTCTCTATGATTCATACTTCCCAATACTACTCATAGTTGCATTGAAATAAGCAAACAACACACGAAAAATAGATTTCTAGAAGCAAAATTCAAGCCAGCATAAAAGTTCTAATAATCATCCATAGATTCAAACCATGTGTAGGGCAATTACGTATCATCAATTTCATTCTCTCCCAAGGTTGTGCAACAGGCTCATGATCTAGTTGCTTAAAATTCATAATATCGTTTCTAAGAGAGAGGACATTAGCAGGAGGGAAATACTTAGAGATAAAAGCATCTTTGCACTTATTCCACGAATCAATACTATTTCTAGGCAAAGAGGAAAACCAAGTTTTAGCACGATCTCTAAGTGAAAACGGAAATAACTTCAATTTAACAATATCGTTATCTGTATCCCTTTTCTTTTGCATATCACACAAATCAACAAAGTTGTTTAGATGGGTAGCGGCATCTTCACTAGGAACGCCGGAGAATTGATCTTTCATGACAAGATTCAACAAAGCAGCATTGATTTCATGAGATTCAGCATCGGTAATAGGAGCAATCGGAGTGCTAATAAAATCATTGTTGTTGGTATTGGAGAAGTCACGGAATTTGGTATTGTTCTGAGCCATAGTGACAAGCAAGCAATCCAACACACACAAGCAAACAAGAAGCAAGCGAACGATAAACACACGGCGGAAGAAGGGCAAATAAAACGGCAAGGGTGAAGTGGGAGAGAGGAAAAACGAGAGGCAAATAAATGTAATGCAAAGGATAAGGGTTTGTGATAGGTACTTGGTATATGACTTTTGCGTAAGCCTCCTCGGCAACGGCGCCAGAAATTTTTCTTGCTACTTCTCGAGCTTGCGTTGTATTCCCTCCAAGAGGAAAGGGAGATGTAGCACAGTAGCGTAAGTATTTCCCTCAGTTTTTGATAACCAAGGTATCAATCCAGTCGGAGACCACGCGCGAGTCCCTCGCACCTGCACAAACAAATAAGAACTTCGCAGCCAATGCGACAAGGGGTTGTCAATCCCTTTACGGTCACTTATGAAAGTGAGATCTGATAGAGATGATAGTTTATATTTTCGGTATTTTTAGTTTATAAGAACAGCAAATAAAAGCGATAAAAATAAAGTAGATGTAGATTGATATGTTGAGAATAGACCCGGGGGCCATAGTGTTCTCTAGTGGCTTCTCTCATGATAGCGATATTCTACGGCGGGTAAACGAATTACTATCGAGCAATTGATAGAAAAGCGAATGATTTTGAGACTATCTAGGCATGATCATTGTATATAGGCATCACGTCCGCGACAAATAGACCAACTCCTGCCTGCATCTACTACTATTACTCCACACATCGACCGCTATCCAGCATGCATCTAGTGTATTGAGTTCATAAGAACAGAGTAACGCCTTAAGCAAGATGACATGATGTAGAGGGATAAACTCAAGCAATATGATATAAACCCCATCTTTTTATCCTCGATGGCAACAATACAATACGTGCCTTGCTGCCCCTACTGTCACTGGGAAAGGACACCGCAAGATTGAACCCAAAGCCAAGCACTTCTCCCATTGCAAGAACTATAGATCTAGTAGGCCAAACCAAACCAATAATTCGAAGAGACTTGCAAGGATAGTATGAGCACACATAAAAAGTTCAGAAAAGAGCCAAATATCTTTCATAAATAATCTTGACCATAAACTCACAATTCACCGGATCTCGACAAACACACCCCAAAAAGATATTACATCGAATAGATCTCCTCGAAGACCGAGGAGAACTTTGTATTGAGATCCAGAGAGAGAGAAGAAGCCATTTAGATACTAGCTATGGACCCTAAGGTCTATGGTAAACTACTCACAACTCATGGTGAGGGCGATGATGATGATGATGAAGAAGAACTCCGTGATGGATCCCCCTCCGGTGGAGCTCCAGAATAGGCTCCAAGATGGGATCTCACGGGAACAGAAGGCTACGGCGGTGGAATTGGGGTTTTCTCTCTGTTGTCGAAGGTTTTGGGGTACGTAGACTTATATAGGAAGAAAAAAGGCACCGGGGGACGCTCGAGGGGCCCACGAGGCAGGGGGCACGCCCTGGGCAGGGGGGCGCGTCCCCCACCCTCGTGGGCGCCTCGATGCTCTCCTGACGTGGTTCTCAAGTTCCATGTGCGTGATTTTCTCCAAAAATATCTCTCGCGAAGGTTTCGTTCCGTTTGGACTCCGTTTGATATATATTTTTCTGCAAAAATCTGAAACAGGCAAAAAACAGCAATCTGGACTGGGCCTTTGGGTTAGTAGGTTAGTCCCAAAAATGATATAAAAGTGTATGATGAATCCCAATAAACATCCAAGACTTCATAAATAATAGCATGGAACAATAAAAAATTATAGATACGTTGGAGACGTATCAGTTCATCACTATGTGTCGGTGTACTAAAGTAGGGGTACCTTAGTATCCCGAACTTGTGCACGGGCAGTCGCAGCGTCCCGTGGGAGGGCTTGCCGTGCGACCGTCAAGGCCTATGGTGGTTCCTTTGGAGCCATTCAAGAACAAAGTATCCAAGTCCAGAAACAAGGCCCCGGCAAGAGGAGCTTGCCGGGAAGGCCACTCAAGGCTCAAGACCACTTCTTTGGCACAAGACCCTGGCAAGAGGAGCTTGCCGGGAAGGCCACTCATGGCATTCCAAGAGACTTGCCATGATGCACCACGCGTCCCGGCGAGGCCCGGGGAGCGACAAGCTCCCCGGTGCGACAAGATGGCGACCGCGGCAAGATACCTGTCGCGGCAAACTTCCACTTAGTGCCCGCGCTCCAGCTCATCCGGCCACGCGTCACCCTGGGACCCTTCCAGGGGCACGTGGCAGAAGGCTGTGCAGCCTGGGGGACACGGTGGCATGCTGTGATGACTCGGCCACCGTCGTGGCGAGCGGTGGCGCCCTGACGGACACCTTTTGCACTGTTTGGAGCGACGGCGACGGGCATTCAATGCCCTTGTCCCCTGCCGTCAGGGTTAGGTAGAGAGCACTATGCGAACACTATTCCAACTACCACCATTTTTACATTTTTACCCCCATTCGCCTTGCCACCTGTCGGTGACCCCTTTGACCTATAAAAGGAGGCCCATGCGCAACGTAGAGGGGGTTCCGATCATCGATCACTCTCACGCTCAGTGCTGCTAGCGATCAACACTGTAGTTCTTCTCGCTTCCGAGCTCAGAACGCAATACAAACCAAGGCAGGAGTAGGGTTTTACGCCTCAGTGCGGCCCAAACCTGGGTAAACTGCTCGCGTGGTCGCCTCGATCCGCTCTTTGTGCATCCTCCGCCCCCTTGCCGTACCGAAAAGGGGCTCCGGTCCCATAGGTGTTCGTGGGCGATCAGTTTCCCCGACATCTTTGGCGCGCCAGGTAGGGGGTGCGTCGAGGTTGTGTGAACCTGATCCGGCGTTCACGCGAGCGAAATCTCCAGCAACTTTGTCAACTTCATCAACTTCATCGATTCCATCAACATGCCGCCGAAGAAGAAAGCTTCGGAGGCAGCAGGACCGTCCGCGTCGATCCCGCCACCACCGGAGCCAACGGTTGGTGGGGTAGACGCTGGCGGAAGGACGGACGCCGGCGAGGAAACTCACGGCGCCGCCAAGTCCAAGGACAGGACGGAAGACCGGGCGCACTCCAAGACCTCGGCGTCCGTACACGCACCGCGCCCTTCCCAGGAAGCGCGGGAACGGCAGCGGCGTGGTAATCAAGGTACCATACGCTTGCTGGGACAAGGTCAAGCTGGTGGGTCCCGGGATGCTCAAGGCCAACATGCGCACCAGCATGCCGGCACGAGCAAGGCACGGTCGCCGGGACGGGATAATGCTCCTTCTAACATAGTTAGGAGTCTGAGCGTATCCCGCTCCTCGCACCGCTCGCCACCGCTACCCTCCACTCCAGCAGAAGCTCTAGCTCGAGCTCAGCTGCTCCTCGACTTCCCTCCAGCGGCACACAAGGCCGATGACTGGAGGGCCACCATCCAGAGCCTCATCGCCTTCGCCAACGGCGACACTCCGCAGCAGCCGACCACGTCACGGCCGCGGCAAGTTAGCCAGGCGCGGGCTGATGGCGACAAGACCGCCGGGGGTGCAACCACCGTGCACTCCCCGCCCCGAAGGCCGAAATCGCCGACTCGTCGAATCAACATCGACGACGACTCCACAGCGTCGTCGGATCCGCGAGCTCGCCGCGATCAGCGCCAAGTCCTTGACGACCGACAACAAGAGGACGCTCGAACTCGCATCGAGCGTCGAAGAGAAGTGCGGCGTCAATCTGACCAGCGCGCTGGGCCCGCTGTCGACATGCACGCGCCCGGAGAACCAGGCGACTTGCCGTACGCGGCAGGTTGTCCTGCGTTCACCCGTGAGTTGCGGCAAGTCCAGTGGCCCAGCAGGAAGAACTTCAAGCCCGACGTACCCGAGAAGTACGTCGGCAAAACTCACCCGTCGGAGTTCCTCAGCATCTACACCATCGCGGTGCAGGCTGCCGGGGGACGAGACGAGAAGATACTCGCAAACTATTTCCCGCTCGTGCTCAAGCCAAACGTCCGATCTTGGCTCATGCACTTACCAGAGAACTCCATCCCTTCTTGGGCCGATATGTGCCATCAGTTTGTTGGCGCCTTCACGGGTGGCCACAAACCCCATGGCCAGGAAAGCGACCTTCACATACTCGCCCAGAAGGAAGGAGAGTCCCTGCGAAAGTACATCCAGAGATTCAGCCGCGTCCAGCACAACATCCCAGACGTCCACCCTGCTGCGGTTATTAGCGCGTTCCACCAGAACGTGCACAACCGCAGGATGAGGGAGGAAATGGTGATGTGCAAGATCCGAGATGTCAGTGAGCTTTATGCCCTGGCCGACAAGTGCGCACGCGCTGAGGAGGGGAGGAGACTCCCCGGAGAGGATACTGGAGCAGGGGGAACAGATAGTGAGGACACCGCCCCGGCAAAGAAAAACCGACGGTGGAACAACAGAAAAAAGAAGAACAAAGAAGTACTGGTCGTTGAGCAGTTCGGCAAGGAGGCTGGCGCCAAGAAAGCCCAGGCCGGCAGCTCCGGCAAGGAGGCTGCCACTGTGGCGGCCGCCGACAAGCAGGACGGCTCCGACAAGCAGTACTGCAAGATCCACCGCACCAAGGGCCACGACCTCCAGAACTGCAAAAGAGTCGAGGGACCTCGTCGAGCAGCAGAAAGCTGAGTACGAGCGACGCGACAAGGAGAAGGCCGAGGGAGGTGGTGGAGAGTCCGGCAAGACGCGGCCATTCAACGGCCGGGGAGGACGCCGCGGCAAGGCTAAGCAGCGGCAAGGAGACAGACCCCCCCCCCCCGCGGCCGCGACAAGGACGAAGACGAAGACGATGATGAAGACATGGATGACGGAGAGAACAGCGAGCAGGAGTTCCAGAAGGCAACAGAAGTTTTGTGTGTTGATGGAGGTGCCTCTCTGCATACTTCCCACTGCCAACTCAAGCAGTGGGTGCGGGAAGTTAATGCAGCAGAGCCACCCATCGAGTCGCGCAAACTCCTGAAGTGGTCCAGCACGCCCATCATTTTCGACATTGAGGACCACCCTGATCGCACAACTGCGGTCGGGGTGCTTGCCGATGTTGGTTTCACCAGCTATCCGCAACCTCAAGGTCACCAAGATGCTGGTTGACGGCGGGGCCGGTCTGAACTTGATCTCCTCGGCTGTGGTCCGGAAACTCCAGATCCCCGACAGCGAGCTCAAAGAAACTGGCACATTCCAAGGAATCAACCCGGGAAGGAGCAAGCCGAAGGGGAAGATCACACTGCCAGTGACGTTTGGCGGAGAGCTGAACTTCAGAACTAAAAGGATCACATTTGACGTTGCCGGTATCCCATTTCCTTACAATGGGATACTTGGCCGTCCAGCGCTCACCAAGTTCATGGAAGCTTCTCACTACGCTTATAACATGCTTAAGATGCCCGACCCGATAAGCGTCATCTCTGTCCCCGGCGACAAGAAGGACGCCCTTATCTGTGCCGACAAGATTTACCGGGATGCAGCAGCCGCAGCAGATAGCAAGACACTTGCCGCTGAAGCTCCCGGGGGGAAGAACAATACCAAGTCCGGCAAGAGCTCTGGGGCCCACTCCGGCAAACGCACCTCTTCGGAGTGCTGCGCTGCCGTCGAGGACGCACCATCGAGCTCCACCGGCAAGTGCAAGAAGGCGATGGCAGCTCCACCCGCAACCAAGAAGGAAAGTGATTGAGCACAAGCTTGCCGTTTGTCCTCACGCGCGGCCCATCAAGCAGAAGGTTAGAAAACAAGCAGTGGAGCGCCAAGAGTTTATCGCTGAAGAGATCAAGAAGCTGGAAGCGGCAGGCCTTGTCAGAGGTGTACTCCATCCCACATGGCTAGCTAACCCTGTTGTCGTGCGCAAAGCAAATGGGAAGTGGAGGCTTTGTATAGACTTCACCGATGTGAATAAAGCTTGTCCCAAGGATCCATTTCCCTTGCCGCGCATTGACCAGATTGTTGACTCCACGGCCGGATGTGAGTTGCTTTCATTTCTTGATGCATATTCAGGATACCACCAGATATTTATGGCTGAGGAAGATGAGGAGAAGACCGCATTCATTACTCCATGTGGCACTTATTGCTTCATACGCATGCCTTTTGGATTGAAGAATGCCGGTTCAACGTTTGCAAGGGTAGTCCATACAGCTTTTGAGCCACAGATACACAGAAATGTAGAAGCTTACATGGATGATATAGTGGTCAAGAGCAAGGATAGGGCTACTCTGATTCAAGATCTGGATGAAACCTTCGCGAATCTGCGCAAGATACAACTCAAGCTCAACCCCGAGAAGTGCGTGTTTGGAGTTCCCTCCGGCAAGCTTCTCGGGTTCTTCGTGTCTCAAATGGGGATTGAAGACAACCCCGACAAGATCAAAGCCATCGAGCAGATCGAAGCTCCTAAGCGCGTCAAGGATGTACGAAGGCTTGCCGGATGTGTGGCTGCTCTCAGCAGGTTTATTTCTAAGTCTGCAGAACGCGCCCTGCCATTTTTCAAAATCTTGAAAAAGGCAGGTCCAATGAAATGGACTCCGGAAGCGGAGGTAGCGCCGCAAGACTTGAAAGGTACCTGTCCTCCACTCCAATACTTGTCGCACCTAAGCCACAAGAGAAGTTGCTGCTGTACTTAGCAGCAACCAATCAAGTGGTTAGTGCTGCGTTAGTAGCGGAAAGGGAGGCAAAAGATGAGCCAACAGCCCCGGCAAGCACATCCAGCGACAAGCAGGGGGCTACCCCGACAAACTCTGGCCCCGACAAGGATGGAACTGCGCAGATCCAAGAAGAGGTACGGAAGAAGATGGTGCAGCGCCCAGTTTATTTTGTCAGTTCCCTCCTGCAGGGGGCTAGGTCAAGATACTCTGGGGTGCAAAAGCTCCTTTTCGGCCTTCTCATGGCCTCGAGAAAGCTGCGCCACTACTTCCAAGCACATGAGATAACAGTGGTCACTCGCTTTCCGCTGAAGAGGATATTGCAAAATCCAGAAGCAACAGGCAGGATTGTCGAGTGGGCACTGGAGCTGTCAAGCTTTGGCCTCAAGTTTGAAAGTACTTTGACTATTCAGAGCAGAGCATTGGCAGAGTTCATAGCAGAATGGACGCCAACGCCAGACGAAGAGATTCCAGAGACGAGCATCCCCGCCGAAGAAGCAAGCAAAGAATGGATAATGTACTTTGATGGTGCCTTCTCGCTGCAAGGCGCCGGTGCCGGCGTGCTGCTTATCGCGCCCAACCGGGAGGACCTCATGTACGTCGTCCAAATGCACTTTCCCAAGGAGCAAGCAACGAACAATACTGCAGAGTATGAAGGTTTGCTTGCCGGCCTCAGAATCGCAACGGAACTTGGGATCAAGAAGCTGATTGTGCGGGGTGACTCGCAGTTGGTCGTCCGCCAAGTGAACAAGAGCTACCAGAGTCCATTGATGGAAGCTTACGTCGACGAAGTGAGAAAGCTTGAAGAGCACTTTGAAGGCTTACAGATGGAGCACGTTCCAAGAGCTCAAAATGACGTTGCAGATGGCCTGTCAAAGTGTGCCGCACTAAAGCTACCTGTGGAACCGGGGATCTTTGTGCTCAAGCTGACTCAACCATCTGTAACACCATCGGCTGAACAAAGTAAGAAGAGAAAGTTGGTTTCTGGTGACTACTTGCCGGCAGAGCTTCCTGAAGCCGCCGCCAACAAGGTCCCCAAAATCAATGACAAGATTGCTGAGGAACAGTCTGCTCCTGCAAGCCCAAGGGTTTGTACAGTTGAAGCAGACGTTCCCGACAAGCTTTGCCCCAGCAAGCTTGCCGGGGAAGGTCAAGCTCCGGTCGAGCCGCAGGTTCTTACCGTAGAAGCTGACATTCCCGCAGCAGCACAGATGCCTTTAGTCTTTGTTGCTGAGCCACAGGCTCCAGCATGGGCGCAGCAAATTGTCCGTTTCCTTCAAACAGGAGAACTCCCCGAAGAGCCAGAAGAAATAGAAAGAGTAACCCGGCAGTCAAGTATGTATCAGTTTGTCGACAACGAGCTGTACAGAAGAAGACTCAATGGTGTGAAATTAAAATGTATTCCCCGGGAAGATGGACAGAAGCTGTTGGGAGAAATACATGGAGGCATATGTGGCCACCACATTGGCGCGAGAGCACTTGCCGGCAAGGCTTTCCGGCAAGGATTCTTTTGGCCAGAAGCCCTCCAAGATGCAACTGCGCAAGTAACCAAGTGCGAAGCATGCCAGTTCCATTCCAAGCAGATACATCAACCAGCTCAAGCTCTCCAGACGATCCCTTTGTCCTGGCCCTTTCCGGTCTGGGGGCTCGACATCCTCGGCCCCTTCCCCCACGCAGCCGGGGGCTTTGAGTACTTGTACATTGCTATCGACAAGTTCACAAAGTGGCCAGAAGTGGAACCAGTGAGAAAGGTGACCGCACAGTCAGCAGTCAAGTTCTTCAGGTCGATTGTTTGCCGTTTCGGAATCCCTAATAGGATTATCACCGACAACGGCACACAATTCACAAGTCGCACCTTCATGCAATACGTCCAAGACCTTGGCGCCAAGGTCTGCTTTGCTTCTGTTGCTCACCCGAGAAGCAACGGCCAAGCGGAGAGGGCGAACGCTGAAGTGCTGCACGGACTCAAGACAAGAACTTTCGACAAGCTGCACAAATGCGGAAGAAACTGGATCGAGGAGTTGCCGGCGGCTCTTTGGTCAATCAGGACGACACCAAATCGAGCCACCGGGCAGACACCCTTTGCTCTTGTCTATGGAGCAGAGGCAGTTCTCCCCACGGAACTCGTATACGGGTCACCTCGAGTGCTCGCTTATGATGAGATCGAGCAAGAGCAGCTGCGACAAGACGACGTGCTGCTCCTTGAGGAGGACCGTCTTCAGGCCGCTGTGCGAGCTGCTCGCTACCAGCAAGCTTTGCGCCGCTACCATAGCCGCAAAGTCTCGAGGAAGGCGACCTTGTTCTTCGGCATGTTCAGTCCGCCAAGAATTCCAACAAGTTGACGCCGAAGTGGGAAGGCCCTTATCGGGTGAAACAAGTCACTAGGCCAGGCGCAGTCCGCCTAGAGACCGAAGATGGCTTACCGGTGAGCAATTCCTGGAACATCAGGCATCTTCGCAAGTTTTACCCATGAGGCGCGGTTGCCGTGACCCGCTCCGGCAACCACCTTTTGTACAAGTCTTGCCGCTGATGCATGTAAACCTTTGTACAAAGCCGGGCGCACACCCCGTGCATCAGTAAAGCTTATGTGCGTCGCACAACTTGTCATTTCATGCCTTTTCATTTCCTTGCATGTACTATCTGACGTTTTGTGCAGCACCTATCCCCGGTAAGCAATAACGAGCCACGAGGCTCCATATCTCTGTTTTCTCTTCTCTCTTTTCTCTCAAGCAGGAGAAGTTTCCTCGCGCACAAGTTTGCCGGGGGGGAAGGAGATAGTGGTATGGACCGAGCGCCGTTCAAGAGAGCCTTGCCTTGCCAGAAAGCAAATGACACAAAAGCTAAGTGGCCAAAGTTTGAGCAATCAAATTTTTAAATTTTTGAGTTATCTTCCTTGAACGACCGCACTTTGTATGGAAAACCTGTGCGCGGAGGAACCAACTCGTGGCTAGCTGCGCCCTTACTTTGTTTCGAGCACGCTCAACGGCTTAAGCGTGCTGCGACAAGTGTCGCGCCCTTACTTCGTTTTCGAGTTCGCTCAACAACCTAAGTGTGCTGCGACTAGCTGCGACAAGGTTTCTTGCCGGCAATAGCATTGCCAGCAGGCTGCTGAAGTTCCGCACACAGCGCTCGCGGCAAGGGTCCCTGCGCCGGCAAGTTACCTAAGAGCATAGGGTAAAAGCATACAAAGCGAAGAAGTCAAGTAAAGGAAATAACATTGCATTAACTACCCAAGATAAAGTTATATTACAAAGCAACTTGTCGCAGCACTAACAGACTATTGCTTATGACATGGTTGGCAGCGACAAAGGAAGCAGAAAGAAAGATAGCCTAATCTGCGCGGTCGCCCTCGACTCTCTTGATCTTGCCCACCTTGGCCACGATGGGTGCGACAAGGGCCTTGAGCGTCTCTTGGTCGGCGTCGGGCGGCAAGGTCCTGAGGACGTTGTTGAGGTTGAGTCCTGGGTTGCGGAAGACTATCTTCATCAGCACCTTCTCCAAGACGCCCGCGCAAAGCCTGCGCGCCTCGTCCGCCAGCTGCCTTAGGACCCTTTCCCGGAGCTGCTGGAGGGCCGGCGCCACTCCCCGGAAGAATAAACTTAACTTGGCGCTGTGAGGGAGGTTCGCGTCGGAGGAGTACCCGAGGTGTTCCGCCCCCAGCCCCGCCAACTAATTGTCGACGTTGGCGGCGGCGGCAACAAGACCCTCTGTCCAGTGCTCCACCGTCAACCTGAAGTTGTTTTGGGAGAGGGCGGCGCTGTCCAACAGCGCCTTCTCAGCCCTGAGATCCTCCTTCAGGTTCGCCTCCCGCTCGATGGCACCTTCAAGCGTTGTGTTGAGGGTGGAAAGCTTCAACTCCAGATCAGCGATGGAGTCCTTGGCGACGGCGAGCTCCTTGCCCTTGACGGAGAGGCGGACCTGCAGCTCGGAGTGGCTGTGGGCATCCTTCTCCCTCTCCGACATAAGTGCGGCAACCATCTCTTCGCTCGTCTTCAAGTGGACCTCCAGTTGCGCCACCCTCGCCTCCAAGTCCCTCTTGGCGGTCTTAGCAGCTGCAGCGGCGTCCTTCACTTCCTGCAGAGCTCCGCCAAGAGACTGTTCGCGCACGGCAAGCTCGTCCTCGTGGCTATCGAGGTCGACCTTCCGCTGCGTCAGTTCGCCTTCTCGCCGGGACAACTGCTCGGCGGCGAGCCATTGCTGCTCCTCTGCTTCGTCCTTCTCCAGAATGAAGGCATGATGCGCCTCGGCCAGCTGCTCTCACTCCTCCGCCAAGGATCGAAGAGCCGCTTGGTTGTTGGCTCGGAGCTCTTCGGCGCGTTTCTCTAAGTCGACGCTCGCCTTGGCGGCCAGAGCCTCTCGGGACTCCAGCTTGGCCTGCCGGGCGTGGTACAAGGACAGAAGCCTTCGCAGAAGCCGCTCCTCCTCGGGCTCGCTACTGCTGCTGGGCGCGTCGACGAACTTCAACCCGACGGAGGCGAGGACCTCCCCGTCAAAGACCTCTCCCTCCGCAGGCGCCCTCGACGTGGACGCCCACGGGAGCTGGATGAAGACCCCATTGCCGGCCTCCAGATAGGCGCCTGGCTCGGCTGTGGCGGCGGAGGGGTCGGCAGCCGGCGCAGCGTCTGACACTCCTGCGGCCTCGGGGCCGTCAGTGCGGCTGCCGGTCCCCTTCTCAATTGTCGCGCCTGCAGCCTTGGAGGCCTCGTCGGTGGCGGGCTCGTCAGCACCGGCTTCGTCAGCGGCAGCGGCGTCACCGGCGTTGCCACGCACGTCCTCCTCGACGGCGACCTCCGTCTCCATCGGCTCTGGGGCGGACGTGTCTGAAGACAAGAAAAGAAGAAGAAAGAACAAAATAATGGTCAAGCAAATATCCAAAAAGAGAAATTCAGAAAAAGAAAAGTTCAAGGGATTACCTGCTCGGGTCTCCTCTTCGACAGAGTTCCTTGCCGGGGAGCTCTCCCTCGGCGGCGTGGAGGTAACTCCCGCCGGCGGAGGACCAGCAGCACCGTCCCTTGGCGGAGTGCTCACCCTTGGCGGGGTACTCGCCCTTGGCGGAGTACTCGCCCTTGGCTGAGTGCTCGCCCTTGGCGGGGTGTTCTCCCTCGCCGAAGAGCCCCACCTTGGCGGAGTGGTCGAGACGTGCGGCTCGCCGGGAGCGATCTCCTGGCGCTCCTGAGGCTGCTGCTCTGCTTCTGCACAAGCCAACAAACAGAACATTAACAAGGATATAAGACCCGCGCGCGCCCGACAAGCGGAAATTGGACATAGGACTTATGCTGGGGGCTGCGCTGGGGGCTGCTCCGAGGAATGGCTGTCGGGTCCGACGAGCCTGTCGCATGCGCGTCCCCTGCTGCTGTTGCGGGCTCGTCCTCGATGACGATCATAGGGATTTTGGCCCTCTTCGCCGCCCTCTGGGCCAGAGTCCTGGAAGAAAGACAAGACCAGAATCAAGCAAAAGAAGTACAAGACGAGAATCAACAGGAAACCAAAGAAAAACAAGATTTGCGAAGACTTACTCCTCTTCCTCCTCGTCGTCGGAGCTGAGCGCCGAGAAATCAAAGTCCGGCTCGCGCGTTCCGGCGTGAGGAGCTGGAGGGGTGGGGTCCCTCGGCCGCTTGGCAGGAGCAGGGGCGGTGGTCTGAGAAGACCCCGCCCCGGTTGCCGCCGAGGCGCGAGGGGCGGCAGGCACAGGAGCGCCGGCCCGGGAAGATCCCCCTCCCATTGCCGCTGAGGCACGAGGCACCCCCTTGGCGGCCTTGCCCGTCGCGGTGGCGCGTGCCGGGCGGCGCTGCGGCTGCTGGCCCGCCTGCCGCCCCGCCGCGTCTGCGGCCTTGCGAAGGCGCCTCCTTGTTTGTGCTGGAGGACTTGGTGGTGGCGGCGAGCTGCCCGAGGACGAAGAAGAGGAACCTTGGCCCTGTGAACCGCCCGAGTCCTCGGTGGGCTCACTTGACCCGACGCCCGGCTCGGCGGGCCCGCTTGACTCTGCGCCTTGCTCGGAGCGCTTGTTTGTCTCGGGGAGCCGCCCGGCAAGCCTTCTAGCTCTGCGAAGCTCTTCTTCCTCGGCGAGACTTACCACCTCCGCTGCCTCCGCCTCCTCCACAGTATATCCAAACTCGCCCGCGGCCCTGGCTGCGGCTGCCTCTTCCAACCTGGTGGCAATATACGTCATCTCCTGGTCGGTGGTGTCGCGGGTGAGGCCCCGCTTCTCGTCGGCGTCGATGGGCAACTCCACCAGGTTGTCGAAGAACGTCTCCACGGCTTCGTCGGAGGGTTCCCGCCAAGTGGGGTCGATCCCATGGGAATCACACAACGGCATCGCCGCGCGGATGGCACTGAGCGCAGAGCTATTGCACAATGGAACTACGCCCGGCGGCAACGCGAACCACTCCGGATGGGCGGAGTCATACTTGAAAAGGGCTTGAAGCATTGCGTTGAGCTCCAAGACAGTGAAATTGTAATTAAGGCCCGGGTGCAGCCTCATGATGTCTGCCGCGTTCTCAAACTCCCAAGCGGCCCTCTTCCTTTCCTGCAAGGGAGCGATGCGGCGGCGGAGGAAGTCTGCCCCGACAGCACCTACAGTGAGCCTGGCTTGCCGGAGGCGAAGAATCCGAGTGGTGGCTATCTTAAGCTTGTCGTCCTCAGGGGCCAGGTCACTCCAGTCATTGCCGCGCACTACTGCAACTTGGCGCCGGGAAGTAAATTGCTGTGGGTCATCCTCCATAATCCAGCACCAGTTGGCCCTCCACTCATCCCACTTGCCGCGGAGCTCCCCCGTCAAGTAGGCCTCTTTCTTATGGGCCCTAAAGATCCAAGAGATTCCGCCAGACAGAGGTGACCCTGACTCGACTCGAGGAATGAAGTAATGGCGGAAGAGGGCTACATTGGGGAAAACTCCAACGAAATTTTCGCACAGATGTGCGAAAATGGCCATGGTCAAGACAGCATTTGGGGTGAAGTCAAGGAGATGAAACCCGTAGGTATTCATGACGTCACAGAAAAACTCCGAGAAGGGCGGGCAGAGCCCGTAGTAGAAGAACAGAGCAAAAAAATGCATAGCCGCCCGGGAACATCTCGCAGGCCACGGCGGGGAGTACCTTGGTGCGCGGGTGCGCCTTTGTCTCCCTCAACCAGAAGAGGTAGAAGGTTTCCTTCAGCTCCTCCGCATCAAGCTTCGGCGGGAAGACCGCCATCTTCTTCCGCATTGCTGCCAGTCGCAGCGCCTTGGCGGACTTCGCGGCCTTCGCCGTCTTGCCCTTCGAAGCCATGGCGGGGGCGGCGAGGGGGGTCGTCGGCGCTGGTGATGCTGGTGGCGGCGGGGGGAGCGGAGCGCTGCTCTCTTTCGACCTTTGGGAAGGAGGGGAGCGGCGGGGATTTCTGAAGATTGAGGAAGCAACGGGCGAATGGAGGGAACTGCCCCTGTTTCCCCTGCTTTTAAGGGGGGGAGTGGGGGACGTTCCGCATTTTCCCATTAAAGAATCAGGCCACGATCTCTCCCAAGATGCCGCGATCGACGCGTGCCGTTAGGAAGAGGCGCGGTGGATACGGAATGGGGTACGACGTGCCGCAGGCCACGCGCGGGCCCGTGCACTGTTTTGGGCCTGGCCCAATAGCGCTCGGCACCGTGTGTGGCCCAGGCCCGGGGGCTCCTGTCGGTGTACTAAAGTAGGGGTACCTTAGTATCCCGAACTTGTGCACGGGCAGTCGCAGCGTCCCGTGGCAGGGCTTGCCGTGCGACCATCAAGGCCTATGGTGGTTCCTTTGGAGCCATTCAAGAACAAAGTATCCAAGTCCAGAAACAAGGCCCCGGCAAGAGGAGCTTGCCGGGAAGGCCACTCAAGGCTCAAGACCACTTCTTTGGCACAAGACCCTGGCAAGAGGAGCTTGCCGGGAAGGCCACTCATGGCATTCCAAGAGACTTGCCACGATGCACCACGCGTCCTGGCGAGGCCCGCGGAGCGACAAGCTCCCCGGTGCGACAAGATGGCGACCGCGGCAAGATACCTGTCGCGGCAAACTTCCACTAAGTGCCCGCGCTCCAGCTCATCCAGCCACGCGTCGCCCTGGGGCCCTTCCAGGGGCACGTGGCAGAAGGCTGTGCAGCCTGGGGGACACGGTGGCATGCTGTGATGACTCGGCCACCGTCGTGGCGAGCGGTGGCGCCCTGACGGACACCTTTTGCCCTTGTCCCCTGCCGTCAGGGTTAGGTAGAGAGAACTATGCGAACACTATTCCAACTACCACCATTTTTACATTTTTACCCCCATTCGCGTTGCCACCTGTCGGTGACCCCTTTGACCTATAAAAGGAGGCCCATGCGCAACGTAGAGGGGGTTCCGATCATCGATCACTCTCACGCTCAGTGCTGCTAGCGATCAACACTGTAGTTCTTCTCGCTTCCGAGCTCAGAACGCAATACAAACCAAGGCAGGAGTAGGGTTTTACGCCTCAGTGCGGCCCGAACCTGGGTAAACTGCTCGCGTGGTCGCCTTGATCCGCTCTTTGTGCATCCTCCGCCCCCTTGCCGTACCGAAAAGGGGCTCCGGTCCCATAGGTATTCGTGGGCGATCAGTTTCCCCAATACTATGCAAAGTTTTACTCTCTTCAATCCCACTTTTAACAATTTTAGCATCAAGATCTAAAAACTCCGAATCATTGGGACGCCTTTTAATTAAAGTAGACTCATCTACAATCCCATCTTTATCAAGATTCATACTAGAAAACAAGGATCTAATAGGAGACACATCAATAACTTTCAGATCTTCATCTTTATTTTCATGATAACTAGAAGAACACGCTTTTATAAAGCTCTCTTTTTTAGCATGCATCCTAGCAGCTCTTTCTTTGCATTCATCAATGGAAATTATCATGGCTTTGAGAGACTCATTGATATCATGCTTAGGTGTAATAGATCTTAGTTTCAAAGAATCAACATCAAGAGTAATTCTATCCACACTTCTAGCCAATTCATCAATCTTAAGCAATTTTTCTTCAAGCAAAGCATTGAAATTCTTTTGCGGATTAATAAACTCCTTAACACTAGTTTCAAATTCAGAAGGCATCTTTCCATAAGAGTTATTGTAGGAATTACCATAATTATTAGAGGAATTACTAGGAAAAGGCCTAGGATTAAAGTTTCCTCTATAAGCATTGTTACCAAAAATTATTCCTACCAACAAAATTCACATCCAAAGATTCATTGTTATTTTCAATCAATGTGGATAAAGGCATATCATTAGGATCAGAGGAAGCACTCTTAGCAGCAAATAATTTCATAAGTTCATCCATCTTTCCACTCAAAACACTAATCTCTTCAATAGCA
This sequence comes from Secale cereale, assembly GCA_902687465.1. Classification (NCBI taxonomy): domain Eukaryota; kingdom Viridiplantae; phylum Streptophyta; class Magnoliopsida; order Poales; family Poaceae; genus Secale; species Secale cereale. The sequence goes on from LR738711.1 coordinate 797,686,872, forward strand.
TGCACTTTTTTACTAGTAGATCTTTCGGTGTGCCATTGAGAATAATTAACCATAATATTATCTAGGAGTTTGGTAGCTTCTCCTAAGGTAGTTTGCATAAAAGTGCCTCCTGTGGCCAAATCTAAAAGATTTCTAGAAGCAAAATTCAAGCCAGCATAAAAGTTTTTTATAATCATCCATAAGTTCAAACCATGTGTAGGGCAATTACGTATCATTGATTTCATTCTCTCCCAAGATTGTGCAACATGCTCATGATCTAGTTGCTTAAAATTCATCATATCGTTTCTAAGGGAGATGATCTTAGCAGGAGGAAAATACTTAGAGATAAAAGCATATTTGCACTTATTCCACGAATCGAAACTATTTCTAGGCAAAGAGGAAAACCAAGTTTAGCACGATCTCTAAGTGAAAACGGAAATAACTTCAATTTAACAATATCATTATCCGTATCCCTTTTATTTTGCATATCACACAAATCAACAAAGTTGTTTAGATGAGTAGTGGCATCTTCACTAGGAAGGCCGGAAAATTGATCTTTCGTGACAAGATTCAACAGAGCAGCATTGATCTCACAAGATTCAGCATCGGTAATAGGAGAAATCGAAGTGCTAATAAAATCATTATTGTTGGTATTGGAGAAGTCACATAATTTGGTATTGTTCTGAGCCATAGTGATAAGCAAGCAATCCAACACACAAGCAAACAAGAAGCAAGCGAACGGTAAACACACGGCAAAAAGAAGGGCGAATAAAATGGCAAGGGAGAAGTGGGGGAGAGGAAAACAAGGGGCAAATAAATGTAATGCGAAGGATAAGGGTTTGTGATAGGTACTTGGTAGATGACTTTTGCGTAAGCCTCCCCGGCAACGGCGCCAGAAATTCTTCTTGCTACTTCTCGAGCTTGCGCTGTATTCCCTCTAAGAGGAAAGGGTGATGCAGCATAGTAGCGTAAGTATTTCCCTCAGTTTTTGAGAACCAAGGTATCAATCCAGTAGGAGACCACGCACGAGTCCCTCGCACCTGCACAAACAAATAAGAACTTCGCAGCCAACGCGATAAGGGATTGTCAATCCCTTTACGGTCACTTACGAAAGTGAGCTCTGATAGATAGGATAGATTGATATCTTTGGTATTTTTGATTTTAGAACAGAAAGTAAAAACAACAAAGTAAAGTAGATTGTAGATTGATATGTTGAGAATAGACCCGAGGGCCATAGGTTTCACTAGTGGCTTCTCTCATGATAGCAGATTTTTACGGTGGGTGAATGAATTACTATCGAGCAATTGATAGAAAAGCGAATAATTATGAGAATATCTAGGCATGATCATTATATATAGGCATAACGTCCGTGACAAGTAGACCAAAACGATTCTGCATCTACTGCTATTACTCCACACATCGACCGCTATCCGGCATGCATCTAGAGTATTAAGTTCATAAGAACAGAGTAATGCTTTAAGCAAGATGACATGATGTAGAGGGATAAACTCAAGCAATATGATATAAACCCCATCTTTTTATCCTCGATGGCAACAATACTATACGTGCCTTGCTGCCCTTGCTGTCACTTGGAAAGGACACCGCAAGATTGAACCCAAAGCCAAGCACTTCTCCCATTGCAAGAACTATAGATCAAGTAGGCCAAACCAACCCAATAATTCGAAGAGACTTGCAAGGATATTATAATCATACATAAAAGAATTCAGAAAAGAACCAAATATTTCTCATAGATAATCTTGGTCATAAACCCACAATTCATCGGATCTCGACAAACACGCCGCAAAAAGATTACATCGAATAGATCTCCTCGAAGACCAAGGAGAACTTGGTATTGAGATCCAAAAAGAGAGAAGAAGCCATCTAGGTACTAACTATGGACCCCGAAGGTCTGTGCTAAACTACTCACAACTCATGGTGAGGCGATGGTGTTGATGTATAAGCACTCCGTGGAAGATCCCCCCTCCCGTGGAGCTCCGGAACAGGCCCCAAGATGGGATCTCACGGGAACAAAACATTGCGGCGGTGGAATTAGGGTTTTCTCTGTTGCTTCGATATTTTCAGGGTACATGGGTATATATAGGAGGAAAGAGTATGTCGGTGGAGCAACATGGGGCCCACGAGGCAGGGTGCGCGCCCCCCACCCTCGTGGACACCCTGTATGTCCTTTGCCTTGGTGCTCAAGTCTCTCGTGAAGATATCGTTCCAAAAATTACTCTCCCGAAGGTTTCATTCCGTTTGGACTCCGTTTGATATTCCTTTTCTACAAAACCCTGAAATAGGCAAAAAACAACAATCTGCACTCGGCCTTTGGGTTAATAGGTAAGTCCCAAAATAATAATATAAAAGTGTATAATAAAGCCCATTAAACATCCAAAACATCATATATAATAGCATGGAACAATCAAAAATTATAGATACGTTGGAAACGTATCATGCACACGCGCGATCCGCGTGGCTGGGGTTCCGGCCAATCATAACGCAACACACAATAGGCTCAGCGATAATGAACGAGGAAAATTGTAAGGGAAGCCAAATTTTGGTTGTCGTTTGTCGTTGAGCTCTTGCATAAGTCAGTTACCTGTGTGATGTTTCCTAATAAACCAGGCATACCATTGACCGAAAAAATCAAGTACACATGTACATCTTTTTGGAGACGTGATCTGCTAACTTTCTTTTTTCTCGCACACGAGTATTTTATGTGCTTTGTGTGCGTTGTGTGTTTCCCCCGCCCAAGTTTCAAGTTTTGCAACGAAATTTTCATTAGGCGCGCGATTTTAGAATTTATTCCTCCAACCAGATCCTCACCCTCAGTATCCCCCCCCTCGCGCCTCCCCCTACCAGCATCTCAAACCGCCGCCGCCGCAACCACAGCTTCAACCACATCTGCGTTCTTCTCGGATCCAGTCAGGTAACCCACCACTCTCTATCACGGCCTCGGCCTGATTTCTTCAATGGCGCCTGCAAAACATCCTCATGCCTCCAAATCCCCACTGTCAGGAGCTGATGGCGGTCCATGGCGTGATGGTCGATGTGCGTGTTGACCCGGAGGAACACCTCGCCTCCGCCGCTGCTGCTGACATGGCGCAGGCTCTGGCCCAGATGAAGTCCCCCAGCGAATACCCCCCAGGACTTAACATGTAAGATCTGACCAGCTAAATCTTACCAATACCACTTTGCAACGGCTATGATTTGTATGGTTGATGTATTAAGCATGGTCGTGCCTTGTTTATTTCCGTACTGCACACTGTGTGATGTTCAAATATTACCGTGTCCAGCTCAATTCCACCAATACCAGCAACAAACTTACAATACATGACTCGGGATATCACTAGAGATGCTTCCCATTTGCTCTTTTTAGTGGATGCTAACCCTGTTGTACTCAACATGCATGTCCATGTACTTACGCAGGGTCATAACGGCCGATGTTGTTGTTTGCCGTCGAGGTTAGCCGCATCCCATGTCTGATAATATTTCACATCATTTGTGTAATTGCAGTTTAACTTCTACCATTTACTGGTTGCCTGTATGTACACATGTTAGTATCACTGATCCATGCTTCGACCCGGAGGAACAGCTCGCCTCCGCTGTCACTGACTTTGGGTGGGCTCTGGCCAAGATAAAGTGCCCCAGCAACTACCTCTCAGGACTTAACAAGTATGTACTCACCAGTTCAATCTTACCAATACCAGTTGCAATTAATGGCTATGTTCTGTACGGTCGATGTACTAAGCATGTTCTAGTAAACATGCCTAAAATGTTTTTGCTACTTTCCCTACCTTTTTATAGACATCTGGGCCATTCTCTTCTCTCGCAGCACCTGCCTTGTGATGTTTAACTATGCCAATTGCATTTTTATCAGTACCGGTTTCAATGTCTATTAAGCCTTTTGCAATTACAGTTGAATCCATTTTTAAACAGTTGTATTTCAATGGCTACAAACTTACAAAACATGACTTAGGATGTTGTTAAGCCTGTTGCAATTAACAGTTATATCCATTTGCTACCATGCTACTCTCTGCAATGAAGATATACTAGAGATGCTGCCCATTTGCTATTTTTGGTGGATCGATGCTAACCGTATTCTACTTAGCATGCCTGTCCATGTACTTACACAGGGTCATAACAGCCGATGATGTTGTTTGCCGTCGAGGTTAGCTGCATCCCATGTCTTACAATATTTCACATCATTTGTGCAATTGCAGTTTAACTTCTACCATTTACTGGTTGCCTGTAGGTACACATGTCAGTGGCACTGATCCACGCTTCAACCCAGAGGAACAGCTTGCCTCTACCGCCGCTGACTTTGGGCGGGCTCTGGCCAAGATGAAGTACCCCAGCAACTACCTCTCAGGACTTACCAAGTATGTACTCACCAGTTCAATCTTACCAATACCAGTTGCAATTAATGGCTATGTTTTGTATGATCGATGTATTAAGCATGTTGTAGTAACCATACCTAACACGTTTTAGCTATTTTCCCTACCTTTTTATAGACAATTGGGCCATTATCTGCTCTGGGAGCACCTGCCCTGTGATGTTTAACTCTGCCAATTGAATTTTTATCAGTACCGGTTTCAATGGCCATTAAGCCTGTTGCAATTAACAATTGTATCCATTTTTACAGAGTTGTATTTCAATGGCTACAAACTTAATAAAACATGAATTAGGATGTTGTTAAGCCTGTTGCAATTAACAGTTTTATCCATTTTTTAATCTGTCCCTTTGCTACCGTGCTACTCTTTCGCAATGAAGATATCACTACAGATGCTGCCGATTTATTACCATTTGGTATTTTTGGTGGATGTTAACCATGTTGTAGTTCACATTGGCTTTCCATGTAGTTACATAGGGCTACAATGGGCGATGATGTTGTTTGCTGTCGAGGTTAGCTGCATCACATGTCTTATACACCATCTATTCCTAAATATAAGTATTTTTAGAGATTCCAATATAGACTACATAAGGAGCCAAATGAGTGAATCAAGATTCTAATCTAACCTTTATCTATAATTCTATATAGATCCGTATGTAGTTCATATTGAAATCTCAAAAAAATACGTGTACTTAGGAACATAGGTAGTTGTATTTTACATCATTTGTGCAATCTTAGTTTAGCTTCTAACATTTACTGGTTGCTTGTAGGTACATATATGAGCGGTACTGATCCACGCTTCGATCCCTTTTGCGTATGGGGCAATGACATATTCATGAACAAGTGTCAAGTGAGGAAACTAAGAAAGATTGTTAGGCGAAAGAAACGGGTGATTGGAATTAAGCTCTTTATTTACACTTTGTTGAAGACAACACTGAACTTTAGGATGGTAAGTAATGTGTTACCTTTTCCCCCTGCCCACAACAAGTTACTCTATTAGACCTCAGTATCTGATATTTTCTCTTTTAAGTGGTTTCCGATGCTATTTACTAATGATTACCTTGCAAACTACAGGACCGGAGTGGAGGCAACTAAGGTTAAATTATATAATTCATGCTACCATGATAATGCTCTAGAAGTCTTCCTGAAGGCTGTGAAGGATGGGCGGGCGATCATCACAAGGGGTTGGACAAAAGTGGTTCGTGCCTATGGCATTCAGGAAGGCACATTATGGGCATTCCGCTTCTTCAACACCGTCGGCAGTCAAAATGATTTACACTTGTCTCTTCACCTTTGTCGCCTTTAAATTGGTTAATCATAGTTAATTGTTGCCTAATCCTGTAATTACTGAATATATTGTACTCACAATTTTATTTATGGATTCGTTGCTGAACCATTGTGCTGAGAATTTTAATTGCACGTTTCATATTTCAAAATTTCCAAATCGAATAATAGATTACAGGCAAAAATAAAAAGAGAATAGACGGTCATGGAACTTTGCAAGCGGTTATGATAGTAAAAGCGCTTGTGATGGATAGCCCAATGCCACACAGTTTTCTACATCAAATCGTGTGTGATGTAGTTCATAAAAGCAAACAGTTAACCAAGGCAGAGCGTGTGTGATAGTTACACCTTTCACGCACGAGCGTATACATAAAACCGTGTGGGGTGTACATACGAACGGAAACGTTTTCCCTGGATTGACTGTGTGGGATGTACATAAGAACGGAAACGTATTCCTTGGATTGACTGTGTGTGATATACATACCTACGGAAATGTTTTTCTGGGATTCACCGTGTGGGATGTACATACCTACGGAAATGTTTTTCTGGAATTCACCGTGTGGGATGTACATACCTACGGAAATGACTGGGTTTGGATGCCTCGTCCGATCGCACACGAGCTCATTTGGTGTCCTAGGAGGGCCTATCCCCGAAAATTTCTGGATCGTGTGGGAAGGACCCCCCCTATCGCCCACACTCACTAGGCGACGGTTCCAAATACCGTCGCGGAAAGGGGTTAAAACCATTTGTATGGCACCGACGCGTACTAGTGTAGGCAGTTCTTTGTCATGGGGTTGTCTACTAAATTTAGAGAAATTAAAATCATGAGACGCATCCCCAAAACCTATAGTAACAATTTCTTTTTCACAATCTATCTTAGCATTAACAGTATTCAAGAAAGGTCTGCCAAATATAACGGGACAAAAATCATCTTGTGGGGAACCAAGAACAAGAAAATCAGTAGGGTATTTTACCTTCTCACACAAGACTTCAACATCTCTAACAACTCCCATTGGTGATATAGTATCTCTATTAGCAAGCTTAATAGTAACATCAATATCTTCTAGCTCAACAGGGGCAATATCATTCATAATTTATTTATATAGTGTATAAGGAATTGCACTCACACTAGCACCAACATCACATAAGCCATGATAACAATGATCTCCTATTTTAATAGAAACAACAAGCATACCTACAAATGGTCTATGTTTATCTTTAGTATTGGGTTTAGCAATTCTAGCAGCTTCAACAACGAAGTAAATAACATGCCCATCAATATTATCGACCAAGAAATCCTTAACCATAGCAACAATACGTTCTACTTTAATTTGTTCCGGTGGTCTAGGTGCTCTAATATTACTTTTGTTAACCACAGTTGAAGCTTTATCATGATCCTTTATTCTAACGGGAAAAGGTGGTTTCTCAATATAAGCAGTAGGAACAATAGGATCAACATTATAAGTAATAGTTTCTTCTTCAACTTTAATAGGTTCTACTACCTTTACTTCAATGGGAGGATGATATTTAAACCACTTCTCTTTGGGGAGATCAACATGAGTAGGAAATGATTCACAGAAAGAAGCTACTATCTCAGAGTCAAGTCCATATTTAGTGCTAAATTCATGAAAAGCATCGGTATCCATAAAAGATTTAACACAATCAAACTTAAGGTTTATACCTGACTCATTACCTTCGTCGAATTCCCAATCTTCAGAGTTGCATTTAATTCTTTACAATAAATCCCATTACTTCTTCATAAACGAATCGGTACAAGAAGTATCGAGCATGGATCGATCATTATGAGAAAGCCGAGCATAAAAATTCTGAATAATAATTTCTCTTGAGAGCTCATGATTGGGGCATGAATGTAACATTGACTTAAGCCTCCCCCAAGCTTGAGCGATACTTTCTCCTTCATGAGGCCAAACATTATATATATAATTCCGATCACGATGAACCAGATGCATAGGATAAAACTTCTGACGAAACTCCAATCTCAATCGGTTGTAGTTCCATGATATGATAACATCACACAGCCTATACCATGTCAATGTATTTCCCTTCAAAGATAAAGGGAAGACCTTCTTCTTCACATCATCCTCGAGCAAACCTGCAAGCTTAAATAATCCACAAACTTCATCCACATAGATTAGGTGCATATCGGGGTGTAATGTTCCATCTCCTGCATAAGGATTAGCTAGCAGTTTCTCTATCATACCCGTAGGAATTTCAAAATAAATATTTTCAGAGGGTTCAGTGGGTTGAGGGGTGATGGTCCCCAAGTGCAGGGAATCATCGTAGAAATTCCCAATGGTGGAAGTGATAAGTATGGAGTGTCGAACCCACAAGGAGCTAAAGGTAAGATCAATATTCTCTCAAGTCCTATCTGCCACTGATACGACTCTACGTACACTGAACGTTTGCTTCCAACTAGAAACAAGAAATAAACTACGTTGTGGGTACGAACAGGATAACTTTGCATGATACGGAGAGCTAAAATATAAAAGTAGGTGCTATTATCATAAAGTTAGAATATATTACTAAATATTATAAATAGCGAGTGTGGAATAATGATGGATCGTTGTGCGGAATTGTCCTAGGCAATTGTTAACAAGACCGGTAGTCGTCATTGCAATTTCATATGAGGGAGAGGCATAAGCTAACACACTTTCTCTTCTTGGATCATATGCACTTATGATTGGAACTCTAGCAAGCATCCGCAACTACTAAAGATCATTAAGGTAAAACCCAACCATAGCATTAAAGCATCAAGTCCCTTTATCCCATACTCAACAATCCCCTTATTCGGGTTTATGCTTCTGTCACTCAAGCAACCCACTATAAGCGAATCATGAACGTATTGCAACACCCTACAGCGAGAATCCCTCACACTTGCGTGACACGGAGGGCACCATAGGACAACACCAAAATAAAACATACAACTCGTACCAATATAGATCATCAATCAACCCAAAGACAAAGGATATATACTCAAAACATCATAGGATGGCAACACATCATTGGATCATAATATGTGGCATAAAGCACCATGTTCAAGTAGGGATTACAGCGGGGTGCGGGAGAGTGGACCGCGTAAAAGAGATGAGGATGGTGATGATGATGGTGATGTTGATGAAGACGATCACCGTGGCGATGATTCCCCTCCCGATGGCACTCCGGCGCCGCCGAGAGAGAGAGGAGGAGAGGTTCTCCCCCTTGTGCTTCCTCCTCCATGGCATGCCCCCTAGATAGGGAGAAGTTCTTCCTCTGGTCCTTGGCCTTCATGGCGATGATGGACCCTTCGGGATCCTCCTCCATGGCCTCCGATGATGATGGCCCCCTCCGGTAGGGTGCCAGAGAGGGCCTAGATTGATTTCTCGTGGTTATAGAGGCTTGCGGCGGCGGAACTTCCGATCTAGGTTATCTTCTGGAGGTTTCTGTATTTATAGGAATTTCTGGCATCGGTCTCACGTCCAGGGGGTCTCCGAGTCATCCACGAGACAGGGGCCCATGCCTAGGGGGGTGGGCGCGCCCCCCACCCTCGTGGACAGCCCGAGACTCTTCTGGCCCAACTCATTTACTCCAGGTCCTTCTTCTGGTCCATTAAAAATCATTAAAAATTGGCACGTCAATTGGACTCCGTTTGGTATTCCTTTTCTGTAAAACTCAAAAACAAGGAAAAAAACAGAAACTGGCACTGAGCTCTAGGTTAATAGGTTAGTCCCAAAAATCATTTAAAATAGCATATAAATGTATATAAAACATCTAAGATGGATAATATAATAGCATGAATACTTCATAAATTATAGATACGTTGGAGACATATCAGCATCCCCTAGCTTAATTCCTGCTCGTCCTCGAGTAGGTACATGATAAAAGAAATAATTTATGAAGTGTGAATGCTAGCAGGTGCACAAGTTTGATCAATAATAATTTCAATCACCTTTACTAGCATCATTATGTGTCATAACAGTAGCTCATCTCATAAAACTTTTCATGATCAAGTAACAAGCTATTCACAAGTTAAAGTATAGATCATAAACTTTCTTGAAAACTAACAAACAGTGCTCTTAGTCATCAAAAAATTACAATTCATCTTATTTTCGGGAAGGGTCTATGTAAGAGCTTTGATTAAACAAACTCCACATACTCAACTATCATTTAATCTTTCACAATTGCTAACACTCATGTGATATTTATGGGTTCAAAGTTTTAATCGGACACAGAGAAAGATAGGGGCTTATAGTTTCGCCTCCCAACCTTTTACCTCAAGGGTAATGTAAACAATAATAATTTATGAAAACCTACATCCAAGTGGATATATATATCTGGATCTCTCCAACACAAAGTGCTTGCCAAAGGAAAAAGGGTAAAAACAAAAGGTGATGATCACCATGACTCTTGTATAAGGGTAGAAGATAAAAGTAAAAGATAGGCCCTTCGCAGAGGGAAGCAGAGGTTGTCATGCGCTTTTATGGTTGGATGCACAAAATCTTAATGCAAAAGAATGTCACTTTATATTGCCGTTTGTGATAAAGACCTTTATTATGCAGTCCGTCGCTTTTATTTCTTCCCTATCACAAGTTCGTATAAAGCTTATTTTCTTCGCACTAATAGATCATACATATTTAGAAAGCAATTTTTATTGCATGCACCGATGACAACTTACTTGAAGGATCTTACTCAATCCTTAGGTAGGTATGATGGACTCTCATGGCAAAACTGGTTTAAGGGATGTTTGGAAGCACAAGTAATATTTCTACTTGGTGCAAAGAATTTGGCTAGCATGAGAGGGAAAGGCAAGCCCAACATGTTGGATGATCCAAGACAATATAACGTTTCAGATATAGGAAAACATAACCCATTAAGTTGTCTTCCTTGTCCAACATCAACCTATTAGCATGTCATATTTTAATGTGTGCTCACAATTACAAAATATGTCCAAGATAGTATATTTATATGTGAAATCTCTCTTCCTTCAATATTCTTTCATGAATTGTTCAAGTGACCAATTCTGCGTTTGCTAACTTTATATAAGTTTACTACCTATACTTATTTTGTGTGAAGTCATTACTCCCCATGGTATAAGCATATGAAACATATATAAATTCAGATTTATGATATTCAATTTATTCAACCATTTACTCATAGGATGTACGTGAAGCACGTGAGTAAATGACAAACTACTCCAAAAGATATGAGTGAAGGACACTGAGTAGTCAAATAATTAGCTAGCCATGGGAGGATTCTTTTTCATTCAAGATTTCAGATCCAATGATTTTATTCAAACAGCAAGTAAAATTGAAAATACGCTCCAAGCAAAACACATATCATGTGACGAATAAAAATATAGCTCCGAGTAAGGTATACCGATAGTTTTGAAGACGAAAGAGGGGATGCCTTCCGGGGCATCCGCAAGCTTAGGAGCTTGAGTCTTCCTTGAATATTACCTTGGGGTGCCTAGGGAATCCCCAAGCTTAGGGTCATTCCACTCCTTATCCTCCTCATATCGGTATCTCACCCAAAGCTTGAAAACTTCAACCACACAAAACTTAACGTAACTTCGTGAGATAGGTTAGTATGATAAAGAGTAAACCATTCACTTTGGTACTGTCAAAGACAAGGTTCATAATTGTTCTCACACAATGCCTACTGTACCATATCATTTCTACAATTTACATTGAGAAATATAAGCCATAGAAACTAGAAAACAAGCAAACTATGCAATGAAAACAGAATCTGACAGAAACAGAACAGTTTGTAATGATCTAAACAACAGCCATACTTCTGCTACTCTAAACATTATGAAATAAATTATTGGACGTGAGGAATTTGTCTATTAATCTTCTGCAAATAGAATCAACTCAAAAGCACTCTTTTGTAAAAAAAAAAGGCAGCTAATCCCGTGAGCGCAAAGTTTCTGTTCTTTTACAGCAAGATCACATTAACTTTCACCCAAGTCTTCCCAAAGGTCTTACTTGGCACTTTATTGAAACAAAAGCTATAAAACATGATTACTACAGTAGCTTAATCATGTAAACACACAAAAACAGTAAGGGTAAATATTGGGTTGTCTCCCAACAAGCGCTTTTCTTTAATGCCTTTTAGCTAGGCATGATGATTTCAATGATGCTCACATAAAAGATAAGAATTGAAACATAAAGAGAGCATCATGAAGAATATGACTAGCATATTTAAATCTAACCCACTTCCTATGCCTAGGGATTTTGTGAACACATAATTTATAGGAACAAGAATCAACTAGCATAGGAAGGCAAGACAAGTATAACTTCAAAAGTTTAAGCACATAGAGAGGAAACTTGATATTATTTCAACTTCTACAAGCATGTAATCCTCCCTCATAAAATTTTCAGTAGCATCATGAATGGGTTCAACAATATAACCATCACATAAAGCATTCATTTCATGATCTACAAGCATAGAAATTTTACTACTCTCCACAAATGCAAAATTCTTCTCATTCGGAATAGTGGGAGCAAACTCAAAATAGTGGAATCATTACTAACTAAAGTTGACACTCTTCCAAATCCACTTTAGATGATAGTATTATTCATACTACAAAAGATATAAGTGAAGTTCATGGAGTATTCTAGGATTAATATCGACTAGCAAATATCCAAGCTCAAAATATATAAGTGAAGCACACGAAGCATTCTATAAAACCGTACTCAAAAGATTTAAGTGAAGCACAAAGATCATAATATAAGATCATACTCAAAAGATATAAGTGAAGCACATGAAGAATTCTATAAATCGAGAAAGGGCTATCTCATACTAGCATGGTTATTTAAAGAAAAAAAAAACACAATGGACACAAATCATGTGGACAAAACAAAAACCGAGGTATACCGATAATTGTTGAAGAAGAAAGATGGGATGCCAACCAGGGCATCCCCAAGCTTAGAAGCTTGAGTATCCTTGAAATATTTACTTGGGGAGCCTTGGGAATCCCAAGCTTGAACTCTTGCCTCTCTTTATTCTTCTCATATTGATAGCTCCTCGATCTTCGAACACTTCATCCACACAAAACTTTAACAAAAACTTTGTGAGATCCGTTAGTATAATAAAGCAAATCACTACCTTTAGTTACTATTGCAAACTTATTCCAATTTCATATTAGCACTTTATCTACTGTATTCCAACTTCACCATGGTTCATACCCCCCGATACTACCCATAGATTCATCAAAATAAGTGATTAACGCATAGAAAACAGAATCTGTCAAAAACATGACAGTTTGTAGTAATCTGGAAGTTTAGTAAACTTCTGTAACTCTAAAAAAATCTAAAAAAATATGAAAGTTTGAATTTTTTTTACAGAAGTAATGTGCAAAAAGTTTCAGACCCATTTGACCTTCCAGTAAAAAAAGTAAAATCACGCGCTACAGCCAAAGTTTCTGTTTTTTGTTATGCACATAGAAAACAAGCAATCTAATCATCCTAAAACCAAAGCTTGGCACATTATTTTTATAATACAATGGATATATACAAGGGGATAACTATTTACAGAGAAACTCCCATGAAAAATTCTACATTGTTTCCGTGAGCATGAACACAAGTGCTCAAGGTCGACCCTCACTTCTTCAACGCATAACTTTCCAATCACTTCTCTTTTTGAAAAACTTTTTAGGCATAAGAGGCGGGTATTTTTTTTGTATTTTCATTCTTTAAAAAAAATTATGTTTCACCCAAAACTAAACAGAAACAAAAAGGAAAAACAAAATCTACTTGGTGAAGAAAGCAAACAAGCACACACGAGAATATCAACCCCACGTTATTGCTCCCCGGCAACGGCGCCCGAAAAGAGCTTGATGGTCCCCAAGTGCAGGGAATCATCGTAGCAATTCCCAATGGTGGAAGTGATACGTATGGAGTGTCGAACCCACCAGGAGCTAAAGGTAAGATCAATATTCTCTCAAGTCCTATCTGCCACTGTTACGACTCTACGTACACCGAACGTTTGCTTTCAACTAGAAACGAGAAATAAAACTACGTTGTGGGTATGAAGAGGATAACTTTGCATGATATCGGAGAGCTAAAATATTAAAGTATGTGTTGTTATCATAAAGTTAGAATATATTACTAAATATTAATAATAGCGAGTGTGGAATAATGATGGGTCGGTGTGCGGAATTGTCCTAGGCAATTGTTAACAAGACCGGTAGTCGTCATTGCAATTACATATGAGGGAGAGGCATAAGCTAACATACTTTCTCTTCTTGGATCATATGCACTTATGATTGGAACTCTAGCAAGCATCTGCAACTACTAAGGATCATAAAGGTAAAACACAACCATAGCATTAAAGCATCAAGTCCCCTTTATCCCATACGCGACAATCCCCTTACTCGGGTTTATGCTACTGTCACTCAAGCAACCCACTATAAGCGAATCATGAACTTATTGCAACACCCTACAGCGGGAATCTCTCATGCTTGTGCGACACGGAAGGCACCATAGGACACCACCAAAATAAAACATACAATTCGTACCAATCTAGATCATCAATCAACCCAAAGACAAAGGATATATACTGAAAACATCATAGGATGGCAACACATCATTGAATCATAATATGTGGCATAAAGCACCATGTTCGAGTAGGGATTATAGAGGGGTGCGGGAGAGTGGACCGCGTAAAAGAGATGAGGATGGTGATGTTGATGAAGACGATCGCTGCGGCGATGATTCCCCTCCCGATGGCACTCCGGCGCCGTCGAGAGAGAGGAGGAGAGGTTCTCCCCCTTGTGCTTCCTCCTCCATGGCCTCCCCCCTAGATGGGGACAGGTTCTCCCTCTGGTCCTTGGCCTTCATGGCGATAATGGCCCCTCCGGGATCCTCCTCCATGGCCTCCGGTGATGATGGCTCCCTCCGCCAGGGTGCCAGAGAGGGCCTAGATTGATTTCTCGTGGTTATAGAGGCTTGCGGCGACGGAACTTCTGATCTAGGTTATTTTCTAGAGGTTTCTGTATTTATAGGAATTTTTGGCGTCGGTCTCACGTCCAGGGGGTCTCCGAGTCGTCCACGAGACAGGGGCCCACGCCCAGGGGGGTGGGCGCGCCCCCCACCCTCGTGGACAGCCCGGGACTCTTCTGGCCCAACTCTTTTACTCCAGGGCCTTCTTTTGGTCCATAAAAAATTATCAAAAATTGGCACGTCAATTGGACTCTGTTTGGTATTTCTTTTCTATAAAACTCAAAAACAAGAAAAAACGGAAACTGGCACTGGGCTCTAGGTTAATAGGTTAGTCCAAAAATCATATAAAATAGCATATAAATGTATATAAAACATCTAAGATGGATAATATAATAGCATGAATACTTCATAAATTATAGATACGTTGAAGACATATCAAGGGGCAACTCTTTGCTCCTCTGCTCGGGGTGAAGATACCCCGAACAAACGTCTCAAAGAATTATATTCCATAGTAACAAGTGACGGTAACTTTCACCACACTATATAAATGTTTCCTTACCAAAGACGCTTCACTCCCTGGCAACGACGCCAGAAAAGAGTCATGATGACCCACAAGTATAGGGGATCTATCGTAATCTTTTCGAAAAGTAAGAGTGTCGAACCCAACGAGGAGCAGAAGGAAATGATTAGCGGTTTTCAGCAAGGTATTCTCTGCAAGCACTGAAATTATCGCTAACAAATAGTTGTATGATAAGATAATTCGTAATGGGTAACAAGTAACAATAGTAACTAAGGTGCAGCAAGGTGGCCCAATCCTTTTTGTAGCAAAGGACAAGCCTGGACGAACTCTTATATAATGTAAAGTGCTCCCGAGGACACATGGGAATTGTTGTCAAGTTAGTTTTCATCATGCTCATATTATTCACGTTCTTTACTTTGATAATTTGATATGTGGGTGGACCGGTGCTTGGGCGCTGACCTTCCTTGGTCAAGCCTCCCACTTATGATTAACCCATCTCGCAAGCATCTGCAACTACGAAAGAAGAATTAAGATGACTCTAACCATAGCATGAAACATATGGATCCAAATCAGCCCCTTACGAAGCAACGCATAAACTAAGGCTTAAGCTTCTGTCACTCTAGCAACCCATCATCTACTTATTACTTCCCAATGCCTTCCCCTAGGCCCAAATCATGATGAAGTGTCATGTAGTTGACGTTCGCATAACACCACTAGAGGAAAGACAACATACATCTCATCAAAATATTGAACGAATACCAAATTCACATGATTATATATAACAAGACTTCTCCCATGTCCTCAGGAACAAACGTAACTACTCATGAAGCATATTCATGTTCATAATAAGAGGGGTATTGAATAGCATTAAGGATCTGAACATATGATCTTCCACCGAATAAACCAACTAGCATCAACTACAAGGAGTAATCAACACTACTAGCAACCCACGTGTACCAATCTGAGGTTTTGAGACAAAGATCGGATACAACATACAAGAGATGAACTAGGGTTTGAGAGGAGATGGTGCTGGTGAAGATGTTGATGGAGATTGACCCCCTCTCAATGAGAGGATCGTTGGTGATGACGATGGCTTCGATTTCCCCCTCCCGGAGGGAAGTTTCCCCGGCAGAACAACTCCGCCGGAGCCCTATATTGGTTCTGTCTCAAGATGGCGACTCTTCGTCTCGAAAGCCTCCTAATGATTTTTTTTTCCAGGTCAAAACATGTGATATAGCACAAGATGGGCATCGGGGGCTTGCCAGGCTGCCCACAAGGCAGGGGGCGCGGCCTGGGGGTAGGGCGCGCCCACCCTTGTGGATGGCAGGTGGGCCCCCTCTGGTGCTTTCTCCGCCCAATATTTTTTATATTTTCCAAAACTGCTCCCCGTGAAGTTTCAGGACCTTTGGAGTTGTGTAGAATATGTCTCTAATATTTGCTCATTTTCCAGTCCAGAATTCCAGCTACCGTCATTCTCCCTCTTCATGTAAATCTTGTAAAATAAGAGAGAAAATGCATAAGTATTGTGCCACAATGTGTAATGACAGCCCATAGTGCAATAAATATTGATATAAAAGCATGATGCAAAATAGATGTATCAACAAGCAATAGGTCTCATTGTTGCATTCAGTGGTAACCAGTTATCAACCAAGATTTTGTTTGTTGTTCCATCACCTATTCTCCTTATCAAACCTTGGCACATGACCTCCCTTCCTTCCATGATAGCACGCCACACCCGCGAGGGTCGGCTGCCTAGCTCAGCTGAAAGTATCGTTCCTCAGATTTTATTTGTGTACATGTGTTGGTGTTGGTTATGTGCATCCTAATTATGGAGAGGTCAGGTGTGTGCTCTCTAGATTTGTATCGATGCTACATTTTAAACCAATAAAGTCCACCCTTGGTTTAAATGAAAAGGTTTGACCTTCATCTGAGTGCCGTCGTGTGAATTGAAGTAGAAGGACGCCCCCAGATAGGGTGCATCAAGATTCACAGTATTTTGTTGCAGGAACACAAAATTCAGAAGATGGAACTGTATCTTGCTAGGTTCATTGAATAAAGTACGTTAAATTAACTTGGGCAGTATACATGTGTATACCCAATAAACCCAAAGAGCCAAGCATGTCGATTCAGTTACATGAACATCATCCATATATGTGCGCTCCTTGCACGGTCTCCCGGTAGAGAGAGCGTCGCGGTTTTAGGTTTTACTTCTTGATGAACTAGAACCGGCCCAGAAGTCAAGACTTCAAATGCGTCGTGGGTCGTATATTTGACATTTCCCTCAACCAGTTAATCAAACTCGGTCAATGCGGTCAGATAGTCTCCAGTTGAGGGCTTGGCAGTACGGAAACTCGCAAAACAACCGGCGAACAAAGTCAGCGAGACAACGCTGCATCGCCTGATTTTGTAGCGGGGGTCGACATGGGCGACTTTCGTTTTAGTACACGGCGCCGTTGATCAGTCCAAGATAATGACACTTTGACACACCGTGTGCGAGCCCTGCACTACTATTCCGTTGCTTGTGAACTCGGAGGATTCAATTCAATAAGCTTGACGATCGGTAACACTATTTAGTTAGGACCAGAGAAAGCGGAGACATTTCCGACCTTGGGGATACTGGCCGTACTGTGACGTACCGGTGAGCCGGCGATGATGGTACTATATCACTAGCATGGTCTAAAGCAACGAGCTATTCTATTCGAACGTAGGGATCACACGATTGTTAATTTCTCTCGTGTCTGAGGCTCTAAGCCCAGAATAACGTAGACGTTAAATTCCTGGTGACTTGGCTTGTACTCCGCCCGATCATGGGTGCGTCATCTTCATCGGCTTCTGGATGGTCGGAGGGAGTAGCTTGTGGGGAACAAGCAATCTATGCTTGCTCTTGCATGCAGAAGCAGCTGGGGATTCCGTTTTCACCTGCTGAGTTGGGAGGTCACGGTTGCTTCTCCCATTGGCAAGTGGCATGGTAAGTACAACCAACCAACACGTACGTCCTTGACAGCCTTATCATCAGCAACATAAAACCCACGGGATTAACCAACCATATGTTGGCTCGCTTTTTAGATATTGCAAGCGAGCACGCGCGTTGACAGACAGGACAGCGATTACGACTGAAAGGCACGGACGACTTTGCTGCCCAAACCGTAAGATGAACCCAAGAGGAAAGCAAGGGCGCCCGACAGACAAGACGGATCAGTGACATAAGAAAACGAACGCAGCATAGAAACTGAAGGCCGGAGGAAGATCGTGGCTCGCTAGCTTTCACGCTACCACGGCACCGGCGGTGGATCTCGACGTTGATCTTCTCTTTATTCGCGCGTTATCTGCTAGGCCAGTGAAAATACCTCAAATGGGATCGTGGCAAAGAGGCACCGGTTCACACGCAACAACATTTGTTTGAAGGGGGGATCAAAGCCTAGCCGGATCACCATCGCCAAGTTGCCATTTGCAAAACTGCAAGTCAGGAACGGTCGCTCTCGGTGGAGAAGAAGAGTTTACCTTAAGTAAACGGCAGACCAAGTGCTAGTTTTTCCAACCGCAAAAAAAAAAAAGTGCTCGTTTTCCGTAAGTGCTACTCACATGATTCGTACGTACGGTACATTCTTAAGAATTCGTACATCTGATCTGACAATGACTGCTCAGATATTCAGATGTCCACCCAATACTTCCAAGGAACTAGTTTTGTTAATACTAGTAGGAAAATTTTAGTGCTCATGGTCCTCTGGATAACTATATATGTACGTACATACTCAAACTAAAGTATCCCTTCGTAACAAAATGCAAGACATTTTTAAAGAACAAATGTATTAAAAAAAAATCTTATATTAAGTGTCAAGACACAGAGGGAGTCCATAACAAGGTCAGAACCAAATGAATGCCAACATTTAACGTACAAGAATGGTAAGGCTGCGTTTCACATTGCATCGGATTTTGTTAATTCCCTTTATTACGACTGGATTTTGCTTTCTTTTTGTGTTCGTTTGATATATTTTTAGGCCTAATTTTCTACTCTATGTCAGGTTATAAAATGAGCACAACCTTTCAAAGGGAAACCACACGACACAGTTGAGCAACCGCAAACTGAGCTAAGGATAGAACTAATGCACAGAGATCCAGTTAGAAAACTGCAGACTGAAACATGATGCCGCAGAACGGCGTTCGCTTCGAGATCACTAGTCAGAGATTACCCCAGTAATCCTACACCTACGTGACAACGTGGCCAGAAAGGATGAGTCTCCAGCGAGTAGCAAAGCTGCTACTGAACCTGGTAAGGTACCCATGGGTGCCCACAACCAACAAGATCCAACAGAAAGCACAGGAATAACATGTTCAACGCTTGGACCTTACTAAGTTTGAAACTGGATAACATGTTCAAAGCACAGTCGTTGGAGATTCATGAACAAACCAACTTCATTTCAGGACTTCACACTTTGCACCTCCTAAGCACTGACATAAGAAACAGCATACCATCCATCTTGAAAAGTACAAAGGAACAAGGGTTTCGAGGCAGAAGGGTTCAATTAACTCAACTTGTCTCCGTCTTCTCCAGGGCTGAAAATGAACTACTGTCAGTTCCAAAAGAAACAACAAAGGAAGCGGCAGAATATAGCTTACAAAGTTACATAATAGCATCAACTTACTGTTGTAGTTGAGCAACTTCTCGATGAGGTCAACATGGGTCATGAGCATACGGCGGCAGCAGTAGCGAACCAAGCCCAAGGCATCCAGAGCATCCCTAACAACATACAACAGCAGAACGATGGATAAAATCAGATTTCAATATACTAGTTGTAAGCATTATATACAATATTAACAATTAAAATTATCTAATAAACCATAACCGATGTCCCTTGTAACAATTCTAATCTCTAGAAAAGTAAAAAATAGGTAGGGTAAAGATGCTCTTCTAGTTTTCAGGAACTGTATTGACAAGTAAGTAGTGATTTTCTAGTCTTAAGCATGGGGAACAAAAACATAGACACAAATGTCGAGGTGGAACACCATTGAGCAAAGATTCCAACATTTCAGAAACCAAGCACCTCAGCCACACTCAACGGTAGACTCCAATATGTTGGTAACTCCAATATGTATGTAATATAATTTACAATTTTACACCATGAACATTTATCTTGTCATTATAGTGTTCATTAACAAGAAACACCATACTATTACACAATAACATCAGTATGCAGAGTAGGGGTGGGGAGTACATATGGCTAATCTGATGACATTTTTTACTAAACTCTATG
The DNA here is from genome assembly GCA_902687465.1 of Secale cereale. Lineage (NCBI taxonomy): Eukaryota > Viridiplantae > Streptophyta > Magnoliopsida > Poales > Poaceae > Secale > Secale cereale. The sequence goes on from LR738711.1 coordinate 797,707,239, forward strand.
TACCTCGCTGCGTCCGACAATAAGAAAATATAATACAATCATACAATCACATGCAATAAAAATTACTCCCTCCGTTCCTAAATATTTGTCTTTCTAGACATTTCAAATGGAATACAACATACGGATGTATGTAGAAATATTTTAGAGTGTAGATTCACTCATTTTGCTTTGTATGTAGTCACTTGTTAAAATCTGTAGAAAGACAAATATTTGGGAACGGAGGGAGTACAGTTCATCATGAGCTTCTTGTTTTTTGTGTTTCTAGTGTCCATTTAAGATACACAATATTATTCCAACATAACATTACGACACAGCATGCAGAGTATGGAGAGTACACATGGCTAAAAAGGTGGAATATTGTGTTGCAAAGACTACAAAGATTAGTATACTATTATACTCTTAAGTACCTAGTTACGTTCGACACTAAGAAAATATGATAAAATTTTAACAAAGGGAAAAACACGTAATAGGATGCAAACATAGCAACTATCATCCAGACTTAGCCATTTGGTTTAACACTTGCATAATTCTAATTGCTCCATACATCCCTGTCAAAGTGACAGTTCAGTGAAAGGGCAAGTAGAAGGCTTATGAAATATCTAAAACAGGGAAGCACTACACCAGTAAGGGCCCCCAAATGCATCAAAAGATGCATGACACAGCCACTAGTTCTCAGTGTTCATTCATTATGGATCAGGTACGCTCTGGTGTTCAGTGGTGCACCATGTCCGTCACAAGTTATACAGCATACTGGTCTATCACACTTGTGTGCATAACTTCCTCACATAGAAGTGAAACATGTTCCCTTGTAGCTAAAAATGAAAAGAAGCCGACTTGCAAATGTGGGCTCCCTCAAGGCCTCATCCACCAAATCAGGATCAAAGGCAGAGACAGTACAGTATGCACAATCAAACCGGAGCAGAGGAACCAGGATGCATAAATGTTTACCCCTCAGTGTAATCGGCCTGGAGAAGATCGAGGTAGTGGTCCCACTTGTTCCCGATCACCTGTCCAAGCATAAAAACTGATCTTGTGAATTGATCTCTTTCTTCAGGTAAAGGCCGGGAGTTCTCCCAATGCATTATATGAATATGTAGATAATAAAAAACATTCAGAGTTATTCACAGAAGTTTAAATGGAATACTTTTCAGTAAGCTTAACCCTAGAAAAATTGATGTGTCACACAACAACTACACCCTAGCATTAAATCTTGGGTACAAACAGCTAGGGACCATATACGATAGAACATCACTTTGTTATTTGAGAGGATCGATGAGAAAAATCTTAGAGGAAGCAATGTGCCCTAAGCCGCAGCGTGTGTCCTTAAAGGGTGGCCGACGGGAGCACAAGAGAGCGGCGAATCGACGAAACTCCTAGCGAAACGAGGCCAGATATGCTATGCGCACGAACAACAGGCAGCGGAAGGGCGCCGAATGGGAGGAGAAAGGGTACATGAGGGTGGAGTCAATGGAGGGGGGGGGGGGGGG
>LR738711.1:797708746-797728295 GCA_902687465.1 Secale cereale
AGGTGAAGCAGCGAACTGGGATGATCATCTTGGATCCTCCGCCTCCGCCTTTGCCGCCGCCGCTGGAGAAGAAGGAAAGGGGAACAAGGGCTTCGGGGCGAAGGCGACGGTTAGTGAGAGAGGATTAATCTACAAACGGTGTGAGAGAGGACACGAAAAACGAATGGAAAGGGATGTGTTAATAGGAGTATATGAGTAAATTACTACGAGATTTAATCCGAATAAATAGTAAAGACAGAGATTAAACTAATCATGCAAACTAGCATAACAGATAAACACATCAAATCTAGGGCACAAACTAGAAATAAAAATTCTAGTACGATCTCAAACACGAAGGACAGAATCACATACCGTGCAGCGGGAGCAGGACCGCCGACGTTGAGTTTTTCAGCCATGTCGTTGATGAGGAGGTTGCCGAGGTCGGGGAAAAAATTATCGTTGGCGAAGTCGTCGCTCACAGCAGTCGCGCGAGTGCGCTCCCCAAAAGCATGATCGCCCCTCTCCCGTACAGGATCACGAGAGGCGGGGTTCCGGATGCATGTTGTTCATTCTCGCGTTGCACGCCAGAAAGAGGGATGGAGAGGACTTGTGTGGCGACGTAATAATCTGGAACGACGTGAAACCATATGTTGTGACGATGGCTGATAGACGCATGTCTGACTATATAATGCGAGCCGGGTAGATCATGGGAGTAAACCCCACGTCCAAGTCGCGATCCAAAAGAATCAGAAACGGTTTAATAATTAACGGATCCGTTAATTATTAATTAATGACTCAATATTTTTCGAGCAGCCAAAATATAGACAACGTAGATAGCTTTGTCCTCGGCTCGACTCATTCCCAAACCCGACCTGATGCATCGTGACGAGGCGTGGCAAGCGAGGAGAAGGAGCGCGCGTGTAGGTCTCCTATTATCATGCTCATACAAGTGCTACAAGAGCTCATCTTACGAAGATGTGCAACTCCCACTCAACTTCAAGGGTGGGACTAAATTTTAGTCTTACCTCGCGGTATGACCCGGCCGGAAATATGACCCGGCTGGATTTGGCGACTCACCAGAGACCCGACTGGAGCTTGGCGACTCACTGGCGATACGCCCGGACCTGGCGGTTTATAGGCAACCCGCCTGGACATTGTGACTCACTAGTGACCCGACGGGCGGGTCAGACGGACGACAAGGCCCATGAGGCCGGCTCATGTTATGGTGGGCCGGCTTAAGACAAAAGGCATGATGAATATTTCCCTTACAAGGAAGCAAGATCCGGATTTGTATCCCGTTTGTAATAGAAGATAAGTTAGTCCTAGTCCTACTAGGACTCCATATGTAACCCGCCCCTTCAACATATATAAGGAGGGGCAGGGCTCCTCAAGAGGGACAAGCAAACAACAAACAGTCCCTAGGGCTAGACACAACTAGAGGAGAGCCGGCTTATGTGGCGACTCCCTCATGATCATAATGAGATCTAGCCACAAACAGCATGTAGGGACTATTACCGGATGATGTTTCCCGGGGCCCGAAGCTGTCTAAACCCTTGTCTTGTGTTGCATCTCTCGATTTTGATCAACCCCTCTCAAGCTAACACAAAAATGCGTTGGCCTCACGACAAAGTCCTCGGACTAGGACATCTGTCGTGACAATTCCACGACAGTTAGCGCCCACCATGGGGCTTGCGCACGGTGGTGTTGAGTTCTTGAAGGGAGCTCTTACAAGGATTGAGAAGTTTGCAATTTTTGGGATGAGTCGGGTCACACCTGTGCGCTACCATAAGCCGCCGAGATCGACAGAAGTGTTTTCGCTGCAGAGTTTACAACAACAAGAGCAAACAGAGTTTGTCAAAGTTTTTCTTTATCACTTTCAGTTTATCAACTGAATTGCTTGAGGACAAGCAAAGGTTTAAACTTGGGGGAGTTGATACGTCTCCAACGTATCTACTTTTCCAAACACTTTTGCCCTTGTTTTGGACTCTAACTTGCATAATTTGAATGGAACTAACCCGGACTGACGATGTTTTCAGCAGAATTGCCATGGTATTGTTTTTGTGCAGAAATAAAAAGTTCTAGGAAAGACCTGAAAATCCACGAAGAATTATTTTGGAAAATATAAAAAATATATGCGGAAAGATCTACGTCAGGGGGCCCACACCCTGTCCACGAGGGTGGGGGTGCGCCCCCTGCCTCGTGGGCCCCCTGATGCTCCACCGACGTACCCCCGGACTCCATATATTCACTTTCGGGGAGAAAAAAAATCAGAGATGAAGAATTATCGCGTTTTACGATACGGAGCCGCCGCCAAGCCCTAATCTCTCTCGGGAGGGCTGATCTGGAGTCTGTTCGGGGCTTCGGAGAGTGGATATCGTCGCCATCATCATCATCAACCTTTCTCCATCACCAATTTCATGATATTCATCGTCGTGTGTGAGTAATTCCATCGTAGGCTTGCTGGACGGTGATGGGTTGGATGAGATTTACCATGTAATCGAGTTAGTTTTGTTAGGGTTTGATCTCTAGTATCCACTATGTTCTGAGATTGATGTTCCTATGACTTTGCTATGCTTAATGCTTGTCACTAGGGCCCGAGTGCCATGATTTCAGATCTGAACCTATTATGTTTTCATGAATATATGTGTGTTCTTGATCCTATCTTGCAAGTCTATAGTCACCTATTATGTGTTATGATCCGGCAACCCCAAAGTGACAGTAATCGGGACCACTCCCGGTGATGACCGTAGTTTGAGGAGTTCATGTATTCACTGTGTGTTAATGCTTCGGTCCGATACTCTATTAAAAAGAGGCCTTAATATCCCTTAGTTTCCACTAGGACCCCGCTGTCACGGTAGGGTAGGACAAAAGATGTCATGCAAGTTCTTTTCCATAAGCACGTATGACTATATTCATAATACATGCCAACATTACATTGATGAACTGGAGCTAGTTCTGTGTCACCCTAGGTTATAACTTTTACATGATGAATTGCATCCGACATAATTCCCCATCACCGATCCAATGCCTACGAGCTTTCACTTATTGCTTGTCCCTTATTTACTTTTCCGCTGCTACTATTACAAAAACTACAAAAACACTACCGTTACTTTTATTGCCGCTGCCACTATTATCATATTACTTTGCTACTAAACTACCTTGCTGCAGATACTAAGTTTCCAGGTGTGGTTGAATTGACAACTCAGCTGCTAATACTTAAGAGTATTCTTTGGCTACCCTTGTGTCGAATCAATAAATTTGGGTTGAATACTTTACCCTCGAAAACTATTGCGATCCCCTACACTTGTGGGTTATCAAGACTATTTTCTGGCGCCGTTGCCGGGAGCATAGCTCTATTCTTTAAGTCACTTGGGATTTATATCTGTTGATCACTATGAAGAATTTGAAGGACTCAAAAACCAAGATTTATCCCTCAACTACGAGGGGAGGTAAGGAACATCCATCTAGCTCTGCACTTGATTCTCCTTCTATTATGAGTAAACTTGCGACACCTACTCCTGCTATTGAATCTGATATGTCGTATGTTCTTGATGATGTTACTTCTGCTATGTATGATGAAACTACTTCCATGCCTGATAATACTGTGCCACTAGGTGAATTTCTAGATGAACAAATTGCTAAGGTTAGGGAGAATGAAAATATTGAAACTGATAATATTTATGAAAGTGATGATGAAGCTTCTCCCCCTAGATATGAATTGACTGTTGTTCCTCGGGGTTATGTTATGGATGAAGAAACTGCTAGAGACTTTCTTGCTTGCAACGATAGATATGATCTTAAGAAATTATTAGCTAAGCTGAAAGAAAAGTCCTTGAATGCTAGAATGAAACATGACCCTGCTTTTGCTACTTCACCTATCTTTGTTACTGATAAGGATTATGATTTCTCTATAGATCCTGACTTAATTACCTTGGTTGAATCTGATCCTTTCCATGGCTATGATTCTGAAATTGTTGTGGCACATCTGACTAAGTTGAATGATCTAGCCACCCTGTTTACTAACGATGAAAAGATTCGTTATTACTATATCCTTAAGCTATTTCCTTTCTCGTTAAAGGGTGATGCTAAGACTTGGTTTAATTCTCTTGATCCTGGTTGTGTGCGTAGTCCCTAGGATATGATGTATTACTTCTCTGCTAAATATTTTCCCGCTCATAAGAAACAAGCTGCCTTACGGGAATTTTATAACTTTGTGCAAATTTAAGAAGAGAGTCTCCCATAAGCTTGAGGGAGGTTTCTCCAACTACTTAATGCTTTGCCTGATCATCCTCTCCAGAGAAACGATATACTTGATGTCTTTTATAATGGACTAACCGATGCTTCCAGAGACCACCTAGATAGTTGTGCTGGTTGTGTTTTCAGGGAAAGAATAGTTGATCAAGCTGAATTACTATTGAATAATATGCTGGCCAATGAAACTAATTGGACACTTCCTGAACCAGCCCATAAGACAACTCCGAAGAAAAGGGGTGTTCTGTTTCTTAGTCCTGAAGATATGCAAGAGGCGAAGAAATCTATAAAAGAAAAAGGTATTAAAGCTGAAGATGTTAGGAATTTACCACCTATTGAAGAAATACATGGTCTTGATAACCCGACACAAGTAGTAAAGGTAAATTCTCTTTATAGATTTGATGAAGGTGATATTCCTCGCTATAAGTCTGCTAGCCAATGCTTAGATGAGTTCAACAATTTTATTGTGAAACAAGAAAACTGCAATACTTATGTTGGTAGACAATTGCAACGCAATTCTTATATGATTGAACGCTTGAGTGATTATATGTTTAGAGTTAAGAGTGAATTGAAACTCATTAGTAAACATGCTTCTATGGTTACCACTCAAGTAGAACAAGTACTTAAGGCTCAGAATGATTTGCTCAATGAATTAAATAGTAAGAATAATGACTATGATGTTAGAGTTGCAACTAGAGGTGGTAAAATGACTCAGGAACCTCTGTATCCCGAGGGCCACCCTAAAAGAATTGAGCAAGATTCTCAGAGAGCCAATTTAGATGCACCTATTTCTTCTAAGAAGAAGGAAAAGAAAAATGATAGGACTTTGCATGCTTCTAGTGAACCTATAGCTGACACACCTGAGAATCCCAATGATATCTCTGTTTCTGATGCTGAAACACAGTCTGGTAATGAACATGAACCTAGTGATAATGTTAATGATGATGTTCATGATGATGCTCAACCTAGCAATGATAATGATGTAGAGATTGAACCTGTTGTTGATCTTGATTACCCACAATCAAAGAATCGACGTTATGATAAGAGAGACTTTGTTGCTAGGAAGCACGGTAAGGAAAGAGAACCATGGGTTCAGAAATCCATGCCTTTTCCTCCTAAACCATCCAATAAAAGGATGATGAGGATTTTGAGCGCTTTGCTGAAATGATTAGACCTATCTTTTTGCGTATGCGTTTGACTGATGTGCTTAAAACAAATCCTTATTCTAAGTATATGAAAGATATTATTACCAATAAAAGAAAGATACCTGAAGTAGAAATTTCCACCATGCTTGCCAACTACAGTTTTAAAGGTGGAATACCTAAGAAACTAGGAGATCCAGTAGTACCTACTATACCTTGCTCCGTTAAAGGAAACTATGTTAAAACTACTTTATGTGATCTTGGAGCCGGTGTTAGTGTTATGCCTCTCTCTTTATATCGTAGACTTGACTTGAGTAAGTTGAAACCTACTGAAATATCTTTGCAAATGGCCGATAAATCAACTGCTATACCTGACGGTATTTGTGAGGATGTGCCTGTTGTGGTTGCAAATGTTACTATTCTAACGGACTTTGTTATACTTGATATTCCCGAGGATGATAGTATGTCTATTATCCTTGGTAGACCCTTTTTGAATACTGCAGGGGCTATTATTGATTGCAACAAAGGCAATGTAACTTTTCATGTCAATGGTAATGGGCATACGGTACACTTTCCAAGGAAACAACCTCAGGTCCACAGTATCAATTATATTGGAAAAAATTCAACTATTATTATTGGAGGTTTTGAATTTCCTCTTCCTACTGTCAAGAAGACATATGATATTCTTATTGTTGGGGACATACATATCCCCATTGAGGTAACTTAGTGTTATTCGAAAATTCTCCGGTTTCATGTTATTCAGAAAGAGTTTATTAACAAGACCTGATCAACCTTGTTAATGGATTCCTTTTTGATGAGCATGGGATAGTTGAATCTAGATAGCACAACCTTCTGTATCCCCCTTTTACCTTCTGTTAATTTGGATAAATAAAAGAAAATTAGTATTTTCTGTCTGTTTCCAGACTTATCCGTGCAATAAAACAATACCCCAAAAAAAAATTATCCAAATGCCCGGGAAATGAAATATGATTTTTTTTTCTACAATATTTGAGATTATATGGCAGAGAAAACACAGCGAGGGGAGCCAGCACCTGGCCACGAGGGTCCAGGGAGCGCCCCTGCCTCGTGGGCCCCACATGGCCCCCTCCACTTATTCCTGCACCCATACCCTTCTTCTTCTTCCTCCCAAAAAAAATCACTAGCCAGCTCAAGCACGAGTTCTAGCTCATCTTGTTGCCATTTTCGATCTCCTTGCTCAAAGCTCCATTCACCAAACTGTTTGGGGAAATTGTTCCTTGGTATGTGACTCCTCCATTGGTCCAATTAGTTTTTGTTCTAGTGCTTTATTTGTTGCAAATTTTTGCTGCTGTGGTGACCTTGTTCTTGAGCTTGCATGTCAAATTTCCTTGGCCCCGAGTAGTTCTAATGCATGATATAGTCTCTAGGCACTCGTAGGAGTTGTTGCTATCAATCTTGTTGAGTTTGGTTCATTTTTATTTTGAGTTACTAAAAATTTCAGAAATTTTCAGAGAAGGAAAATGATAAAGAGGTTGTTGAGAGGCTCCTCCAGTAAAAGTTCAGAGGATAAGGAGAAGGAAGAAAATAAGAAGCACAAATATAATCTTCCTCGCATGGCGGAAGTTCGTCCGTGTGAATGGCCTTGTAATGAGTTAATGAGAGCCGCCGGGATTTACGTAGACTTTTATTATTTGGCAAATAATGCAAGCCTCACCGACTTCCTCCACGACCAGCGCGAACGGTATCTCTTACTCACTAATATTTTCACGCAAAATTTTCATTTTCACGCTAAGAAAACACCACCTACAGTGGAGTTTCGTTTATATGATGAAGTTAAGGAGATGTCATTGTGTGAGTTTTGTGAAGTATGCAAGATAGCCTTTGAAGGTAGATTTGATGAACCACGTCGTGAAGACGTTGAAGGGTTTATTGACATGATAGCTGTAGGGGAAACTAGACAAGTCTCAGGGACAAGAATTACTAGTATACATTTTCTTGTTCTACGCTACTTTGCTTTATTTGCTAGTAGATGTTTAATTGGTCGCAGGAATAGTGGGAATCTTAGTGCCCATGATTTGTCATTTTGCGTCATGCTTTGTTTCGAGACACAACTTTAAGCTTGGGTGCTGTCGTTTCTAAACGACTGAGTTTGAACCGCTCAAAGGGCCCCGTCTTTGGAGGCATCTTTGTTTCTCGCCTTGCTGAACATTTTAGAATACCTATTAGGCATCATGAGAAGGAAGAAAAATTGCTTGCCCCTGTTTATCTATATTATAAGAGTATGATAGCACATGATTTTATTGTTAAAGACAAGGATAGGTTGCTTAATTATAAATTAAGGTTTGATGAAAAATATTGTGAGATTGTTACCTTGCCTGCACCATCTCTGTTTGATTTGTCTACAGGCATATATCTCGTTACGTCAGATGCCCTCTATAAGTACCAGATCCATGCACGAGCTTCAGAGCCTGAGTCGGAGCCACCACTTGATCCTTACCGTCAGTCTGTTTATGGGTGGGATCTGGATGAGCTTGCCAACCAGTGGCACCTAGAGGACACATCGCAGTACACTGGAGAGAGTAGCTTCGATCCGTGGCCATAGACCAACTTAGGCCAAAAGCCTAAGCTTGGGGGAGTATGTGTTTCTCACCGACTTTACATTCATGCTCACACACTTATTCTAGTTGTCGGTGCTCACACTCTTTCATTGTACCATCCATGTTTAGTTTCAATTCTTTTTCTTAGTCTTTTTCTCGCGTGTTAGAAAAACCTTAAGAAAAACAAAAAAATATTAGTCGTAGCTTTTAGCTAGTTTACTTTCCTTGCTTGTAGTAGTTGTAATTAAAAGAAAACCCAAAAAGATTTCTTGTTCTTCTTTTGCTTGTTGGGAGCTTTCCCGTGTAAATAATTTCTTTTCTTTTCTTTGGGGGTTAAGAGTAGAAGACCATGATTAAAATGCTTAGTGGCTCTCATATGCTTTATTGTTGATTTAACCTTGATGATAGTTCATCGTTCCTGATTCAGCTTGTTATGAATGAAACATGCTTGCAATGACAATTAGAGATCATAGCTGCTTATGCAATGCTTAATTAGCTGAGAGTTTATAATGGTCTATCTTGTGTGCCCACATGATATTAAAATGGTTGTGATGTGGTATGATAAGGTGGTATCCTCCTTTGAACGATTCAAGTGATCTGACTTGGCACATGTTCACGCATGTAGTTGAAACAAAATCAACATAGCCTCCATGATATTTATGTTCAGGGTGATTTATATCCTACTCATGCTTGCATTCATTGTTGATTAATTTTAATGCATGTTCATGACTGTTGTCGCTCTCTAGCTGGTCGCTTCCCAGTCTCTTTCTAGCCTTCACATGTACTAAGCGGGAATACTGCTTGTGCATCCACTTCCATAAAACCCAAAGTTATTCCACATGAGTCCACCATACCTTCCTATATGCGGTATTTACCTGTCGTTCCAAGTAAATTTGTATGTGCCAAACTCTAAACCTTCAAATGAAATTCAGTTTTTATGCTCGAACAGCTCATGTATCAGCTAGGATGTCTATATCTTCCATGCTAGGTGGGTTATTCTCACGATGAGTGGACTCCGCTCATCATTCATGAGAAAATGGCCGGTAACCGGGATGCCCAGTCCCATGCTCAAAATCATAATAATTAAACAAAACCCCCCCAGGGCTGTTGTTGGTTTGGACGGTACCCGTTGTTTCGGGCTAGCCGTGGAGTGTGCTTGTTAGTGGTTGGGGGAGTATAAACTTTACCATTCTGTTTGGGAACCGCCTATAATGTGCGTAGCATGGAAGATATCGAGATTCTTGGTTGTTATGTTGACAATGAAAGTATACCGCTCAAAATGTTATTCATCTCTATTTAAAAATCAAGCTCTGGCACCTCTACAAATCCCTGCTTCCCTTCGTGAAGGGCCTATCTATTTACTTTTATGCTGAGTCATCATCCTCTTATAAAAGAGCACCAGTAGGAGAGCACCTCTGTCATTTGCATGTATTACTATTAATTTGCATTGAGTATGATTATGACTGGATCTCTTTTACCATGAATTACAATGTCTAGTCAGTCCTTGATCCTTAAAGGTGCTCTGCATTTATGTTTTGCGGTCTCAGAAAGGGTTAGCGAGATACCATCTTGTTATATCATATTGTTAGATAATAACGAGAATAAACGAGACAGAGAGACACGGATTTAACGTGGAAACCCTTGCGGGAGAAAACCACGGACGCACGAAGGCGCAATCACTATGAGGAGGAGTATTACAAGCACGAGACGACAGGCCGTCTTAGGTGCGACTACATGGGGTATATATTGAGGGCAATACATAAGAGTCCTTGGAGGACAAGTAAACGAGTTGTACTCGTACACGTTGACGTCAACGGAAAGGCCCACACCTGTTGTACTACGTCTAGTCCAACATGGTATAATTTGGATCATAATTTAACAATCTCCACCTTGATCCAAATTCCCTCCAGTAGTCGAAAAAGTAAATAACTCCATCCAAATCAGCATAAACACCTTGTGCGTCAAAGTCCATAGGACTAGTGAGAAATACCAACTAAGCCTGAGCAAAGCTCAAACTTATTGGTCGGAACTGGCTTTGTCATCATATCAGCAGGATTATCATGAGTACTTATCTTGCATACCTTCAAATCACCTTCAACAACAACATCTCGAATATAGTGAAATCTGACATCAATGTGCTTCGTTCTCTCATGATACATTGTATTCTTTGTAAGATATATGGCACTTTGACTGTCACTAAATACGGTAGGGCAAGATAAATCTCCACAAAGCTCAGCGTACAAACCTTTCAACCAGATAGCTTCTTTGCATGCCTTAGAAATAGCCATATACTCGGCATCAGTAGTGGAACAAGCCACAATAGACTGCAAAGTTGCTCTCCAACTCACAGCACAACCACCAATGGTGAAAACATAACCTGTGAGTGATCTTCTCTTATCCAAATCACCAGCAAAATCAGAATCAACAAAACCAACAAGTCCATCTCTAGTTTTCCCAAACTGTAAATAAGCATTAGAAGTACCTCGCAGGTATCTGAAAATCCACTGAACTGCTTTCCAATGCTCTTTTCCAGGATTAGCCATGTATCTACTAACAACACTCAATGCATGTGATAAATCCGGACGGGAACAAACCATGGCATACATAAGTGAACCAACTGCACTCGAATAGGGAACTCTAGACATGTACTCAATATCTGCATCTGACTTAGGACATAAAGCTGATGATAATTTGAAGTGTGCAGCTAACGGAGTACTTACTGGCTTGGCATTATGCATATTAAAACGACGAAGAACTTTATCAATATATCCCTTCTGACTTAGATATACCTTTCCAGACGGCCTATCTCTGGATATTTCCATGCCAAGAATTTTCTTTGCTGCACCCAAATCCTTCATCTCAAATTCGTTACTCAATTGCTTCTTTAGTTCATTAATATCTGACATACTCTTTGCAGCAATTAGCATATCATCAACATAAAGGAGCAAATAAATAGTTGAACCTTTTACAGTTTTCAAATAAACACAACTATCATAATTAGACCTTTTGAAACCTCGAGAGAGCATAAAAGTGTCAAATCTCTTGTTCCACTGTCTAGGGGATTGCTTCAATCCATAAAGAGATTTCTTTAACTTGCAGACAAGCTTTTCTTTTCCAGGAATAACAAAACCTTCAGGTTGTTCCATATAAATATCCTCTTCTAATTCTCCATGTAAGAATGCAGTTTTAACATCCAATTGTTCAAGCTCAAAATCATTCATGGCAACAATACTAAGTAAAGTGCGAATAGAGCTATGCTTCACAACAGGAGAAAAGACTTCGTTATAGTCAATACCTGGAATCTGGCTATAACCTTTAGCAACTAACCTTGCTTTATATCTTGTCTCATCATTAGGAGAAACACCTTCTTTCCTCTTGAAAACCCACTTGCAACGAATAGGTTTCTTCTCTCTCGGTAATTTTACTAAATCCCAAGTGCCATTCTTTTCGAGTGATTCCATCTCATCATGCATAGCGGTCATCCACTTATTACTATCACCGGAAATAATAGCCTCGGATATGAAGAAGGCTCAGCATTACCTTCAATTTCCTCTGCAACAGATAAAGCAAAAGAAACAATATTGCACTCTTCAATTAACCTTTTAGGTTTATCAGTACCCCGCCTAACTCTGTCACGTGCAAGATTCCAACCGGGTGGAACAATAGGCTGATTTGGAGTGGGAGTGGCATGTTCATCATCAACGACGGGATCATCATGTGCATCAACATTTTCATTACCGGATGTATCATCTGAATCAATAACATGCTCCACCTGAACAGTAGGATGCTGAAGAGTAGCCTGCTGTTCACTCTCAATGGGAACATTAGTAGATGGAACATCATGTAACATAGCAGATTCATTAAAGATAACATTTCTACTAATAACAACCTTCTGGGTTTCAGGATTCCACAATTTAAAACCTTTAACACCAGACTTATAACCAAGAAAGATGCACTTAACAGCCCTAGGCTCCAATTTTCCATTATCAACATGAGCATAAGCAGTGCAACCAAAAACTCTCAACTGTGAATAATCAGCAGGTGAACCAGACCATACCTCAATTGGAGTTTTCTTATTAAGAGCAATAGATGGTGAACGGTTAATGAGATAACAAGCAGTGGAAGCAGCCTCAGCCCAAAAACGCTTATGCAAACCTGCATTAGACAACATGCAACGGGCTCTCGAAATAATGGTCCTGTTCATACGCTCAGCAACACCATTTTGTTGAGGAGTATAAGGAACGGTGTAGTGTCTGACAATGCCTTCAGACTTGCAATAATTCTTAAATTGCTTAGAACAGAATTCCATACCATTATCAGTGCGAAGTATTTTTACCTTCCTTTCAGTTTGTCTTTCAATCATAATCTTCCGCTCCTTAAATGCTGAGAATGCTTGCCATTTATGCTTCAAGAAATAAGGCCAAACTTTTCTTGAATAATCATCAATTATGGTCAACATGTAACTAGCACCACCTAGTGACTTCTTACGAGATGGTCCCCATAAATCAGAATGCACATAATCAAGAATACCTTCAGTTGTATGAGTCGAGGTATTGAACTTCACCCTCTTGTGCTTGCCGAAGATACAATGCTCACAAAATTTCAATTTACCAGTTTCGTATCCTTTAAGAAGACCTCTCTTATTTAACTCTGCCAAACCAAGTTCACTCATATGTCCAAGACGCATATGCCAAAGGTTAGTAGCATCACAATCAGAATTCTTTGAAATAACTGGAGTAGCGTTACCTGAAACGGTAGAACCTCGAAGGTAATAAAGACCATTGGTCGAACTTAAGTCACCTTTCATCACAATAAGGGAACCTCTGGTGACCTTCAAAACACTATCTCCACCTGAATACTTGTAGCCCTTTGCATCAAGGGCACTCACAGAGATAAGATTTCTCTTCATCTTCGGAATATACCGAACATCTGTCAAAGTTCTGATTGTGCCATCAAACATCTTGATACGAACGGAACCTATTCCTTCAATCTTGCATGGTGAATTATCAAAACCCAAAACGGAACCAGCAGCAGTAGTGGAATCAAAAGTAGTAAACCAATCTCTATGCGGGCACATATGAAAAGTACATGCAGTGTCAAGTACCCACTCATCATTGGTCTCAGCACATCCAGCAGTAACGACAAGAGCATCATCGGAACTATCATCACGAGCAACGTTAGCAGAATTTTCACCTTGTTTATTACCTTTTCTCTTTTCCTTGTTCTGCAACTTGAAACACTCGGAGATGTCATGCCCGTCTCTCTTGCAGTATCTGCAATACTTCTTGTCTCTGGATTGTGACCGGCCCCTGTGGTCGTTCTTACTTTTGCCTCGGTTTCCATTATTGGAGTTCTTCTCCTTTGTCCTGCCACGAACAGATAATCCCTCGGCTTGGGATGAACTCGAACCATCATGAGGCACCATTAATTTCATCTTCTCCTTAGAGTTCAAAGCTTCATAAACTTCATTAAGTGTGAGAGTATCACGACTATGTAATATGGTGTCTCTAAAATTGGTATAAGAACTTGGCAGTGAACAAAGTAACATTAAAGCAGTATCTTCCTCTTCATACTTAACCTCCATTACAGCTAAATCGGATATGATCTCTTTAAATTCTGAAATATGATTCAAAACATTACCTCCCTCGGGTAACCTGTGCAGGAATAATTTTTGCTTCAAATGCATCTTGCTGGTAAGATCTTTTGTCATGCAAATGCTTTCCAGCTTTAACCATAGAGCGGCGACAGTTTTCTCGCTCAAAACTTCCTGCAAAATATTATTATGCAAATGGAGTTGGATTTGTGACAAAGCCTTACGATCCCTTCTTTTCTCATCAGCAGTCCAGTCCTGAATTCGGTCCTTCCCAAAACTATCCAGTGCATCATCATAGTCGGCCTGTGCCAACAACGCCCGCATCTTGACTTGCCATAGAGTAAACCTTGTGTCACGGTCCAGCAGCGGAAGATCGTACTTCATGGATGCCATGAGTAGATTAAATCTATGCACAAAGTAGTACAAGCCGGTAGAAAAATTTCTTGACAGAATTAATATGCAGAGCAAAGAACTAAAATAATAGCACCTGGTAGTATGTCTCGGATGGGTGGACGTAGCAATTGAAGATCTGAACCAATACTAGTACCCTCGAGGTGAACAGTACTCCAAAATCGATCAGTACTAGTACTCCTACTATGCACTAGTAGCTGAGCCGATCCCTTGTGTGATGACTTGTAGCGTGGAAGTAGTACGTAGATCGATTAGGCGCTGGCTTGACCACGTGAAAAGGTGGAGCAAGCGAATCGTCCCTGATGCCTCGGGACTTGAAGCCCGTACATGGAGCTCGACGGATCGGACAAGAGCAAACGCCTGGTGGCTACTTTTGATCGGCGACCCAGCGGAGAAAAGGAACACCTGTCTGTCGGACACAGCGTACCGCACGCGATGGAAATCGTGTCGACAGCGAAACAATATCAGATCCAGAGATCGCCGGACGGCGGCGGCGCGCACAGCCGCAACCCTAATGTCCCGTCTCAAATCTCGTATCTACAACCTCAGCTCTGTATACCACTTGTTAGATAATAACGAGAATAAACGAGACAGAGAGACACGGATTTAACGTGGAAACCCTTGCGGGAGAAAACCACTGACGCACGAAGGCGCAATCACTATGAGGAGGAGTATTACAAGCACGAGACGACAGGCCGTCTTAGGTGCGACTACATGGGGTATATATTGAGGGCAATACATAAGAGTCCTTGGAGGACAAGTAAACGAGTTGTACTCGTACACGTTGACGTCAACGGAAAGGCCCACACCTGTTGTACTACGTCTAGTCCAACATGGTATAATTTGGATCATAATTTAACACATATCATGATTGTTTTGAGAAAGTGTTGTCATCCGAGGTTTATTATTATTGCTCGCTAGTTGATTATGCCATTGATGTGAGTAGACATGAGACCTGAAAGTTATTGTGAATGTGGTTAGTTCATGATCTTTGCTGAAAACCTGAATGCTGGCTTACATATTTACAACAACAAGAGCAAACAGAGTTTGTCAAAGTTTTTCTTTATCACTTTCAGTTTATCAACTGAATTGCTTGAGGACAAGCAAAGGTTTAAGCTTGGGGGAGTTGATACGTCTCCAACGTATCTACTTTTCCAAACACTTTTGCCCTTATTTTGGACTCTAACTTGCATAATTTGAATGGAACTAACCCGGACTGACGCTGTTTTCAGCAGAATTGCCGTGGTGTTGTTTTTGTGCAGAAATAAAAAGTTCTCGAAATGACCTGAAAATCCACGGAGAATTATATTGGAAAATATAAAAAATATCCGCGGAAAGATCTACGTCAGGGGGCCCACACCCTGTCCACGAGGGTGGGGGCGCGCCCCCTCCCCATGGGCGCGCCCCCTGCCTCGTGGGCCCCCTGATGCTCCACCGGCGTACCCCCGGACTCCATATATTCACTTTCGGGGAGAAAAAAATAAGAGAGAAAGAATTATCGCGTTTTACAATACGAAGCCGCCGCCAAGCCCTAATCTCTCTCGGGAGGGCTGATCTGGAGTCCGTTCGGGGCTCCAAAGAGTGGAGATCGTCGCCATCGTCATCATCAACCTTCCTCCATCACCAATTTCATGATGCTCACCGCCGTGTGTGAGTAATTCCATCGTAGGCTTGCTGGACGGTGATGGGTTGGATGAGATTTACCATGTAATCGAGTTAGTTTTGTTAGGGTTTGATCCCTAGTGTCCACTATGTTCTGAGTTTGATGTTGCTATGACTTTGCTATGCTTAATGCTTGTCACTAAGGCCCGAGTGCCATGATTTCATATCTGAACCTATTATGTTTTCAGGAATATATGTGTGTTCTTGATCCTATCTTGCAAGTCTATAGTCACCTAGTATGTGTTATGATCCGGCAACCCCGAAGTGACAATAATCGGGACCACTCTCGGTGATGACCGTAGTTTGAGGAGTTCATGTATTCACTATGTGTTAATGCTTTGGCCCGGTACTCTATTAAAAGGAGGCCTTAATATCCCTTAGTTTCCACTTGGACCCCGCTGCCACGGGAGGGTAGGACAAAAGATGCCATGCAAGTTCTTTTCCATAAGCACGTATGACTATATTTGGAATACATGCCTACATTACATTGATGAACTGGAGCTAGTTCTGTGTCACCCTAGGTTATAACTTTTACATGATGAATTGCATCCGACATAATTACCCATCACCGATCCAATGCCTACGAGCTTTTCACTTATTGCTTGTCACTTATTTACTTTTCCGCTGCTACTATTACAAAAACTACAAAAACACTACCGTTACTTTTATTGCCGTTACCACTATTATCATATTACTTTGCTACTAAACTTCCAGGTGTGGTTGAATTGACAACTCAGCTGCTAATACTTAAGAGTATACTTTGTCTCCCCTTGTGTCGAATCAATGAATTTGGGTTGAATACTTTACCCTCGAAAACTGTTGCGATCCCCTACACTTGTGGGTTCAGACGCCTCTGCTCTGCCTCGCACAACCTTTGACACGTCATCGCGGTCGCCGAGCGGCTGCCGCGATCTCAACTCGTCACTCGGAGAGTTGGCCTCGTTTCGTTTGTAAACTGTCTCCGTGGTCCAAACTGTCACCGGGTTGCTTCCGGGCTGCTCCACACCGAACCGTCGCTTCTGCCTCCGTGGCCTCGGGTGGCCGCTTGTTCGGTCGCACCGAGTAGCCGGCCGCCGTGGATCATCTACGAGCACCACGACCCAGATGATCCAAACGGGGAGTGATCAATTCGCCTGCTTGAGCCACCACATCCATGAAGTGGCCTTGCCTCAAGCTTCACCTCAACCACGGTCATCGAGCCGCCCGGCCTCGCGGACGCCTCAGTTGTGGCCTCGCGCCTCCGCCTCAAGCACCGCCGGTCCGTCGTTTGCCTCTGCTCCTCCGGCTGCCAAGCCGCCCGTGCAGATTATGATGACATGCCGTCTAGTCGCCGTTGTTGCCTCGTGCCTTGAGCCGTGGTGCAGAAGACGCTGGGGAGCGGTTCTATTCACAATCACATCAAGCATGCAGATTCGCTTTCAAGAAAGCTTGCAAGGTATTACTACCATACAGTAATTTTTTGGAATACTAACCATTTGTTGTGTTTGCATCGCATTGTCGACGGTAAGCAGGGTGAGGCGGCGCTGGTCGTCCGCGGCTGAGTGGGATGTGCTACCATCGCCAAGCCGCCTTCGAGGACCTACCTCGCTGCTCCGACCGTGCAGCTAAGCCGCCCCTGCCTCCGTCACGTGGCCACAACTCTGCATCTGCTCCGGGTCGCTGAACGCCCCGAGTAGCCTCTGCCAGAGTCGCCACACTTCTGCGATAACCTGCCATGCCGGCTTTGCCTGACTGCCTCGCCTTGAGCCGGCCGGGCAACCTGTTTTCTGTTTCCTTTGAGCCGCCTCTACTATGTGGAGCCGCTGGGGCCGCGTTGAGTCGCTCCCGCTGGGTTAAGCCATCGGGGCCGCGTTGAGCCGCCTCTGCTGTGTTGAGCTGCCGGGGCTATATTGAATCGCTGGTCTGCCTAAGCCGGCTCTATCGCGTGGAACGGATCATCTATCATCCGAACAAATCAGGTGATATTCATCCAAGTTTGTTTTATTAGCACATATTATTTTTGTCAAAGAGCAGTTTATCTTTGCCTTGGTCTGCAATATTGTTTATGCAGGCCAAAAGTTCATTGCAAGAGCGATGGTCGTGCCATGATGCTGGATGAATATATGTGCAAACCGTCGCCTCCGCGGCCTAGTTTACATCAACATGACGAGGCTGACCCACCCGTCCGCGCGGTTTTTCTGCGCCTGTGATTGACTTGCCTGTCCACACCGGCTTACTACGCCACGGCCGGCTCATCTGTCTGTGTCGCCTCTGATGTTGCGGTCGTCTTTTCCGTCCGTCTCTCACGGGCTGGTCTACATCAACACACCGGGTCGCATCTGTCTGCATGAGCTGTTTATTGAGTACAAGCAAGTCACTTCTCGGGTAGCCTGGTTTATTTTATTCCAACAATTTGGAGGCAAATTATCATATATTATCAGCCGCCGTCTGCACGGGATGGCTCAATGGGCAGGCGCACAAGTCGCCGCCACTACAGTTTGGTTAACTTCAAATAGCCAGTTGGAAGGAACCATTGGCCGAGTTGCTGACACGGCTCATACGGGATCATTTATAACCCGCTGCAGTCACCTCAACCTTCGGTGGATTCACATCGCGCTATCAACACCAATGATATACACTTTATGCTATGGTCAAATATGGAAAGTCTCAAGCCAACTCCTCGAGTCGTCTCGAGATTCGGGGGCTACAATGGCATGACTCGGTAGAATTGGCTGGTTTTAATGAATTCAAGCACTCTGGCTCATTGAAGGGAAAAATAACCCGACCCTGGAGGCTACTGCCCTATTGGTAAAAAAATGAAGGCCGTTGATGTCTACACACGCTTCTACTCTTGTAGACTATGTTGGGCCTCCAAGCGCAGAGGTTTGTAGGACATCAGCAATTTCCCTCAAGTGGATGACCTAAGGTTTATCGAACTCAGGGAAGTAGAGGTTGAAGATGGTCTCTCTCAAGCAACCCTGCAACTAAAATACAAGAAGTCTCTTGTGTCCCCAACACACCTAATACACTTGTCAGATGTATAGGTGCACTAGTTCGGCGAAGAGATGTTAAATGGCAAGTGATATGGATGGCAAAACAAAGTAATATAAATCTGTAATAAAAAGTGCATCAAGCAAACAAGCGGTAAACGTGAGCACAAATGGTATTGCAATGGTGGAAACAAGGCCTAGGCTTCATACTTTCACTAGTGGCAACTCCCAACAACATTAACATAATCGAATCACATGATATTTCCCATAAAACATGCAAAGGGGACACACTCGGAGGTCATTCCTTCGTGGTCAAGAGAGGACGAGAATTATGTAGGGCTACAAAAGCACACCTCAAAGTTCGTAGTTCTCAATCTAAGGATTTCCCAATGTCACCGCGGCCATTCAAAGAGAGTCCCACAATCACCACAACATATCTAAAGGATAGTCAAAGACAAGCACCAAGAGACTCTCAATCTTCAATCAACACACAAGAGAGAAAATCACTCATGAAAATATTTTTCTAATCCATGTCCAATAGACCGTTGTCACCTTGGTCTCGGGGATTATACTAGATAAAGACAAGTGAGTACATCAATCCAATACATAGAGGAAGGGGAAATATCATGGGATCACCCTAGATTAACATAGCCTATGATCACAACGAAGATCACATCATGGGAGAGAGAATTGACCACATAGCTACTGGTAGAAACCTCAGCCCCGAGGAGGAAGTACTCCCGCATCATGGAGGGAGGAAGCAACATCGATGGAGATGAATCCGGGGGCACTTCCCCGTCCCGGCAGGGTGCCGGCACAGGAATTCTGGTCCCCCGAAGCTTGATGGCGATGGCGGCAGAGATCGGAATTGCGTCTGGAGAAAAGGGGTCTGGAATCAGGGTTTCTGCGACGGGTGTTAAATATATGCCAAAGGGGGGCATCAGCGGAGGTCTGGGGGGCCCAGGC
>LR738711.1:797728305-797739011 GCA_902687465.1 Secale cereale
GCCCCCCCCCCCCCCCGGCGCGGCCAGGAGGGGGGCCACGTGGGCAGGACGTCTGGAGCCCCTGTGGCCCCCCTCTGGCCCTACTTTGGCCGCTTGGAAGCTTCCGGAACGCTGATTTTTTATATAATTTTTCCGGGATTTTTCTGGCAGTTTACGTGATGGGAAAACCTGAAATACAAAAACAGCAGAAAACAGAAACTGGCACTAGGGTGCACTGAGTTAATAGGTTAGTCCAAATATGATCAAAAGTGTATGGAAGTGTATAAATATCATAGCAATATCACCCAAAAGAGGCATGGAGCAAGCAGAAATTATAGATATGTTTTGGACGTATCAACATCCCCAAGCTTAATTCTTGCTCGTCCTCGAGTAGGTAAATGATAACAAGTATAATTTCTGTGGTGACATGCTATTAACCATATAAGGACTTTTCAGAGTCGCATGACAAAAGCTTACTGAGATAATGAGTCTGTAGTAATTAAGTTGCCTCATGAGAAAACCACAAAGAACTGAAAGTTTTACAATATGATACTGAAACACTCAATAAGATTTGTAGTGAGCATGGTGTGCAAATATGACAAAGTGATATCTCGCTTGCCCCCTTTAGTGAAGCAAAACATAAATGCAGGGGCACCTCCAAGGTTTAAGTGACGACTAGATACAATGATTTCAGAATAAACGATATCATAATCATGCAAAAGACAATGGTACTTTGGGACAATGCACATTACACTCAGAATGACAATCATGCTCTCAATAGTTGGTGCTTTAAAGAAGGTGGAGACTCTCGAACCGTGGCTTTTGTTGGCAAGGTTGAAAACCCGTGGTCGGAAACAAAGACAAAACATGTACCAGAGCTCTTGGTTTTAAAAACAGAGGTAATAATGTTTTTTTAGATTATGCATGTTTCATCAATGAATGCTAGCAGACAACTCAATCACTTCTTGAGATGGACAAGTTTCGAGGAACGGCTCCCGAATGAGGACGATCACATCCTCTTAATCTCCTTTGTTTATCACTGCCAAAGTTTTCTGATTTCTCATGAACAAAGCGTGAAGGAGGGTTTGTTTGTTATATTATTTTTGAGCCGGGCGCACTCTTTGCCAGTTCCTTCTCGTATTATGGGTTTGCACATTAGACATGCAATCCCGGGGTGAAGCTTGTCCAACTTAAAAAGATCATGAATTTACTACTACTTCGTCATGAGCTAAAACAGAGGCACAAATAGAAATGCTTTTTTGAATAATTTCGAGATGGTACATGAAAGTCTTCGTTAGGAATGGCAGGTAAATACCATGTATAGGAAGGTATGGTGGACTCATACGGCATAACTGGTTTAAAGGATTTGGGATGCACAAGCAGTCAGTCCGCTTAGTACAGGCGAAGGTTAGCAAAATACTGGGAGCGACCAACTAAAAGAGCAATGACGGTCATAATCATGCAGAGCGACAAAGCAACATTGAATCAGGCATGGAAGTTATATCGCTACTCAGAAACTAAAGATCATCAAGGCTTGACAGACTTTCTTTACAGTCTTAAATATGCGTGAGCATACGCCAAGTCAATCAAAATAAATTCTTGAAGGAAGATATTACTAAACCATACCACATCATAGGCAAACAAATCATGTTGGTACTCCAATAACACATTGGGAACCCCCCAGCTATTTGAGACTAACCATAAGAAAACATGAACTACTAAGCACCATTATGCATGTAGCATTTTTATCATAGACATATCAACCAATGCAACAGAAGCAAACTCTCTTAATAAGATAAGCATGATAACTAAAGAGAGTTCAAGCAACCAACTAAACAAAAGCTCTTTAAAAAGATAAGCATGAATACTAAGAGCTGAACATGATAGTAGCTATTGAAAGACCAAGAACACACACAGCAAAGATAGACATGAAAATTCTATGTTATGTTCTAGGTTGAAGGGGAGCGTGTTTCTCTCCCACACAAAGAAAGCTGAGTTCCGACTCGTTATGAAAAGCTAAAGAAAACCAAAAAGGAAAACTAAAAGCAAGACGCTCCAAGCATAGCACATAACACATGAAGTGATTAAAATATAGTGGAACGAAAGACGAACTGATAATGTTGATGGAGAAGGGGATGCACGGGGGCTCCCCAAGCTTAGACGCTTGAGTCTTCTTGAATATTTCTTGGGGGTGCATGGGGGCATCCCCAAGCTTGAGCTTTTGACACTCCTGAATCTTTTTATCATCTTCCCTCGCACACTTGAAAACTCCCTTCATACATAACTCATCATAATCTGATTAGCGAGGTTAGTACCCATAATAAAATAATTGTTCCTTGCTGGAAATAAGGATATTCTTGAAGGTCTACTGTTTCTCAAGATTGCCAAAAGGTTTTTGAAAAGAAAAAGCAAGCTCAAGGTTTGCAAAATGAAGAAAAGGCAAAACAGGAGAGAATCTATGAAAAACAGAACAGAAGGTAGTAAATGATTTTTTCGTGGCACTTCTGCAACTCTAATAAAAAAACTCAGAACAGACGCACGAAAGACAATTGTATAGAGCACGCTGTCGAAAAAATTCAGACCAAAAAGATGATCTGGTGATTTTATACGAATTTTTCTATCCAAGGACAAAATCTGTTTCCTGGACAGCACGTCACAACTTTTGAACTTTCTTGCAATCAGAGGCTACACTTGGCACAAAGTTGAAAAGTAAAGATACAATGATGATGCTACTGTAGTAACAACATCAAGACACAACAAAAGCAAAATAAAAAATTTATTCATTGTGGGCTGCCTCCCAAAAGCGCTTTCTTTTATGCCTTTAAGCTAGGCATAAGACTTTAATGATGCTCTCATAGGAATAAGAGTTGAAGAACAAAAGAGAGCATCAAGAAGCAAATACCAAACACATTTAAGCCTAACATGCTTCCTATGCATAGGAATATTGCAATAGAATAATTCATTGAAGCACAAAGCAATAAGCATAGGAAGACAAAACAAGTGCAACTTCAAAATATTCACCATAAAGAGAGGAAACTTCTTATTATTAAGATATTTAGAACCAAGTCTCCCTCTCTAATTATAAATTTCAGTGGCATCATGGATGAACTCAACAATATAAGCATCACATAAAGCATTGTTACCATGATCCACATGCAAAAAGGTACTCTTACTCTCCACATAAGCATAATCTTTCTCATTGGTAATAGTGGGAGTAGGACTATCATAAACAACTTGAACACTATAGATTGGAGTTATAACATCATCATGGTAGAGAAGAGCATTATCATTGCTAGCAACCATATTTGTAAACATGTTGTATTTATTCTTACTAGCAAAAGAATTATCAATTATCACATCACTAGTGGGTACAGGATTTGCAATCCTATCATCCCCAAGCTTAGAGCTTCCCATATCATCACTTTCGGAGTTGGTACCAAAAAGATTTTCAAGATCATAAGTAGCATTATCATCATTTTCCCAATCACAATAAGTAACATGCATATCATAATCAAAATCATCTTCAATAGTACCTACGGACGTATCATCAAGATGATAATTAAGGCAATAAACTTCACCTTCTTCTTTAAACTTACAACCGTTAGGATAAAAGTTGATGGGAGGAATATGCTCAGGCCAGGTTGATACCCATTCTTCTTCTTTCTTGCTCCTCTTCCTCCTCCTCTTCTTTTTCTTCTTCTTAACCTTAGGAGGTAGTGGTTGGAGATGAAGCTTCTCCACATATCCTGGTTTATCATTAGAAACAATAGGGGAAACTTGGGAGAAACTCTCCTTTTTATTAGCAGAAATATAAGAGACATTTTTATACTTTGGTAAAGTCCCCTCCTTTCTAATCTTACTTATGTAATCATTTTCATGGCAATTAACAACACAATAGAGATGGCAATTTTGCAAAGTGTTTTTTATTCCTATGGCATTAACATCTAGCCAAGAAGTCTTTTCTGATAACTCTTCACACATCAAAAATAACATAAGCTCATCATAAAGATCAGAGGTGATCATGTTATCACACAATCGGTTAACAGTTATGTTTTGAAAGTTCATGCATTGAAAATTAAAGTGACCCTCTATACGGCAAAGTTCACAAGTAAAAGGATAAAGGTCACACAATCCTCTAGCAATTTCATTTAAATCTCTGACCCAAGTGATTGTTCGTTCATGCTTATGTTGCTTACAATACTTCTCTTCTTCAATCATAGGCCTTTCACAAGGTCTATCCACTCCACAAAAATTAACATGCTTATATAAAACTTCAGTTTTAGGAATTGGATCATGCATGTTGCAATCATCATGAACAATTTCATTTTCTTTGCAAGTCTCTTTAAAAGGTTTATGATACTTGATCCAATCCTCCTTATGCATATTAAGATGTGAAGCAAAAGATTTGAGGAAATCAACAAGGAGTTGAGAATCAAGTCCAAACTTAGCACTAAACTTATTAAAACTTGTAGTTTCAACAAAGGACTTAATGCAATCATACTCATAAATTATACCTGACTCTTTACCTTTGTCGATCTCCCAATCTTCAGTGTTGCGTTGAATTCTTTCAAGGAGTTCCCATTTAGCATCAGTCTTTTCGTTTGTGAAAGAACCCATAGAGGAAGCATCGAGCAAATCTTTATCCTGTCGAGAGAGCCTCGCATAGAAATTAGTAATAATCATATCTTTGGGGAGCCCACGGTTAGGACTTTTTAGCATTAACGTTTTCAGTCTCCCCCAAGCTTGAGCTATGCTCTCTCCGTCATGAGGATAGAAATTATAAACATAATTCCTATTCTTATGGACTTCATGAAGAGGATAAAACTTAGTATAAAAGAGAGACATAAGCTCTTGCCAATCAAGCAAGTGCGAGCTATCGAGAAGCTTATACCAATCTGAAGCCTTATCTATAAGTGATACGGCGAACAATTTCCTCATGACAAACTCCCTTGATACACCTGCAAGCTTAAATAATGAACATAATTGTGACAGATATAGCAAGTGTTCACCGGGATGTCTGTCTCCTGCATAACGATTAGCCAAGACATAATCGATAATACCAGCTGGTATTTTATAGGGCACAATTTCAGTAGGGGGAGGAGCAACCACCACAGGTGTGGGGCGTCTTCCCGCAAGCAACGATCCAATAGCAAGGTTGTCCATAAGCATAACTAGTGAAATAAAAACAAGAAACAAAAAGATTTAATTGCAAGATCTAAAGATATACCTTCAAGCACTCACCTCCCCGGCAACGGCGCCAGAAATAGCTTGATGTCTACACACGCTTCTACTCTTGTAGACTATGTTGGGCCTCCAAGCGCAGAGGTTTGTAGGACAGCAGCAATTTCCCTCAAGTGGATGGCCTAAGGTTTATCGAACTCAGGGAAGTAGAGGTTGAAGATGGTCTCTCTCAAGCAACCCTGCAACTAAGATACAAGAAGTCTCTTGTGTCCCCAACACACCTAATACACTTGTTAGATGTATAGGTGCACTAGTTCGGCGAAGAGATGTTAAATGGCAAGTGATATGGATGGCAAAACAAAGTAATATAAATCTGTAATAAAAAGTGCAGCAAGCAAACAAGTGGTAAACGTGAGCACAAATGGTATTGCAATGGTGGAAACAAGGCCAAGGCTTCATACTTTCACTAGTGGCAACTCCCAACAACATTAACATAATCGAATCACATGATATTTCCCATAAAACATGCAATGGAGACGCACCCGGAGGTCATTCCTTCGTGGTCAAGAGAGGACGAGAATTATGTAGGGCTACAAAAGCACACCTCAAAGTTCGTAGTTCTCAATCTAAGGATTTCCCAATGTCACCGCGGCCATCCAAAGAGAGTCCCACGATCACCACAACATATCTAAAGGATAGTCAAAGACAAGCACCAAGAGACTCTCAATCTTCAATCAACACACAAGAGAGGAAATCACTCATGAAAATATTTTTCTAATCCATGTCCAATAGACCGCTGTCACCTTGGTCTCGGGGATTATACTAGATAAAGACAAGTGAGTACATCAATCCAATACATAGAGGAAGGGGAAATATCATGGGATCACCCTAGATTAACATAGCCTATGATCACAACGAAGATCACATCATGGGAGAGAGAATTGACCACATAGCTACTGGTAGAAACCTCAGCCCCGAGGAGGAACTACTCCCGCATCATGGAGGGAGGAAGCAACGTCGATGGAGATGAATCCGGGGGCACTTCCCCGTCCCGGCAGGGTGTCGGCACAGGAATTCTGGTCCCTCGAAGCTTGATGGCGATGGCGGCGGAGATCGGAATTGCGTCTGGAGAAAAGGGGTCTGGAATCAGGGTTTCTGCGACGGGTGTTAAATATATGCCAAAGGGGGGCATCAGCGGAGGTCTGGGGGGCACAGGCGCCCCCCCGGCGCGGCCAGGAGGGGGGCCGCGTGGGCAGGCCGCCTGGAGCCCCTGTGGCCCCCCTGTGGCCCTACTTTGGCCGCATGGAAGCTTCCGGAACGCTGATTTTTTATATAATTTTTCCGGGATTTTTCTGGCAGTTTACGTGATGGGAAAACCTGAAATACAAAAACAGCAGAAAACAGAAACTGGCACTGGGGTGCACTAAGTTAATAGGTTAGTCCAAATATGATCAAAAGTGTATGGAAGTGTATAAATATCATAGCAATATCACCCAAAAGAGGCATGGAGCAAGCAGAAATTATAGATACGTTTTGGACGTATCAGCCGTCAGAAAAATATTCGGCTTAAAAAAGTGATTGACAATCATAAATTTCCGGCCCAAAATGAAGGTTCCGGTTCAAAGGAAATCTGTCTCCTACAAAGCGTTGAAGCTCTTAATATCCGGTTCACAATCCGGCTCAAGGGAAATCTGTCTCCCACAAAGCGCTGAAGCTCTCAAATCCGGCTTATAGGTTGGGTTGTAAGTATGTCACTTGGGGGATTCCCGTTCAAACATAGGTGTATTCACCAAAGAGAATATAGCGTTACTACCCTCTTGACTAGCTTGGAACACCAGGTGTATTCACTAAAGTTTCCAGGTTACCTTGTTCAAACATTGGTGTATTGACCAAAGAGGACATAACCTTTCCGGGTCATCCTACCTGTATACCAGCTGCTTCTTCATCAGGTAATCCTGATTGACCCGCCAAACTCTTAACAATCAACCTTTTACGGTGTACTCACCAAAGATCCTGAGCTTGTTTAGGTTAAAACGCCGGCTGTCATGTGAGAGCACGACTTACAGATAGTCAGGATAGATCCAGGCTGCTAAAGCCGCTTTCATTGAAACTTGGTTAAACATGCCTGTTTGCTTGATGCTACTCCGACCTCGTGTACTCTCGATAGTCATATCTGAACTTATCCAGGTTCAAACATCGATTGGGTCATGTGAGAGCCGGCTATAGAAAGCGAGAATACTCCGGTGGCTCAGGCTAGTTTCATTGAAGTATTCTGTCATCATACACATACATCATCATACATTGCATCATACACATACATCATCATATATTGCATCATACATTGCATCATCATTACATCATCATAGCATGCATCATATATGCATTGATATACTAGTTTATATGGCAGGAATCGATTTTCAAACCAGGTTATATTATTCAAATCTTTAATATCCAAACATGGCTGGATTTTATCATGGTTATCAATAACGAATATTTTGATTGAGGTTTTCAAAGTCACTTTAGCGCAGTGGCTATTATCTTATCAATGGATATGATTTATTCTACAATGGAAGGAATAGTCCCCAGTCGCTGCAGGCTTACGACCCGGTACTTGGGGGCTACATTATTCAAGTTGAGATTACATCAAATATGCAAGTCCCATGTCATTGCCATCATGCACCATGGCACTTGGGGGCTAATGCAAAGTCATTTTTTGCTCACCTGATCGAAGAACCGACTCATCACATTGTAATGAGCCGGCCCTTGGGGGCTACCAATTGCTCCTGTCAAAAATTCAAGGTAGACAAGCCTTATTCCATTATATTGAAGGGTCCACTGCTCAGTTGGAAAAGGACAAAGCTCTTAACATTGTGGACGTGGGTTCAAGCCCCATGGTGGGGGTTACATCATATGATGTTATTTTCAGTGAAGTATATATAAATTCCCAGCTCAATATTATCTTATTGAGCCGACCCTTGGGGGCTACACGTTGCTATTTAAGTCTACATGATCATATTTATAAAGTCCCTGCTCATTATTACATAATGACCCGGCCATTGGGGGCTACACTGGTTGAAGTTTTTATGAGCATAAGGCAATTACAAGTCCCAGGTTGCTGCAAGCATGACAACCTGACACTTGGGGGCTACATATGTGGAATATGCAGTTTTGACTAGTGACTGAGATGGACAATCTGGATTTCTTCAAGGTTGCAATATTTATGTTGAAGCAAGTCTTAAGCTATCACTATGTTCTCCTCTTAAGACTTGGGGGCTACATGTAATATGCATATAAAGGAGGAACGTCTTCAAATTCTCAGTTTTGAGGAAATCAGGAAGATTAATTGTGTGACCCGGCGTTGGCAACAATCATGATCCGGTGTGTATAACAGTCATAACCCGGAATAATCAGTTTTTATAACCCAGCAATTTTGGCAATGATAAACCGACAAGTTCTACATCTTCAAGCAGGCTGAATATCAGATGAGTATTTCAAAGACCAATATTTTTTGTTAAGCATTGGGAGCCGAATCAAATGAATTATTCTTTACAATATTTCTCTGTGATAAACCAACGTTAGCAAATTGATTACGAAGCTAGCCTATTGACCCAGATTTTTTAGAAGAAGTGTTCGGATTTTTTGCATTGGTAATGTTTGAACACATCTGCTAAAGGAGATTTGCTATGAGATCATGAACATGCATTCAGGAGGAAATGACAAGGACTTAAGTATGATCAAGTGTCGGCTTACAAGAGAAATTAATCCAGAGCACAACCTATCAAATTTGTTCTTGTGTTTATGTTGCAGATCAGTTTAACATGGGTAAATCAAAATTAAACTGGGGGCTAATGTCGGGGATATACCGCGCGGTATGACCCGGTCGGACTTGGCGAATCACCAGAGACCCGGCTGGAGCTTGGCGACTCGCTGGCGATCCACCCGGACCTGGCGGTTTACACGCAACCCGCCTGGACATTATGTCTCACTAGTGACCCGGCGGGCGGGTCAGATGGACGACAAGGCCCAGGAGGCCGGCTCATGTTATGGTGGGCCGGCTTAAGAGAAAAGGCATGATGAATATTTCCCTTACAAGGAAGCAAGACCCGGACTTGTATCCCGTTTGTAATAGAAGATAAGTTAGTCCTAGTACTACTAGGACTCCATATGTAACCCACCCCTTCAACATATATAAGGAGGGGCATGGCTCCCCAAGAGGGACAAGCAAACAACAAACAATCTCTAGGGCTAGACACAACTAGAGGAGAGCCGACTTATGCGGTGACTCCCTCATGATCATAATGAGACCTAGCCACAAACAACATGTAGGGCTATTACCGGATGATGTTTCCCGGGGCCCGAAGTTGTCTAAACCCTTGTCTTGTGTTGCATCTCTCGATTCCGATCAACCCCTCTCAAGCTACCACATAGATGCGATGGCCTCATGACTAAGTCCTCACACTAGGACATCTGTCGTGACAATTCTACGACACACACCACACACAACCATGCATGAATGGGCCATGAAAATTTCATATTTTCAGTTGGGCCTTGGGCCAAAGGCCTACTAGAAAATTTCAACAATCCCCCACAAAGTCTCATTGGCACATCTCATTATTTAATTCCAAAATATTGTTTATATACCGATGCTCAGTGGAGATTGTAAAGTTGAATTTCCACTTAAAGGTTTATGCTACACTAGATCACAACTTAAATACTGGACTATGTCTTGAACTACAAATTTTCTTCGAGACTAGTTTTACAAAAATTCTTAACTGATATTGGGCTGCCGTAAGGCTTCCCCATAGTTGGAGCATACACGTCATACTCCAGGGCCTTTGATGAATTTATTAGAGAACACTCAATTCTCATAGACTGCGACGTTAACAGTCAAATTCATATAGGTGTGTTCCTCAAGAGATTCTGTGCAGGACAACATCTCTGCTTACCCAAATAAGCCACTTGGAACACATTAAGATAAGTATCAACCTGCCATGTAGATCATGAGAGTGTTGCATCTTCATGGAGTGGGATAATTAATATAGGCATACTCTCCTCCCAGCTGACCAATGATACGTCTCCAACGTATCTATAATTTTTTATTGTTCCAAGCTATTATATATTATGTTTTGGATGTTTAATGGGCTATATTATACACTTTTATATTATTTTTGGGACTAACCTACTAACCCAAGGCCCAATGCAAATTGCTGTTTTTTTTTTTGCTTATTTCAGTGTTTCGCACAAAAGGAATATCAAACGGAGTCCAAACGGAATGAAACCTTCGGGAGAGTTATTTTTGGAACCGTATCTTCACGAGAGACTTGAGGGCCAAGTCAGAGAAGAAACAAGGTGCCCACGAGGGGGCAGGGCGCGCCCCCATCCTTGTGGGCCCCACCTTGCTCCACTAACGTACTTCTTCCTCCTACATAAGTCCACTTACCCTGAAAATATCGAGGCAACAGAGAAAACCCTAATTCCACTGCCGCAACCTTCTGTTCCCGTGAGATCCCATCTTGGGGCCTGTTCTGGAGCTCCACCGGAGGGGG
>LR738711.1:797739068-797808142 GCA_902687465.1 Secale cereale
GGGGGGGGGGGGGGGGTCCATCACGAAGTGCTTCTACATCAACACCATAGCCTCACCAATGAGTTGTGAGTAGTTTACCACAGACCCTCGAGTCCATAGTTATTAGCTAGATGGCTTCTTCTCTCTTTTTGGATCTCAATACAAAGTTCTCCTTGATCTTCGAGGAGATCTATTCGATGTAATCTTTTTGCGGTGTGTTTGTCGAGATCCGATGTATTGTGGGTTTATGATCAAGATTATCTACGAACAATATTTGATTCTTTTCGGAAATCTTTTATGTATGATTATAATATCCTTGCAAGTCTCTTCAAATTATTGGTTTGGTTTGGCCTACTAGATCTATAGTTCTTGCAATGGGAGGAGTGTTTGGCTTTGGGTTCAATCTTGCGGTGTCCTTTCCCAGTGACAACAGGGGTAGCAAGGCACGTATTGTATTGTTCCCATCGAGGATAAAAATATGGGTTTTATATCATATTGCTTGAGTTTATCCCTCTACATCATGTCATCTTGCTTAAAGCATTACTCTGTTCTTATGAACTGAATACTCTAGATGCATGCTGGATAGCGGTCGATGTGTGGATTAATAGTAGTAGATGCAGAATCATTTTGGTCTACTTGTCACAGACGTGATGCCTATATATAATGATCATGTGACGCCCGAGACCGACGTCCCAGAAGATTCCAGAAGATCCCAGAAGATTCCAGATGTTCCGGGTTGCCCGTGTGTTTCAGTTCTGTTTGTGTTATTTATTTTTTGCATTGCATCATGTCATCATGCCATCATCTCATTAATTTTTTGCAACTAAATAAATCGTGTGGACCTTCGGTCCATTTAAATCGAGGGAAGATTGTCTTCTCTTTAAAACATATAAAAGCCTCCTAATAATTATGGAGCTATATTAATAATTATTCCATTCCTCGGAATTACTCAAACACACTTGCATATTCTCCCCATGTCTTTTTCACTTCGAGCTTCTCCTTCTAAACCTTGCTATATTCTTTCCGTTATTTTTCGAGGCTTCTCTAAATCTAGACTCCTTTTAAACTCCTTGAGGCAAGCTATTTATTTAGTTTGCACTTCCCTTTTGTTGGAAATATTTTTGTGAGGTTGGAGTTATTCCGTAAAGCCTTACAAAAATGTCCATCATTTTTATCCTTGTTCTTTGACCTTCTTTTCTTATTTTTATTTTGCTCCTTCTCTTTTGCTTCTGCTAAGGGAGATAAAAAAAGGCAGCATCCAGGCCTCTCCTCCTCCCTCCTCTAGGCCCAAGGCCACTTCGGCCCAAACTCCCTCCTCCACCGAACCCTAGCCCGTCTCACCCCTCCAGCCTCGCTCCTCTCTTTTCCTCCCGCAGCGCCGCCACTCTCTCCTTTTCCCTCGATCTCCCCTCTCTCTCTCGACCGAAACAGGATCCCGATTTTCCCTTCGCCAGGATCCCTTCGCCCCGAGCTGCCTCTCGCGCCCGATCTACTCCAGCGACAGGAGCCCCAGGCCCTGCGGCCTCTTCCCCATCGCCAGGAGGACCCGCAGCCCGGGCCTCTTTCCTTCGCGAGGCAAGGAGCCCCCAGCGCCCGCCGCGCTCTGGCCCGAGCAAGCTCCTCCGGCCCGCTCCTCGCGCCAACTCCAGCGGCCGGAGCCGCTCCCTCCGTTCTCCGCGTCTTCTCCAGCGCCGGCCAGGCAAGCCGACCCGCCGGCCAGGCCGCTCCCGCCCCCCTCGTCCATGGCGCCCGTGGCCTCCCTCCCAGCGCCAGGAGCCGCGACCACGTCCTCCTCTGTTCGACTTGCAGCGCCCCTCTGCGCGCCCAGGTCGCCCGCCTCCAATCCCTCGGTGGTCTCCCTTCTCCAGCAAGGCCGAGGCCTCTGCCTCGCCACATCGCTTCAACGCCCCACCTTGCTGTTTTTTTTTCTCTTGTTGTGAAGACCGCAGCGGCTTGCTCCAGCCTTGGACACCTCCTGCGAGTCAATGCCCTTGTTTTGCTTGCCTTGTTTTGCCTACAGGAGACCAACAGCTTCCGACTCCATTTGACGACCGTGGCCGAGACAACCCCCAAGATGTTCCAGGGACACGCCAAGTACATCTGCAGATGCACCGGACAACAATGAACCGTGTACGACTACCGGCGACCCGACCAAGTACCCCTTCGGAGAAGTACCTCTACGGACTCGTTGCGAGAACCGATTTTGGCAAGTACACCTACGGCCCGAACGTCTACGAACCGTGTACGAGATCGACGCCCGAACAACTACCGACGCCAGGGAAACGACCAAGTTCCACTACTTCCCACGACGCCGTCGAACGCCAAGTACCTCTACATGACCGACAAGTACCCCGACAACATGTGTACCACTACCGTCGCCCCGTGAACGACTACCGAGGCGCCAACTACCGCTACGAGAACGACTACCTTCGGTGAAGAAATGAGAACGTCTACTTCCTCTCCGAACGGAACATCTACTTCCTCTACGAATCGCGTGAACGACTCCTTCCTCTACGATCTCGAACCGTCCCGAAACGAGTGTTTCGAAGGTATAACCCCGAGTCGTGACCCGTGTGATGCTTGCTTGTGTTGTATGGAATGTCTCCCTTGTGTGTGCTTCGTGCCCGTTCCACCTTTGTCATGTCCCTCGGTTGCCTCGTCACCGACTCGTGGGAACCCGGTAACGGGATCGCCCCACCTTTCATCTCGTTTGACTCACCCATGCCATCTTACCTTTTGCACCGGTCTCTCAACGAGTTACCGGAACCGATATGTTGCCGTGGCATCATTTTCGGAATCGTTGCCGTGGCACTCTTTTCTCTCCACCACGGTGACAAATGCTTCTTATCTCTTAATGTCAACCCTTTTAATAAAACTTGCATAAAACTTGATCATGTCATCCGCATCATGTTAACAACCCTGAATGTTTAATTGTGGTTTGCTTTTAATTATTAAACATGCTTATGGGGATTTTCCGGATATGTTGTTGTTATTTTCCGGCCCCATTTAAAATGTCTAAATAGTGTAGTTTTATTATGCTTCACCTCTTGCCATGTTAAAACATTTAACCTTGTCTTGTAAGTAACAAGAGTCAACTAAATAAATAACATGTGGTGTTTCGTCAATATGCAACTCGTTGCATATTGATCTCCACTTAACTTGTAGTGTTGTTTGTGCACTTTGCCATGCCATGCATATTTAAACCGGACATGCATCATGCTTGCTTGTGCATCGTATGCCTTGTTTATGATTTGTGTGTTTACCGAGTTGTTTGTTTTCTTTCCGGTTGCTTCTCTTGTTAGCTTCGGTTTCGTTCCGGAGTTGTGAGGATCCGCTCGACTGTTGCTCCGTCTTCTTCTTGGACTTGTTCTTCTCCCTTGTGGAATCCCAGGCAAGATGACCGAACCCGGATACCATTACTATCTTTGCCTATTGCTAGAGTATCGCTCTATAGTTTTGCCTCGATGCCCATGTCTTCTTGTCAGCCTCCTACTTGTAACCAATTGCCATGTTTAACCACCCTACCTACGCAAACCGTTGCTTGGCTAAGTACGCTTCGCTCAGCCCCTCTTATAGCATTGCTAGTTGCAGGTGAGGATTGAAGATGCTTGCTTCATGTTGAAGTTTGGTTGGGTTATATCACACTATATAAATGCTTAAAATGAAATCATCTATATACTGGCAGGGTGGAAGGCTAAGCCTTTTGCTTGGTGTTTTGTTCCACTCATGCCGTTAGGAACCGTATAAACCGGTGTTATGTTCCTTGATTATGCGTTCCTAACACGGTTGGGGTGTATGGGACCCCCTTGATAAACCGCTAAGTGCTAAGTCTTTTCCAGCAAGTCCCAACATTTGGTACTATTTGCCTCATAATAACAACTTAATTAATTAATTAAATTTGCATAGGGGGTCGCTCCCTCGAGGATCCTTTATTTCTACATAGCAGGGGGGGCCAGTGCCGATGGTGTTGGTCCCAAACGGGGGTCCTGCGGGAACCACCACGGGGAAACTCGAGGTTTGGGTCCTGTAGCATCACCCATCCGGTCGTGTCCTGAGACCTAGATACGCGCGGCTACTATCAGGGTGTCGACACGCCGGGAGGATTTGCTGGATTAGCCTTACCTTAGTTCGGTTTAACTTGAGCACGGGATTCCGAGAATACTCGGGTCTTCCCACCTATGGAGTTGCGACTTCGCGGATCGTGGGCTTGTGATGGGCCAAGTTGGAACACCCCTGTAGGGTTTGAACTTTCGAAAGCCGTGCCCACGGTTATGTGGCAGATGGGAGCTTGTTAATTCCGGTTGTAGATAACTTGACACAATGTTTCAATACACTACCAGCGTGTGTACCGTGACTGTCAATTTCCGAATAGGGATTCGGGAGTTGAACACGGTGGGGTTATGTTTGACCGGCTTTAGTTAGGATCACTTCGTGATCATCTTTCGACCGATGCTCTTCTCTTCTCGCTCTCTTTTGCGTAAGTTAGTGCTAGTTGCTGCTGCAGACTCTTGTTTGTTCCTTCACCTCTTATTCTTTCCTCAGCCTTGTCCTCACCCAAGGCTTAAATAGTCTTGTTACCCGGGAACGGGATTGCTGAGTCCTCTGTGGCTCACAGTTACTTCACCACACCAGATGCAGGTTCAGCCGAGTTTGATGCAGGAGCTGGTTCAAGTACTTCATCGGGAGCTCGATGAAGAGTGTGGCCTTTTGTTTGTGACGTTTCGATGTTCAGTAGTGGTTTCTACTAGGATTCGATCCTGACCTGTGGTTTTTATGTTGTCTTGGTATCTTTCTTTTGGTTCTTCACCCATAGTCGGGTTGTGATGTTTTGAATGATGATTGCTTATGTAATGTATTGTGTGAAGTGGCGAGTGTAAGCCAACTATCTCCTTTTGCATTTTAATCCCTCTTTTACATGAGTCGTGCAAAGATACCAAACTTGAGGTCATTCTAGGATGGGCTTATACCTTTAAGTCGTGCCTCGACACGTAGGAGGTATAGTCCCATCCTGGGCATTACAGATCATGCCTAGATATTCTCATAACTATGCGCTTTTCTATCAATTGCTCGACGGTAATTTGTTCACCCACCGCAGAATTCTGCTATCATGAGAGAAGCCACTAGTGAAACCTATGGCCCCTGGGTCTATTCTCAACATATTAATCTTCCATCTACTTTACTTTGCTTCATTTACTTTCTGTTCTTATACCAAAAATATTATACTATCCTATCTATCAGATCTCACTTATGTAAGTGACTATAAAGGGATTGACAACCCCTTAGCGTGTTGGCTGCGAAGTTCTTATTTGTTTGTGCAGGTGCGAGGGACTCGCATGTGGTCTCCTACTAGATTGATACCTTGGTTCTTAAAAATTGAGGGAAATACTTACGCTACTGTGATGCATCTCCCTTTCCTCTTCGAGAGAATACAACGCAAGCTCGAGAAGTAGCAAGAAGAATTTCTGGCGCCTTTGCCGGGGAGACTCACGCCAAATCAAGTCAAGATTTGATCTCCTGGCAACTTGCCAATTTCTGGCGCCTTGCCGGGGAGATCTATGCAAAAGTCATACACCAAGTACCTATCACAAACCCTTATCCTTCGCACTACATTATTTGCCTCTCGTTTTCCTCTCCCCCACTTCACCCTTGTCGTGTTATTTGCGTTTTTTCGTCCGCCTTTCTGTTTGCTTGTGTTGCCATGTGCGCTCTATTAGCTTGCATCTTCGCTTGCTAAATTATGGATCCTCAACCACTTGCTAATTTTTTCAAGAGATCCAATTATGATGAACCAATTGCTAGTGAGTTGCGTGCACTAGATTATCTTTATGAGGTTTTGCTTGAAATTCGTGAGTCCGAAAATTATGATGAAGTGTTGAAAGAAGAAGATTATAAAGTTATTCACGATAGCTCCTTCAATGAAAAGCATGATTGCAATGATGTTATTATAAATTCTATTGATGTCAATTGTACTAATGATATGCAAAACCCTAAGCTTGGGGATGCTTATTTTGCTATGCCCACTACTTGTTGCAATGATCATGATTGGGGTGATTCTTCTTATGATCTTGAAAATTTATTTAATCCCCACGATGAATATAAGATTTATAATAATTTTTGCAATAATATTGAAAGTGGGTTTGGAAGAGTGTCAACTTTAGATCCCACATATTTGGAGAATGTTCAATCTTATGATTTTTTTTGATAAAAGTGGGTTTGGGGAGGTCGTGACTTTAGTTAATGTTAATCCCACTATTTTGGAAGAGTGTCAACTTCGCATGCATGTGGATCGTGTTGAGAATATGTTATGTGATAGCTATATTGTTGAATTTGATTATGATCCTACATATAATTTTTATGAGAGAGGAAAATATGGTTGTAGAAATTTTCATGTTACTAAAATACCTCTCGTTATGTTGAGACTGCTATTTTTTCTTTCTTCTTCCTTGCATATGCTAGATCTTTCTTGTTTTGCTAATTTGTTTTCCTATAAAATGCCTATGCATAGGAAGATTTTAGACTTAGATGGGATTTTCACATGCTATATGATGCTCTCTTTGTGCTTCAATTCTTATCTTTCATATGAGCATCATTGAATTCTCAAGCCTATCTTAATGGCTATAAAGAAAGAGCTTGTTGGGAGGAAACCCAATTTTATTTTATTTGTTTTTTCTTCTGTTTAGGAATAAATATTGCATCTAGCTTCTGTCTAGATGTGGTTTTGAGTTTCAGTTAGTGTTTGTGCCAAATAGAACCTTTGGGAAGACTTGTGTGAAGTTTATGTGAGCATGCTATAAAAATAAGAAACTATAGCGCTCACGAGATTGGCTGTCATTTTTTTACTGTAGAGTTCTTTTTAGTTGATTCTTTTTGCAGATGATTAATATACAAATTCCTCACGTTTACCAATTTATTTCAATTTTTTTGGAGTTGCGGAAGTATTCTAAAGTTACAAATTGCTACACACTGTTCTGTTTTTGACAGATTCTGTTTTTCGTGTGTTGTTTGCTTATTTTGATGAATCTATGAGTAGTATAGGGGGTATGAATCATGGAGAAGTTGAAATACAGTAGGTTTAACACCAATATAAACAAACAATGAGTTCATTACAGTACCTTTGGGTGGTGGTTTGTTTTCCTATACTAACGGAGCTCACGACATTTTTGGCTAAGTTTTGTGTTGTGAAGTTTTCAAGTTTTGAGTATGGCTTTGATGGACTATGCAACAAAGAGTGGAAAGAGCCTAAGCTTGGGGATGCCCAAGGCACCCCAAGGTAAAATTCAAGGACAACCAAAAGCCTAAGCTTGGGGATGCCCCGGGAAGGCATCCCCTCTTTCGTCTTCATCTATCGATAACTATACTCGGGACTATATTTTTATTCACCACATGATATGTGTTTTGCTTGGAGCGTCAT
The DNA here is from genome assembly GCA_902687465.1 of Secale cereale. Lineage (NCBI taxonomy): Eukaryota > Viridiplantae > Streptophyta > Magnoliopsida > Poales > Poaceae > Secale > Secale cereale. Next base: position 797,746,459 of record LR738711.1, read on the forward strand.
GTATGATTTGAGTCTTTGCTTTTTAGTTTTCCACAATCATCCTTTCTGGACACACCTTTTGAGAGAGATAAATATCATTTAGAATTTGTTAGAATACTCTATGTGCTTCACTTATATCTTTTGAGCTAGATAGTTTTGCTCTAGTGCTTCACTTATATCTTTTAGAGCACGGTGGTGGTTTTATTTTGAAGAAATTGTTGATCTCTCATGCTTCACTTATATCCTTTTGAGAGTCTTTTAGAACAGCATGGTAATGTGCTTTGGTTATAAAACTAGTCCTAATATGATAGGCATCCAGGATGAGTATAGTAAAAACTTTCACATAAAGTGGATTGAATATGATGAGAAGTTTGATACTTGACGATTGTTTTGAGATATGAGGATGGTGATATTAGATCATGCTAGTGGAGTAATTTAGAATTTGAGAAATGCTTGTGTTAAAGTTTGTGATTCCCGTAGCATGCACGTATGGTGAACCGCTATGTGATGAAATTAGAGCATGAGGTATTTATTGAGTGTCATCCTTTGTGTGGAGGTCGGGATCGCGCGATGGTTAACTCCTACCAACCCTTCCCCTAGGAGCATGCGTTGAATACTTTGTTTTGATGACTTGTAGATTTTTGCAATAAGTATATGAGTTCTTTATGACTAATGTTGAGTCCATGGATTATACGCACTCTCACCCTTCCACCATTGCTAGCCTCTCTTACACCACGCAACTTTCGCCGGTACCATACACCCACCATACACCATCCTCAAAACAGCCACCATACCTACCTATCATGGCATTTCCATAGCCATTCCGAGTTATATTGCCATGCAACTTTCCACCGTTTCGTTCATATGACATGCTTCATCATTATCATTCACATAGAGTCATATTTTGTTCTAGCTTTGAGTTGTAAGTAAATAAAAGTGTGATGATCATCATTATTAGAGCATTGTCCCAGTGAGGAAAGGATGATGGAGACTATGATTCCCCCACAAGTCGGGATGAGATTCTGGACGAAAAAGAAAAAAAGGAAGAAAAAAAGAGAAGGCCCAAAAAAGAGAAAAAATGAAAAAATGAGAGAAAAAGAGAGAAGGGACAATGTTACTATCCTTTTCCACACTTGTGCTTCAAAGTAGCACATTGATCTTCATGATAGAGAGTCTCTTGTTTTGTCAATTTCATATACTAGTGGGAATTTTCATTATAGAACTTGGCTTGTATATTCCAACGATGGGCTTCCTCAAATTCCCTAGGTCTTCATGAGCAAGTAAGTTGGATGCACACCCACTTAGTTTCTTTTGATGAGCTTTCATACACTTATAGCTCTAGTGCATCCGTTGCTTGGCAATCCCTACTCACTCACATTCATATCTATTAATGGGCATCTCCATAACCCATTAATACGCCTAGTTGATGTGAGACTATCTTCCTCCTTTTTGTCTTCTCCACAACCACCGCTCTATTCCACCTATAGTGCTATATCCATGGCTCACGCTCATGTATTGCGTGAAAGTTGAAAGGTTTGAAAAAATTTGAGTATGAAACAATTGCTTGGCTGAAACCAGGGTCGTGCATGATTTAAATATTTTGTGTGATGAAGATGGAGCATAGCCAGACTATATGATTTTGTAGGGATAACTTTCTTTGGCCATGTTATTTTGAGAAGACATGATTGCTTTATTAGTATGCTTGAAGTATTATTATTCTTATGTCAATATAGACTTTTGTCTTGAATATTTCGGAGCTGAACATTCATGCCACAATAAATAAATTAAATTGATAATTATGTTAGTTAGCATTCCACATCAAAAATTCCGTTTTTATCATTTACCTACTCAAGGACGAGCAGGATTGCAGGAATTAAGCTTGGGGATGCTTGATACGTCTCCAACGTATCTATAATTTTTTATTGTTCCATGCTATTATATATTCTGTTTTGGATGTTTAATGGGCTTTATTATACACTTTTATATTATTTTGGGACTAGCCTACTAACCCAAGGCCCTGTGCAAATTGATGTTTTTGCCTATTTCAGTGTTTCGCAGAAAAGGAATATCAAACGGAGTCCAAACAAAATGAAACCTTCGGGAGAGTTATTTTTGGAACCGTATCTACACGAGAGACTTGAGGGCCAAGTCAGAGAAGAAACGAGGTGCCCACGAGGGGGCATGCGCGTCCCCCACCCTCGTGGGCCCCACGTTGCTCCACCCATGTACTTCTTCCTCCTATATAAGTCCACGAACCCTGAAAACATCGAGGCAACAGAGAAAACCCTAATTCCACTGCCACAACCTTCTGTTCCCGTGAGATCCCATCTTGGGGCCTGTTCCGGAGCTCCGCCAGAGGGGGGATCCATCACGGAGTGCTTCTACATCAACACCATAGCCTCACCAATGAGTTGTGAGTAGTTTACCACAGACCTTCGGGTCCATAGTTATTAGCTAGATGGCTTCTTCTCTCTTTTTGGAACTCAATACAAAGTTCTCCTCGATCTTCGAGGAGATCTATTCGATGTAATCTTTTTGCGGTGTGTTTGTCGATATCCGATGAATTGTGGGTTTATGATCAAGATTATCTACGAACAATATTTGATTCTTTTCAGAAATCTTTTATGCATGGTTATACTATCCTTGCAAGTCTCTTCGAATTATTGGTTTGGTTTGGCCAACTAGATCTATAGTTCTTGCAATGGGAGAAGTGCTTGGCTTTGGGTTCAATCTTGCGGTGTCCTTTCCCAGTGACAGCAGGGGCAGCAAGGCATGTATTGTATTGTTGCCATCGAGGATAAAAAGATGGGGTTTATATCATATTGCTTGAGTTTATCCCTCTAGATCATGTCATCTTGCTTAAAGCATTACTCTGTTCTTATGAACTTAATACTCTAGATGCATGCTGGATAGCGGTCGATGTGTGGAGTAATAGTAGTAGATGCAGAATCATTTTGGTATACTTGTCACAGACGTGATGCCTATATATAATGATCATGCCTAGATATTCTCATAACTATGCGCTTTTCTATCAATTGCTCGACAGTAATTTGTTCACGCACCGCAAAATTCTGCTATTATGAGAGAAGCCACTAGTGAAACCTATGGCCCCCGGGTCTATTCTCAACATATTAATCTTCCATCTACTTTACTTTGCTTTATTTACTTTCTGTTCTTATACCAAAAATACCAAAAATATTATTCTATCCTATCTATCAGATGTCACTTTCGTAAGTGACCGTAAAGGGATTGACAACCCCTTATCACGTTGGCTACGAAGTTCTTATTTGTTTGTCCAGGTGCGAGGGACTCGCGCGTGGTCTCCTACTGGATTGATACCTTGGTTCTCAAAAACTGAGGGAAATACTTACGCTACTATGCTGCATCACCCTTTCCTCTTCGAGGGAATACAACGCAAGCCCGAGAAGTAGCAAGAAGAATTTATGGCGCCGTTGCCAGGGAGACTTACGCAAAAGTCATATACCAAGTACCTATCACAAACCCTTATCCTTCACATTACATTATTTGCCTCTCATTTTCCTCTCCCCCACTTCACCCTTGCCGTTTTATTTGCCCTTCTTTTGTCGTGTGTTTATCGTTCGCTTGCTTGTGTGTTGGATTGATTGCTTGTCATTATGGCTCAAAATAATACCAAATTGTGTGACTTCTCCAATACCAACAATAGTGATTTTATTAGCACTCCGATTGCTCCTATTACCGATGCCGAATCTTGTGAGATCAATGCTGCCATGTTGAATCTTGTCATGAAAGATCAATTTTCCGGCCTTCCTAGTGAAGATGCCGCTACCCATCTGAACAATTTTTTGATTTGTGTGATATGCAAAAGAAGAGGGATACGGATAATGATATTTGAAGCTATTTCCGTTTTCACTTAGAGATCATGCTAAAACTTGGTTTTCCTCTTTGCCTAGAAATAGTATTGATTCATGGAATAAGTGCAAAGATGCCTTTATCTCTTAGAAACAATATTATGAATTTTAAGCAACTAGATCATGAGCATGTTGCACAAGCTTGGGAGAGAATGAAACTAATGATACGTAATTGCCCTACACATGGTTTGAACTTATGGATGATTATACAAAACTTTTATGCTGGCTTGAATTTTGCTTCTAGAAATCTTTTAGATTCGGCCGCAGGAGGCACTTTCATGGAAACTACCTTAGGAGAAGCTACCAAACTCCTAGATAATATTATGGTTAACTACTCTCAATGGCACACCGAAAGATCTACTAGTAAAAAAGTGCATGCTATCGAAGAGATTAGTGTTTTGAGTGGAAAGATGGATGAACTTATGAAATTATTTGCTTCTAAAAGTGCTTCTTCTGATCCTAATGATATGCCTTTATCCACGTTGATTGAAAATAACAATGAATCTTTGGATGTGAAGTTTGTTGGTAGGAATAATTTTGGTAACAATGCTTATAGAGGAAACTTTAATTCTAGGCCTTTTCCTAGTAATTCCTCTAATAATTATGGTAATTCGTACAATAACTCTTATGGAAATTTTGGTAAGATGCCTTCAGAATTTGAAACTAGTGTTAACGAGTTTATGAATTCGCAAAAGAATTTCAATGCTTTGCTTGAAGAAAAATTGCTTAAGATTGATGAGTTGGCTAGAAACATGGATAGAATTACTCTTGATGTTGATTCTTTGAAACTTAGATCTATTCCACCCAAGCATGGTATCAATGAGTCTCTCAAAGCCACGAGAATTTCCATTGATGAATGCAAAGAAAGAACAGCTAGGATGCGTGCAAAAAAAGTGTGCTTTATGAAAGCGTTTTCTTCTAGTTATCATGAAAATAAAGATGAAGATCTGAAAGTTATTGATGTCTCTCTGTAAGTGCATCTAGTGCCCCCTAGTTGGTTTTGGAGTATTGACGACAAACGAGGTAGAGGAACTAATGTGTTTGTGAGAATTACAGGATAACACAGGTAATAGTTCCTCACAGATTCGGTTTAACTTCCAGAGATGACCCCTAAAAATGTGTGAAGACATTGAAGTTAATGGTGGTACGTGAAGACATTCACATGAAGATAATGGCCTATGAAGACATTCATTGAAGACTATAGAACGCGAAGACATAGTTTCTTTCGTAGTTCTTTTTATTCCTTATTGAGTCATATGATCCACCGTACTGTTAAGTGGGGTCCAAGTGAACACAGTTGAACAACTGAGGTGATGCTCAACCAAAACACCTATGTCTTCAAGCGAAGACAAATGAGAGCAAATCTTATCCGAAGCTGGATAAGTCAGCTTTACTTGGAGCCCAAGTAAGGTTGCCGCGTGTGTTCAAAATCCGACCGTTAGACACGTGTTAGTTCCTTAGTGACCAAGGGTCATTTCGGATATATCCTGACGGGTTGCCTCATGGCTATAAATAGCCCACCCCCTACACCATAAATTGGTGGCTGCTCAGAGTTAGTGCATGGCTTTTGTCGTTTGAGAGCAACCCACCTCCGAAGCCTATGAGAGAAAAGATCCTTTTGAGGACAAAACCCAAAACACCCAAAGCCAAAGAGAGTTAAGCATCACTGAAGTTTTTCTGTCCGTGTGACCTGAAGACTTGTTACACTTGAGGACTGTGCTTCCTCCGGCCGATTAGGCGTCACGTTCAGAGCGTCCTAGGGTGACTGTGGACTGCCAGTGAACGAAGTCTGTGAAGGTACCGAAGTCTACCTTGAAGACTTATGCAAGTGATTGGGCGAGGACTGTGTGTCCTTAGCTCAAGGGGAATACGGTGAGGACTGTGTGTTGATGTCTACTACGCACCCTTCTTCTTGTAGACGTTGTTGGGCCTCCAAGTGCAGAGGTTTGTAGGACAGTAGCAAATTTCCCTCAAGTGGATGACCTAAGGTTTATCAATCCGTGGGAGGTGTAGGATGAAGATGGTCTCTCTCAAGCAACCCTGCAACCAAATAACAAAGAGTCTCTTGTGTCCCCAACACACCCAATACAATGGTAAATTTTATAGGTGCACTAGTTCAGCGAAGAGATGGTGAAACAAGTGCAATATGGATGGTAGATTTAGGTTTTTGTAATAGGAAAATATAAAAACAGCAAGGTAGCAAGTTGTAAAAGTGAGCATAAACGGTATTGCAATGATAGTAGAGAAGGCCTAGGGTTCATACTTTCACTAGTGCAAGTTCTCTCAACAAGGATAACATAATTGGATCATATTACTAGCCCTCAACATGCAACAAAGAGTCACTCCAAAGTAACTAATAGCGGAGAACAAACGAATAGATTATGCTAGGGTACGAAACCACCTCAAAGCTATTCTTTCTAATCGATCTATTCAAGAGTCCGTAGTAACGTTCAATCTATCATAGAGTTCGTACTAGAATAACACCTTAAGACACAAATCAACCAAAACCCTAATGTCACCTAGATACTCCATTGTCACCTCAAGTATCTGTGGGCATGATTATACGATATGCATCACACAATCTCAGAAACATCTATTCAACCAACACATAGAACTTCAAAGACTGCCCTAAAGTTTCTACCGGAGAGTCAAGACGAAAATGTGTGCCAACCCCTATGCATAGGTTCCCAAGGTCACGAACCCGCAAGTTGATCACCGAAACATACATCAAGTGGATCACATGATATCCCATTGTCACCACAGATAAACACGCGCAAGACATACATCAAGTGTTCTCAAATCCTTAAAGACTCAATTCGATAAGATAACTTCAAAGGGAAAACTCAATCCATTACAAGAGAGTAGAGGGGGAGAAGAAGATCCAACTAGAATAGCAAAGCTTGCGATACATCAAGATCGTGACATCTCAAGAACATGAGAGAGAGAGAGAGAGATCAAACACATAGCTACTTGTACATACCCTCAGCCCCGAGGGTGGACTACTCCCTCCTCGTCATGAAGAGCGCCGGGATGATGAAGATGGCCATCAGAGAGGGATCCCCCCCTCCGGCAGGGTGCCAGAACGGCTGTAGATTGGTTTTCGGTGGCTACAGAGGCTTTCGGCGGGGAACTCCCGATCTAGGTTAATTTCCGAAGGTTTCAGTATTTATAGGAAATTTTAGAGTCGGGGCCAAGTAAAGGGGAGCTACGGGCCGTCCTCGAGATAGGGGGGCGCGCCCCCCTGCCCAGGGCATGCCCTCCACCCTCGAGGGCAGCCCGTGGCTCTCCTGGCCCAACTCTTTTGCTTTGGGGGCTTCTTTTGGTCCAGAAAAAATCATAAAAAATTGGCTCGTCAATTGGACTCCGTTTGATATTCCTTTTCTGTAAAACCCTAAAACAGGAGAAAAATAGAAACTGGCACTGGGCTCTGGGTTAATAGGTTAGTCCCAAAAATCATATAAAAGTGTATAATAAAGTCCATAAGACATCCTAGAAGGATAATATAATAGCATGGAACAATAAAAAATTATAGATACGTTGGAGACATATCAGGATCCCCAAGCTTAATTCCTGCTCGTCCTCGAGTAGGTAAATGATAAAAAGCAGAATTTTTGATGTAGAATGCTAACCAATATAGTTTTTCAATGCAATTCTCTTGATTGTGGCATGAATGTTCAGATCTGAAAGATTCAAGATAAAAGTCTATATTGACATAAGAAATAATAATACTTCAAGCATACTAACAAAGCAATCATGTCTTCTCAAAATACTATGGCTAAAGAATGTTATCCCTACAAAATCATATAGTGTTGGCTATGCTCCCTCGTTATCACACAAAAATATTCATATCATGCACAACCCTGATTTCAGCTAAGCATTTGTTTTCATACTCTATCTTTTCAAACCTTTCAACTTTCATGCAATACATGAGCGTGAGCCATGGATATACCACTATGGGTGGAATAGAGGTGGTTGTGTGTCGGTGTACTAGAGTAGGGGTACCTTAGTATCCCGACCTGTGCACAGGCAGTAGCAGCGTCCCGTGGTCAGGCTCACCACGTGCCCGCCAAAGCCCGCTCAAGTTCCCTTGGAGCCATTCAAGAACAAAGTATTCAAGTTAAGAAACAAGACCCCGGCAAGAGGAGCTTGCCGGGAAGGCCGCTCCAGGCTCGAGATCATCCCTTATGCACAAGACCCTGGCAAGAGGAGCTTGCCAGGAAGGCCAAAGAACAGCATTTCAGAAGACATGCCGTGGCGCATCGCGCGCCCCGGCAAGACCCGGAGAGCGGCAAGCTTCCGGGCCCGGCAAGGTAGCGACCGCGGCAAGGTGCTTGCCGTGGCAAGCTTTCGCTATGTGTCTGCGCTCCAGCTCACCTGGCCACGCGTCGCCCTGGGGCCCTTCCTGGGGCACGTGGCGGATGGCTGTGCAGCCTGGGGTACACGGTGGCAAGCCTCAATGACAAGGACTCCGTCGTGGCGAACGGAGACGCCCGGACGGGCGCTTTTGGGGTGACGGCGACGGGCATTCAATGCCCTTGTCCCCCACCGTCAAGGTTAGGTATAGACCACTGTACATACACTGTACATGCACTGTTACAACTACCACCAATTTTACGCTTTTACCCTCATCTACGTTGACACCTGTCGGTGACCCCTTTGAGCTATAAAAGGAGGCCCATGCACAACGTAGAGGGGGTTGGGTTCCGCAAACTTGATCACTCCCGCGCTCGGTGTAGCTAGTACTGTAGATCTTCTTGCTCCCGAGCCCATTCCAAGAACTCAATACAACCAAGGCAGGAGTAGGGTTTTACGCATCCGTGCGGCCCGAACCTGGGTAAACTGCTCGTGTGAGCCCCTCGATCTGCTCTTTGTGCTCCCTCCGCTCCCTTGCCGGACCGAAAAGGGGCTCTGGTCCCATAGGTGTTCGTGGGCGACCAGTTTACCCGACATCTTTGGCGCGCCAGGTAGGGGATGTCGAGGTTGTGCGAACCTGATCCGGCGCTCACGCGGGCGCAACCTTCTCCAGCTTCATCAACCTCATCGACTACATCAACATGCCGCCGAAGAAGAAAGCTTCGGAGGTCGGAGGCCCGTCCGCGTCGATCCCGCCACCACCAGAACCAACGGTTGGTGCGGTAGACGCTGGCGGAAGGGTGAACGCCGGCAAGGAAACTCACGGCGCCGCCAAGTCCAAGGACAAGATGGACGACCGAGCCAATTCCAAGGCTTCAGCGTCCGTGCACGCACCGCGCCCCTCTCGGGAGGTGCCGGACCAGCAGCAGCGTGGTACCCAGGGTACCATACGCTTGCTGGGACGTGGCCAAGCCGGCGGGTCGCGGGATGCTCAAGGCCAACGCGTCGGTACGAGCAAGGCGCGGTCGCCGGGGGGAGACCCTGCTCCTTCTAACCCTGTTAGAAGTCCGAGCATATCTCGCTCCTCGCACCGCTCGCCACCACTTCCCTCCTCTCCAGCAGAAGCTCTAGCTAGGGCTCAGCTGCTCCTCGACTTCCCTCCAGCGGCGGACAAGGCCGAAGACTGGAGGGCTACAATTCAGAGCCTCATCGCCTTCGCCAACAACGACTCGCCGCAGCAGCCGGCAACATCATGGCCGCGGCAAGTCAGCCAAGCGAAGGCTGATGGAGACAAGACCGCCGGGGGTGCAACTACTGTGCACTCCCCGCCGCAGAAGCAAAAATCGCCAGCTCGCCGGATCAACATCGACGACGACTCCACGGCGTCGTCGGATCCGCGAGCTCGCCGCGATCAGCGCCAAGTCCTCAACGACAGGCGACAAGAGGACGCTCGAACCCGCATCGAGCGCCGAAAAGAAGCACGGCGACAGTCCGACCAGCGCGCTGGGACCACTGTCGACTTGCACGCGCCCGGTGAACCAGGCGACTTGCCGTATGCGGCAGGTTGCCCTGCGTTCACCCGAGAGCTGCGGCAAGTCCGGTGGCCCTGCATGAAGAACTTCAAGCCCGACGTACCCGAGAAGTACGACGGCAGGACCCATCCCTCGGAGTTCCTCAGCATCTACACCATTGCGGTGCAGGCTGCCGGGGGACGCGACGAGAAGATCCTAGCGAACTACTTCCCGCTCGTGCTTAAGCCAAACGTCAGATCTTGGCTTATGCACTTGTCGGAGAACTCCATCTCTTCATGGGCAGATCTGTGCCACCAGTTTGTCGACGCCTTCACGGGCGGCCACAAACCCCACGGCCAGGAGAGCGATCTCCACATTCTTGCCCAGAAGGAGGGAGAGTCCCTACGAAAGTACATCCAGAGATTCAGCCGCGTTCAGCACAACATCCTGGATGTCCACCCTGCCGCGGTTATCAGCGCATTCCACCAGAACGTGCGTAACCGCCGGATGAGGGAGGAGATGGCGATGACCAAGATACGGGACGTCAGCGAGCTTTACGCTCTGGCTGACAAGTGTGCACGTGCTGAAGAAGGGAGGAGACTCCCCGGAGAGGATACTGGGGCAGGAGGAACGGACAGCGAGGATGCCGCCCCGGCAAGGAAAAACCTGCGGCGGAACAACAACAAGAAGAAGAACAAGGAAGTACTGGCTGTGGAGAAGTCCGGCAAGGAGGCTGGCGACAAGAAAACTCAGGCTGGTGGCTTCGGCAAGGAGCCTGCCACTGTAGCCGCCGCCGACAAGCAGGACGGGTCCGACAAGCAGTACTGCAAGATCCACCGCACCAAGGGCCACGATCTCCAGAACTGCAAGAGGGTCGAATACCTCGTAGAGCAGCAGAAGGCTGAATACGAGCGACGCGACAAGGAGAAGGCCCAAGGAGGCGGAGGTGAGTCCGGCAAGAAGCGGCCATTCAATGGCCGGGGAGGACGTCGCGGCAAGGCCAAGCAGCGGCAAGGAGATAGACCTCCCCGGGGCCGCGACAAGGATGAAGACGAAGACGATGACGAGGACATGGACGACGGAGACAACAACGAGCAGGAGTTCCAGAAGGCCACAGAAGTTCTGTGCGTCGATGGAGGTGCCTCTCTGCACACTTCCCACCGCCAACTCAAGCAATGGGTGCGGGAAGTGAATGCGGCAGAGCCACCCGTCGAGTCGCGCAAGCTACTGAAGTGGTCCAGCACGCCCATCATCTTCGACCTTGAGGACCACCCTGACCGCACCACTGCGGTCGGGTGCTTGCCGATGTTGGTTTCGCCAACCATCCGCAACCTCAAGGTCACCAAGATGTTGGTTGACGGTGGGGCCGGCCTAAACTTGATCTCCTCTGCTGTAATCCGAAAGCTGCAGATCCCCGACAGCGAGCTCGAGGAAACCAGAACTTTCTAAGGGATTAACCCGGGAAGGAGCAAGCCGAAGGGGAAGATAACACCGCCGGTGACCTTTGGCGGAGAGCTAAACTTCAGGACTGAGAGGATCACCTTCGACGTCGCTGATATTCCATTGCCATACAATGGAATACTCGGCCGTCCTGCGCTCGCCAAGTTCATGGCAGCCTCTCACTATGCATATAACATGCTCAAGATGCCAGGGACAATAAGCGTCATCTCTGTCCCCGGCGACAAGAAGGACGCGCTTATCTGCGCCGACAAGATCTACCGGGATGCAGCAGCCGCGGCAGACAGCAAGACACTTGCCGCTGAAGCTCCCGGGGGGAAGACCAAGACCAAGTCCGGCAAGAGCTCTGGGGCCCACTCCGGCAAACACACCTCTTCGGAGTGCTGCGCTGCCGTCGAGGACGCACCATCGAGCTCCACCGGCAAGTGCAAGAAAGGAATGGCAGCTCCACCCGCAACCAAGAAGGTGTCCGCCAAGGAGGACGGCACTGGTGGTACTTTCACCATCAGTGCTACGCTCGATCCTAAATAGGAAAGCGCACTCGTTGCCTTCCTGCGGGCGAATGTCGACGTGTTTGCATGGCAACCGTCTGACATCCCCGGCGTTCCCAGGAAGGTAACTGAGCACAAGCTTGCTGTTTGTCCTCACGCGCGGCCCGTCAAGCAGAAGGTCAGGAAGCAAGAAGTGGAGCGCTAAGAGTTCATTGCCGAAGAGATCAAGAAGTTGGAAGTAGCAGGCCTTGTTAGAGGTGTACTTCATCCTACGTGGTTGGCAAATCCAGTTGTCGTGCGCAAAGCTAATGGGAAGTGGAGACTTTGTATAGACTTCACTGATGTGAATAAAGCTTATCCCAAGGATCCATTTCCCTTGCCGCGCATTGACCAGATCGTTGACTCCACGACTGGATGTGAGTTGCTTTCATTTCTTGACGCATACTCCGGGTATCACCAGATATTCATGGCTGAGGAAGATGAAGAGAAGACCGCATTCATTACTCCATGTGGCACTTACTGTTTCATACGTATGCCCTTTGGACTAAAGAATGCGGGCTCAACATTTGCAAGGGTAGTCCACACTGCTTTTGAGCCACAGATACACAGGAATGTAGAAGCCTGCATGGATGACATAGTGGTCAAGAGCAAGGACAAGGATACCCTGATCCAAGACCTGGATGAGACTTTTGCAAATCTGCGCAAGATACAACTCAAGTTGAACCCCGAGAAGTGCGTCTTCGGAGTCCCCTCCGGCAAGCTTCTCGGGTTCTTTGTGTCACAGAGGGGGATTGAAGCCAATCCCGACAAGATCAAGGCCATTGAGCAGATCGAAGCTCCAAAGCGCGTCAAGGATGTACGGAGACTTGCCGGTTGTGTGGCTGCCCTCAGCAGGTTCATTTCAAAATCTGCAGAGCGCGCCCTGCCTTTCTTCAAAATCCTGAAAAAGGCAGGTCCAATGAAATAGACTCCGGAAGCGGAGGCAGCGCTGCAGGACTTGAAAGGATACCTGTCCTCCACTCCTATACTTGTCGCACCTAAGCCGCAAGAGAAGTTGCTGCTATACTTAGCAGGAACCAATCAAGTGGTTAGTGATGCGTTGGTAGCGGAGAGGGAGGCAGAGGAGGAGCCCACAGCCCCGGCAAACACATCCAGCGACAAGCAGGGGGCTTCCCCGACAAGCTCTGACCCCGACAAGGACAAATCTGCGCAGGAACAAGGAGAAGTGCGAAAGAAGATGGTGCAGCACCCAGTTTATTTTGTAAGTTCCCTCTTGCAGGGGGCTAGATCAAGATACTCTGGGGTGCAGAAGCTGCTTTTCGGCCTCCTCATGGCCTCGAGAAAGCTGCGCCACTCCTTCCAAGCACATGAGATAACAGTGGTCACTCGCTTCCCGCTGAAGAGGATATTGCAATACCTAGAAGCAACAGGCAGGATCGTCGAGTGGGCACTAGAGCTGTCAAGCTTCGGTCTTAAGTTTGAAAGCACATCAACTATACAGAGCAGAGCTTTGGCAGAGTTCATAGCAGAATGGATGCTGACGCCGGACGAAGAAGTTCCAGAGACAAACATCCCCGTCAAAGAAGCAAGCAAGGAATGGATAATGTACTTTGATGGTGCCTTCTCGCTGCAAGGCACCGGATCTGGTGTGTTACTCGTAGCACCCACCGGGGAGCACCTCAAGTACGTTGTTCAGATGCACTTTCCCAAGGAGCAAGCGACAAACAATACTGCACAGTATGAAGGTTTGCTTGCCGGCCTCAGAATTGCAGCCGAACTTGGGATTAAGAAGCTGATTGTGCGAGGAGATTCACAGTTGGTGGTCCGACAAGTAAATAAGAGCTACCAGAGTCCTTTGATGGAAGCTTATGTCGATGAAGTGAGGAAACTTGAAGAACACTTTGAAGGCCTGCAGATGGAGCACGTTCCAAGAGCTCAGAATGATATCGCAGATGGCCTTTCAAAGTGTGCTGCAATGAAGTTACGTGTGGAACCAGGGACCTTCCTGCTCAAGTTAACTCAACCATCCGTTACACCATCAGTTGGGCAGAGCAAGAAAAGAAAGTTGGTCTCCGGTGACTACTTGCCGGCGGATCTTCCTGAAGCCGCCGCCAAGGTCCCCAAGATCGACGGCCAAGTTGCTGAGGAACAACCTGCTCCTGCGGACCCAAGGGTTCGTGCAGTTGAAGCAGATGTTCCCGGCAAGTCTTGCCCCGGCAGGCTTGCCGGGGAACGCTCAGCTCCGGCAGCACCGCAGGTTCTTGCCGTGGAAGCTGACGTTCCCGCAGCAGCATTGATGCCTTTAGTCCTCGTTGTTGAGCCTCAAGCTCCAACCTGGGCACAGCAAATTGTCCGCTTCCTTCAAACTGGAGAACTTCCCGAAGAACCAGAAGAGATAGAGAGGATAACCAGGCAGTCAAGTATGTACCAGTTCGTCGGCAATGAACTGTACAGAAGAAGACTCAATGGAGTCAGATTAAAGTGCATTTCCCGGGAAGATGGACAGAAGCTGTTGGCAGAGATCCACGGGGGCATATGTGGACACCACATTGGCGCAAGAGCACTTGCCGGGAAGGCGTTCCGGCAAGGTTTCTTTTGTCCAGAAGCCCTCCAAGATGCAACTGCACAAGTAACCAAGTGTGAAGCGTGCCAGTTCCATGCCAAGCAAATACACCAGCCAGCTCAAGCTCTCCACACGATCCCTTTGTCCTGGCCCTTTTCGGTCTAGGGGCTCAACATCCTCGGCCCCTTTCCCCGTGCTGTCGGGGGCTTTGAGTACTTGTACGTTGCTATCGACAAGTTCACAAAGTGGTCGGAAGTGGAACCAGTGAGAAAGGTGACCGCACAGTCAGCAGTCAGGTTCTTCAGATCGATCGTTTGCCGTTTCGGAATCCCTAACAGGATCATCACCGACAACGGCACACAGTTCACAAGCCGCACCTTCATGTAGTACGTCCAAGACCTTGGCGCCAAGGTCTGCTTCACTTCTGTTGCTCTCCCGAGGAGCAATGGTCAAGCGGAGAGGGCAAATGCTGAAGTGTTGCGCGGGCTCAAGACAAGAACCTTCGACAGGATACACAAGTGCGGAAGAAACTGGATTGACGAGTTGCCGGCGGCTCTTTGGTCGATCAGGACGACACCGAATCGAGCCACCGGACAGACACCCTTTGCTCTTGTCTATGGAGCAGAGGCAGTTCTCCCCACGGAACTCGTATACGGGTCTCCTCGAGTACTCGCCTACGATGAGCTTGAGCAGGAGCAGCTGCGGCAAGATGATGCATTGCTCCTCGAGGAGGACCGTCTCCAGGCTGCTGTACGAGCTGCTCGATATCAGCAAGCTTTGCGTCGCTATCATAGTCGCAAAGTCAAGGCCAGGAGTCTCGAGGAAGGCGACCTTGTTCTTCGGCGCGTTCAGCCCGCCAAGAACTCCAACAAGTTGACGCCGAAGTGGGAAGGCCCTTATCGGGTGAGACAAGTCACAAGGCCCGGCGCTGTCCGCCTTGAGACCGAAGAAGGCTTACCGGTGAGCAACTCCTGGAACATTGAGCATCTTCGCAAGTTTCACCCATGAGGCGCGGTTGCCGTGATCCGCTCCGGCAACCACCTTTTGTACGAGTCTTGCCGCTGTTGCACGTAAACCTTTGTACAAAGCCGGGCGCAGACCCCGTGCATCTGTAAAACTTTTGTGCTTCGCACAGCTTGTCGTTTCATGCATTCTTGTTCTCATTGCATGTATTATCTGACACTTTGTGCAGCACACGATCCCGGTAAGCGATAACAAGCCGCAAGGCTCCATATCTGCGTTTCCTCCCCTCTTCCTTTTTCTCTCAAGCAGAAGAAGTGTTCCTCGCGCACAAGTTTGCCGGGGGGGAAGGAGACAGTGGTATGGACCAAGTGCTGTTCAAGGAAGGAAAGCCTTGCCGAGAAGCAAACAGAACACAAAAGCTAAGTTGCCAAAGTTTGAGCATTCAAATTTTTTAAAATTCTTAGTTATCTTCCTTGAACGACCACACTTTGTATGAAAACCTGTGCGCGGAGGAGCCTACCCGTGGCTAGCCGCGCCCTTACTTTGTTTCGAGCACGCTCAACGGCTTAAGTGAGCTGTGACAAGTGTCACGCCCTTATTTCGTTTTCGAGTTCGCTCAACAACCTAAGTGTGCTGCGACTAGCTGCGGCAAGGTTTCTTGCCGGCGAGGGCGTTGCCAGCAGGCTGCTAAGAGTTCCGCACTCAGCGCTCGCGGCAAGGGTCCCTTTGCCGGCAAGTTCCCTAAAAGCGTAGGGTGGAAAGCATACAAAGTGAAGGGATCAAGCAAGAGAGATAACACTGCATTGACTATCCAAAATAAAGTTATATTACAAGATAACTTGCCACTGTTCTAACCAACTACTACCTATGACTTAATCGACAGCGGCAAGGGAAGCAGAAAGAAGGGAGCCTAGTCTACACGGTCTTCGTCAACCCTCTTGATCTTGCCTGCCTTGGCCACGATGTGGGCAACTTGTGCCTTCAACGCTTCCAGGTCAGCTTCGGGCGGCAAGGTTCGGAGGACGTTCTCGAGATTAATCCCGGGGTTGCGGTAGACGATCTTCGTCAACACCCGCTCCATAGTACCCATGCAAAGCCAGCGCGCCTCGTTAGCCAGCTACGTGGGGACCCTCTCCCGTAGCTGCGCGAGGGCCGGCGCCACTCCTCTGAAGAACAAGCTCAGCTTGGCGCTGTGGGGGAGGCTCTCGTCGGGGGAGTACACGAGGTGCTCCGCCCTCAGCGCCACCATCTCCTTGTCGATGTTGGCGGCGGAGGCGACGAGCTCCTCGGTCCACTGCTCCACCGCCCGCTGGAAGTTGTTCTGCGACAGAGCGGCACTGTCCAGCAGCGCCCTTTCAGCCCGGAGATCTTCCTTCAATTTGGACTCCCTGTTCCGGGCCCTGTCAAGCGACTCAGTAAGGGTGGACACCTTCAGCTACAAGTCTGCGATGGAGTCCTTGGCGTCGTTGAGCTCTTTACCCTTCTCGGAGAGTTGGACCTGCAGCTCCGAGTGGCTGTGGACATCCTTCTCCCTTTCAAGTTTGAGCGCGGCAACCTTCTCCTCGCTCGTCTTCAGATTGAGCTCCAGCTGCGCCACCCTCGCCTCCAGGTCGCTCTTGACGGTCTCTGCGGCAGCAGTGGCGTCCCTCGCCTCCTGCAGAGCCCCGCCAATGGACTGCTCGCGCGCGGCAAGGTCGTCCTCGTGGCTGTCGAGGTCGACCTTCCGCTGGTTCAGCGCTCCTTCCCGCCGAGCCAGATCCTCGGCGGCCAGTCGATGCTGCTCCTCAACCTCGGCCTTCTCGAGGATGAACGCCTGGTGCGCCTCGGCGAGCTCCTCGCGCTCCTCCGCCAAGTTCCGTAGGGCCGCTTGGTTGGCGGCGCGGAGCGCGGTGGCGCGCTTCTCCAAGTCGATGCTAGCCTTGGCGGCCAGAGCCTCTCGGGACTCCAGCTTGGCCTGCCTGGCTCGGTACAAGCCCAAAAGCCGATGCAGGAGCTGCTCCTCTTCGGGCTCGCTGCTGCTGCCGGGCGCGTCGACAACCCTTAGCCCGGCGGAGGCGAGGACTTCTCCATCGAAGCTCTCCCCCTCCGCGGGTTCCCTTGATGAGGACGCCCACGGGACTTGGATGAAGACCCCGTTGGCGGCCTCCAGATAGATACCCGTCCCAGTCGCGGCAGCGGAGGGGTCGGCGGCCGGTGCAGCGTCCAGCGCTCCTGCGGCCTCAGGGCCGTCAGTGCGGTCGCCGGTCTCCTCCCCAGCTGCCGCGTCAGTGGCCGCGGGAGTCTCGTCGGCGACGGGCTCGTCAGCAGTGGCGGCGTCACCAGCATTGTCGCGCACTTCCTCCTCGGCGATGGTCTCCGTCTCCATCAGCTCCGGGGCGGGCGGATCTAATAACAGAAAAAAGAAAAGAAGAATCGTCAAGCAAATATCCAAAAAAGAAGAGTTCAAAAGAAGGAAAGTACAAGGGTTTACCTGCGCGGGCCTCTTCAGTAACGGGGTCCCTCGCCGGGGAGTTCTCCCTTGGCGGCATAGTAGTGGCCCCCGCCGGCGGAGGGCTGCTGGCGCCTTCCCTTGGCAGGGTGCCCTCCCTTGTCGGGGTGCTCGCCCTTGGCGGATTACCCGCCCTTGGCGGGGCACCCTCCCTCGCCGGGGAACTCCTCCTTGGCGGGGATGGTGGGACAAGCGGATCGTCGGGAGCAGTCTCCTGGCGCTCCTGCGGCTGCGGCTCCACTTCTGCACAAGTTAACGAGCAAACAAGACATCAATAAGGATAAGAAGCTCAAGCGCACCCAATAAGCAGAGAAGTGAACAAGGAACTTACGCTGGGGGCTGCGCTGGGGGCTGCTCTCCGGAGCAGCAGGCTGGTCCGGCAAGCCTGTCGCGGGCGCATCTCCTGCCACGGCGACGGGCTCGTCGTCCTCAAGGTCAACCACAGGGATCTTGGCCCTATTCGCCAGCCTCTGGGTCAGGGTCCTGGAAGCCAAACAAGATCAGAATTAGGCAAAGAGAATTCAAGACAAGAGCAACAAGAATTAAAGGAAATAAAAGTTGCAAGTGCTTACTCTTCCTCCACCTCGTCGGAGCTAAGGGCGGAGAAGTCAAATTCCGCCTCGCGCATCCCAGCGCGAGGGGCTGGAGGAGTAGGCTCCCTCGGGCGCTTGGCGGGCTCCGGAGCCGTGGGTTGAGAGGACCCCGCGCCGGTCGTCGCCGAGGACCGGGGGGCAGAAGGAGCACCAGAACCGGTTCGGGAAGATCCCCCTCCGCTTGCCGCTGAGGCGCGAGGCACCTCCTTGACGACCTTGCTCGTCATGGTGGCACGCGTCGCACGACGCTTCGGCTGCTGTCGAGGCGTCGGCTGCTTCACCGTCTCGGTGGTCTTGCGGAGGCGCTTCTTTGGCTGTGGCGGAGGACTTGGCGGTGGCGGAGAATTCTCCGAGGATGAGGAAAGGTCGTCGAGGTTCAGTGACCCGCCCGAGTCTTCATCGGAATCGCCCGATTCAGCGTCCTCCTCGGCGGGCTCACTGGACTCAGTGCCTTGCCCGGCAGCCTCGCTTGTCCCGACAGGCTCCCCGGCAGGCTTCCCGGCGGGCTTCAGCAGTTTGAGGATCTCCTCCTCCTCGGCCCGGCTCACTGCATCCGCTGCTTCTGCTTCTTCCACGATGTATCCAAACTCACCCGCAGCCGCCGCTGTGGCAGCCTCCTCCATCCTACTGGCGATGTACGCCATGTCACGGTCGGTGGTCGCACGGGTGAGACCCTTCTTCTCTTCGGGGTTGCGCGGCCGTTCAACCAGGTTGTCGAAGAAGGTCTGCACGGTCTCTTTTGAAGGCATCAGCCAAGTAGGATCAACCCCGTGGGAGTCACACTGAGGCATTGCCGCACGGATGGCACTAAGGGCAGAGTTGTTGCATAGTGGAACTACTCTGTTCGACGGGGTGAACCACTCCTTGTGCTTGGGGTCATGCTTAAACAGCGAGCGGACCATTCCCTTGAGCTCCAAGACGGTGAAGTTGTAATTCAGCCCGGGGCGCAGCCTCATGAAGTCTGCCGCATTGCCGAACTCCCAAGCAGGCCTCTTCCTGTCCTGCAAGGGGGCAATGAGGCGGCGGAGGAAATCCGCCCCGACCTCACCCACAGTAAGGTTGGCGGCCCGGAGGCGAAGGATCCTAGTAAGGGCAATCTGCAGCTTATCGTCCTCCGGGGCCAAGTCACTCCAATCCTTGCCGCGCACTATTGCCGCTCGGCGCGGGGAGGTAAACTGCTGGGGTTCCTCTTCCATGACCCAGCACCAATCAGCCCTCCACTCGTCCCACTTGCCGCGAAGCTCTCCAATCAAGTACGCCTCTTTCTTGTTGAGCCTGAAGATCCAAGAGATGCCGCCGGAGAGTGGGGACCCAGACTCTACTCTAGGTGTGAAAAAGTGGCGGAAGAGAGCTACGTTGAGGTGGACCCCGACAAAGTTTTCGCACAAATGTGCGAAAACGGCGAGGGTCAAGACTGCATTCGGGGTGAAATCTAGGAGGTGGAATCCGTATGTGTTCATCACATCGCAGAAAAACTCAGAGTACGGGGGACAAAGACCGCAGTGGAAGAACAGAGCGAAGAAATGGTAACCTCCCGGATACATATCGCAGGCTTCGGCGGGGAGGACCCTGGTGCGCGGGTGAGCCTTCGTCTCCCTCGCGCGGAACAAGTAATACTTGTCCCGCAGCTCCCTCGCGCCGAGCCTCGGCGGGAAGACCACCATCCGCTTCCGCATGGCTGCCAGCTTCGCCGCCTTATCGGACTTCTCTTTCTTCGCCTTGTCGCTCTTCGGGGCCATGGCGGGGACGGCGAGGGGGGTCGGCGGCGCTGAGGATGCTGGAGACGGCGGAGGAAGGGTGGAGCTCGGCTCTCTGTCGACCTTTGGGGAGGCGGAGAGCGGCGGGGGTTTCTGGAGATTGAAGACGCAATGAAGCAATGGGGGGAAACTGCCCCTGCTTCTCTGCTTTTAAGGGGGAAGTGGGGGACGTTCCGCATTTTCCCATTAAAGAAACAGGCCACAATCTCTCCCACGACGCCGCAATCGACGCATGCCGTTAGGGAGGGATGCGGCGGATACGGATCGGGATACGGCGCGCCGTGGGCCGCGTGTGCCCGTGCACTGTTTTGGGCCTGGCCCAACAGCGCTCGGCACCGCGTGTGGCCCAGGCCCGGGGGCTCCTGTCGGTGTACTAGAGTAGGGGTACCTTAGTATCCCGACCTGTGCACGGGCAGTAGCAGCGTCCCGTGGTCAGGCTCACCACGTGCCCGCCAAAGCCCGCTCTAGTTCCCTTGGAGCCATTCAAGAACAAAGTATTCAAGTTAAGAAACAAGACCCCGGCAAGAGGAGCTTGCCGGGAAGGCCGCTCCAGGCTCGAGATCATCCCTTATGCACAAGACCCTGGCAAGAGGAGCTTGCCAGGAAGGCCAAAGAACAGCATTTCAGAAGACATGCCGTGGCGCATCGCGCGCCCCGGCAAGACCCGGAGAGCGGCAAGCTTCCGGGCCCGGCAAGGTAGCGACCGCGGCAAGGTGGTTGCTGCAGCAAGCTTTCACTATGTGTCTGCGCTCCAGCTCACCTGGCCACGCGTCGCCCTGGGGCCCTTCCTGGGGCACGTGGCGGATGGCTGTGCAGCCTGGGGTACACGGTGGTAAGCCTCAATGACAAGGACTCCGTCGTGGCGAACGGAGACGCCCGGACGGGCGCTTTTGGGGTGACGGCGACGGGCATTCAATGCCCTTGTCCCCCACCGTCAAGGTTAGGTATAGACCACTGTACATACACTGTACATGCACTGTTACAACTACCACCAATTTTACGCTTTTACCCTCATCTACGTTGACACCTGTCGGTGACCCCTTTGAGCTATAAAAGGAGGCCCTTGCACAACGTAGAGGGGGTTGGGTTCCGCAAACTTGATCACTCCCGTGCTCGGTGTAGCTAGTACTGTAGATCTTCTTGCTCCCGAGCCCATTCCAAGAACTCAATACAACCAAGGCAGGAGTAGGGTTTTACGCATCCGTGCGGCCCGAACCTGGGTAAACTGCTCGCGTGAGCCCCTCGATCTGCTCTTTGTGCTCCCTCCACTCCCTTGCCTGACCGAAAAGGGGCTTCGGTCCCATAGGTGTTCGTGGGCGACCAGTTTCCCCGACATTGTGGAGAAGACAAAAAGGTGGGAGATAGTCTCACATCAACTAGGCGTATCAACGGGCTATGGAGATGCCCATCAATAGATATCAATGTGAGTGAGTAGGGATTGCCATGCAACGGATGCAGTAGAGCTAAATATGAATGAAAACTCAACAAAAGAAACTAGTGGGTGTGCATCCGACTTGCTTGCTCACGAAGACCTAGGACATTTGAGGAAGCCCATCGTTGGAATATACAAGCCAAGTTCTATAATGAAAATTCCCACGAGTATATGAAAGTGACTAAGCATGAGACTCTCTACAATATGGATGGTAGATTTAGGTTTTTGTAATAGGAAAATATAAAAACAGCAAGGTAGCAAGTGGTAAAAGTGAGCATAAATGGTATTGCAATGATAGTAGAGAAGGCTTAGGGTTCATACCTTCACTAGTGCAAGTTCTCTCAACAAGGATAACATAATTGAATCATATTACTAGCCCTCAACATGCAACAAAGAGTCACTCCAAAGTAACTAATAGCGGAGAACAAACGAAGAGATTATGGTAGGGTATAAAACCACCTCAAAGCTATTCTTTCTGATCGATCTATTCAAGAGCCGTAGTAACGTTCAATCTATCATAGAGTTCGTACTAGAATAACACCTTAAGACACAAATCAACCAAAACCCTAATGTCACCTAGATACTCCATTGTCACCTCAAGTATCCATGGGCATGATTTGTGACACCCCGAGACCGGTGCGCCAGGTGTCAGCCAGTTACTCGTCGTCGTTGCCATGTCATCTCCTTGCGTGTGCATCCTTGCCTTGTCATCTTGTGTGTTGCATCATCATATTTTCAAAACTTGCGTCCGTCCAAGTCCGCCCGGCCTTTCCATTGTCCGTTCTGAGCCCAGACACACTTGCACGCGCCTGCGGCATCTCCGAATATTTATTTTATGGGTGGGCGGAAAATGTTCTCTGAATGGGGTGAAACTTGACATGTGGTCTTATTATAGTGTAGGCAGGTCGCCCGCCAAATTTCATCACATTCGGAGCTCGTTTGATAGCCCAACGGATATATATAGCGGCACTAGTCGCCGGTTAATTCGTCGGACGTTTTCGGTCTCCGAAAACCCCCGCTGGCCTGTCTCCTCTCCTCTCATCTCAGCCCACACCCCTCCTACACAGCCCACTAGGCCCGGCCTACTCCCCCTCCGCTCGCGGTGCCGTTGGATCGTGATCGGAGGGCTCCGAAACCCCCCCAAACCCTAGTCCTACCCTATTTAAACACCCCCAATGCCAAAAATGGACTACCCTAGCCTCTTCCCCTACCTCTAGCTCTCCCTCGCATCAAAATCCGCGCCCCAGCCAGATCCAGCCATCTCCCACCTCTCTCCCCTCGAAATCCGGCCCGCACCAGCCCTCCTCCGCCACTTGGCGGCCTCCTAGTGGCCAGCCGCCGCCACGCGGGCGCCCACAGCCAATGGGACGGCGCCACGCGTCCCTCCCCACGTCGCCCCGCGCCCCCTCAACGCCTTCCATTGCCGCCAGCCCACGCCAGGCCCGCGCCGGGCCGAACCGGGCCCGACCGGGCCCAACCGCCTCCCGCCGCGCGCCCGCATCGAGCTCCTCCCGCTCGCCAGGCCACCCCGCTCCTCCCTCGGTGCATCGCCGCCGTTCTAGGGCCGCCGCCGTCCGGCCTCACGTCGACCCGCCGCGTACCAGATCGCCGCCGCCACTCCATCCCGTCGGCCGCCTCCAACCGCCCTGGCCCCGCAGCATCTCCTCGCCACCTCGATGTCGCGCTGTCCTTCTCCGTCGACCTCGCCGGCCGAGCTCACCGCTGGCGGCCAGATCCGGCCGTCCCGCAACGTTTCTGTCCCCGCCCGGCCTCGCTGGAGTACGCCCGCCTCCGCGCCGATCCCGCACTACCAGGCCGGCCCTCCCCCGCGTTGACTTTCCGGAGCAGCTGGCTGGTGGGCCCGCAGGCCTGCACCGTCCGGACGTGTCCATCTCAAAACGGACATGTCCATCCTCCCCTCGCCGTGTCACCGCCAAGTGGGACCCGCGTCCAGCCGCACCGACGGACATGTCCGATCTGACATGGACATGTCTGCCCCGAGAGGTCTACTTTTTCTTCTAAGTCCCTGTAATTGCATAATTTGTTGCATACTTTGCACGGCTATATCTTGTTGTGTGTATGTCCAAATTGAGTGAATTATATGTCAAAATGCTTGTGGTGATATGCTCTATACTTTGTTCCATTGTGCCATGCTTTTTGAGTTCATCTTGATGCCCTAATCTCTGTTGCAAGAGTGCTACTTGTTGTAAACTGTTGTTACTTGTTATTTTGTTGCCATGTTTGAGAGGTGATAACTTGGTGCATGTTTATCCAAATGGAGCATATGATATGTCAAAATGTTCATTGTGAAGTGCTCTACATGATGGTTGATGTAGCTTTCATGTTAGGTGCCATATTGCCATGTTAATCTCTATTGCAAAAGTGAATTTGGCTGTTAAGTGCTGAAACTTGTTACGAGATGCTGATTTCACTTGCTCTTTGCTATTGGTGTGTTTGTCTTCATGCCACATGTCTATATGTTCTAGAAGCACAATCATATGGTCTTTGCTGTGGTGCAATCCACTTTTCATGATATGCCTTGTGTGGATTTAAACAAGCTTGTAAACATGCCATGTTGTTGTTACTGTTTTATACTTAGTGAAAAAAACTACTAAGTCTGGAATCTGTTATAACCTGATGCTATGTTTGCTTGATGCCCCACACAAATCCATGCTTGTTTTGGAGTGGCTAATGATCATGTCTTTTTTTCCATGTTTTTGTCTATCCCTTCATGCCCTTACTTGCACATATGGCCTGTTGTAGCTTATTTATTTCTTCCTCTCAAGTTGCTATAAATTATACCTGTCAGGATTTTATCAGCATGTTCAATTTGGTGAAGCTTGTTGTTATTGATCCATGCCTCCTATGGAGTTGCTCCAATGGAGTTGTTTGATGTATGTGATGTCTACTACATGTCCATGATCTTTATATACTTAGTAGAGTTGATATTCTTGTTGTTTTGTGCCTCCGAAGGCAGCATCGTGATGATGTTTTTGCCTTCCCAGATTATGACCAAGTCTTGATAATTTTATTGCAACTTGCCATGCTTGCTTAATTGTGTTCCAGCAAGCTTTTGGGTGTGTTCCTAGTTCATGCTTGTTAAGTATCAGGTCTACTTCACATCCATGCTTCTTGTTATCATGTTTGGGTGCTGTAGCATATATTTACCTTGCTCCAAAGTTGCTATGTGGCTGTTAACTTCAGCTTGTTGTTATATCTTGTTTCGTGTGTATGTGTTGAACCATTGCTCCGTTTTGAGCGTGCTCTATATGAAACTTGTGTGATTTTGCATGTAGAAGCATAATATCATGTTTTTTCATGTTTGGAGTGTGTTTGCTTGATGTTTGGGTGCATCTTGCACCGTTGCCATGCTTGTCTTGTTTTGCTCATATCTTCTAGGCCGTAGCTCCGAATTAAACAAACTTTATATGAAACTTGACTAGATTTTCATGTAGATCATCATGGTGCATGTTAACCTGCTGTTTAACAACTTTAACATAAGTTTTGTTCAGATCTGGACTAATTTGAAATTAAGCATATGAGGACTTACCGGATTTGTTATATGTTGATTCCGGCCTCATTTAAACTTGTTGTTTGGTGTCGTTCTTGTGTGCTTCATCCCTTGCCATGTATTGCATCATATATAGACTTGTATTGCATCATACTTGGTTGAGCATATCGTTATGTTCTTGTGTTGTGTGTTTACCGTATTGCTTGCTTCTTCTCGTTAGTGCTTGTTCCGTTGCGATCGTGAGGATTCATTCGACTTCGCGTGCTTCGTCTTCAAGGCTTCTTCTTCGTCTTCTTCATGGACTCTTTCTTCTTCCTTGTGGGATCTCAGGCAAGATGACCATACCCTTGGATATCTTTACTATCATTGCCATGCTTAGTTGTCTCGATGCTATCGTTATATGTCGCGCTACCCATCTTATTGTCAGCCGCTCTCCTTGTTGCCATGAAACCTCTAACCTTAGACACCTTCCTAGCAAACCATTGTTTGGATATGTTACCCGCTTGCTCAGTCCCTCTTATAGCGTTGTTAGTTGCAGGTGAAGATGAAGTTGTTCCATGTTGGAACTTGATGCTTTGGGAATATCATGATATGTCTTATATATATTAACACACCTATACACTGGGCATGGGTGGAAGGCTTGGCCTTTTGCTCGGTGTTTTGTTCCACTCATGCCACCTTATTGGCCGATAAACCGGCATTATGTTCCTTGATTTTGCGTTCCTTACACGGTTGGGTATATGGGGACCCCTTGACAGTTCGTCTTTGAATAAAACTTCTCCAGCAAGGCCCAACATTGGTTTTAATTTGCTCATAATAACAACTTAATTAATTAATTAATTGCATAATGAGTTAGCACTACCCGAGGATTCTTCTACATAGCAGGGGGCCAATGCTGATGGGGTTGGTCCCAAATGGGGAGACTGCGGGGCCGCCACGGGGAAACTCGAGGTATCTGGCTCCCGTAGGATCACCTATCCGGTTGTGGCCTGAGACGAGATACACGCGGCTACTATCAGGGTGTCGGCACGCCGGGAGGTCTTGCTGGACTTGTTTTACCATTGTCGAAATGTCTTGTGCACCGGGATACCGAGCCTGGTCGGATTGTCCCTAAGATAAGGGGTGATAATATTATTATTACATCTGCTGATCGTGAGAGCTTGTGATGGGTTAAGTTGGGACACCCCTGCAGGGTTATGATCTTTCGAAAGCCGTGCCCGCGGTTATGTGGCAGATTGGAATTTGTTAATGTCCGGTTGTAGAAAACTTGACAGAGGATCCGAAGTAAAACACACAACTGTGTGAGTAACCGTGACTGTCTCTTTTCACATTGAGAAGAGAACACGGTGGGGTTATGATTGACTCGTAGGTAGTTCAAAATCTTTTGCGATCACTACTAGTTTGCGACGTCTGCGTAGATGCTCATCTTATTCTTATACTCGTAAGTTAGCCACCACATATTGCTTAGTCGCTGCTGCAACCTCACCACTTTACCTCTTCCTACCCCTTTAAGCTTTGCTAGTCTTGTTACCCATGGTTATGGGATTGCTGAGTCCTCGTGGCTCACAGATACTACAACAACAGTTGTAGGTGGAGGTTTCCGATGACTTGACGTGAGAGCGATGATCATTGTGTTGGAGTTCTTTCTTCTTCTTCTTGTTCAGTCTTGGGCTAGGTTCCGGGTCGGCAGCCTGGGATAGCAGATGGATGTCGTTGTGCTTTTCATGTTTGCATCCGTAGTCGGATGCTTTGTATTGATGTTGTTGTATTCATGTGTCTTGTATGTATTGTTGTATCCCCTATGTATGTATGTAATGGTACGATGTAATGATATCCATCTTGCTAAGCGCCCGAAATGCGGTTGTGCCCCTATCACGTAGTGTCACGTGATCGGGATAGAATCGCATCTTGGGCCTGACAAGTTGGTATCAGAGCCTCGACCGACCATAGGAGCCCCCTTGATTGATCGTAGTTTGGCCGTTGTCGAGTCTAGTAGAAAACTTTTTCAGATTCTAGTTATATCGGAGAGTAGGAATTCTTTTTACTCCTCAGCCCCTTCGTCGCTCTGGTGAGGAATCTTGACGTAGGTGTTTTGAATTACCCCTCTTCCCCTTCAAATTTTTTTTAGGATCGTGCGGTTAGTTTTTGTTCGTTGCGTTGTCAGTTCTTTCATCTGGTGCATCTCTCGTCGAGTGGATTCGACCCTCTTCTTCTTTGGAAGTTCAACCCTTAGTTCTTTTCAACCGACGGTGTTTTCCCCGTCTGATGTGGTCTTTTCTTTTCCCACTCACCCACCCTTTTTCTTCTCGGACAAGAGTCCATAATCGAGTATCCATCCTACTCGTGTGAATCATTTGCATTCTTTCTTCAAGTATTTCAACTGGTGATTCTCGTCTAGCTCGTCATTATTCTTCTCTTTTCTTCTCTGATAAATTCTCCTATCGTTTGATACTCTTCACTTATTCTTCTTTTTTGGTGGATTTCCATTCAAGTTTTCCGGTGTTGTTCTTATTCTTTCATCGGCTCAAGTGTTTTCCCTTGTCTCGTTCACCTCTCGTCATTTAATCGTTACGGAGTTCTGAAGACATCTCAGGAGATTCGTCTGTGTTCTAATTAATTCGAGGTTGTCACCTCATTCGAGTCTTTTAATCGTTCCGGCGCATTATCTCTTTTCGATCCTTTTCAACGGTGTTTTCTCTTCGGTGGGCTCATAACCCACAGGTCTTTTCCCAGGATCTTACCTGACTCTTCTAATTCCTGAAGTATCTCTAAATTCTTTTAAATTGTGACGTAAGTATGGATTCCATTAGTCATATGCCTTCTTCAAGATTGCTTTTAATTCTTTTCATCGTAGGTTCAACCTTCTTCTTTTCATTCGTCCGGAGTATTTCATGAATTCTTTTCTTTGTGTTCCTCCGAAGGCCATCATTTCAGTAGATTTCTTCATTCTCAGTTTTCAATGTCGTCCTCCAAATATTCTTCATTGATGCCTCTCCGTTCGTCTCACATTCGTCCGGTGCTTCGTTCAAGTATTCTTTAATCAGTTCATGATCTCTTCATTCTCGTCATTCAAAATTCCTCAAGTGCTTATTCTTCCCGGCGATTCATTCTTTTGTATTCACTCATTTTCAATTCTTCACGGTGGTTTGTTCTCTTTCATCACTCGATTTTAATTCTTCCCGGTGGTTCGTTCTTTTCTTCACTCGGCTTCAATTCTTTACGGTGATTCGCTCAACAGTTCTTTTCCGGTGCTATCATGTCGATTCATTCGTTCATTCCAATCCTGCCGGTGTTTCATGAAGATTTTTCGCAAGTTCGCGATGTATCCCTCTTTAATCATTTCAACGGGAATAAGTAGTATGCGAATCCATTGCTTTCAACAATTTAATTGGTGGAGGATAAGCATAACATAATTCTTATTCTTCTTGTGGAATTGAATAATTCCTTCCTTCGAAGTTTATTCTTGATGAATAAATTATAATTCCAAGTCCTTTCATCTTTTCTTTCCGAAGTTCTTAGTTTCTCGGCTATCTCGTCGGACCTCGTCTAAATCATCGCAAGGCTTTATTCTTATTCTTGAATCCTTCACTTCTATATCATCATCCTTTTCGCTATCGGAGTTCTTCATGATGGTCCATCGTGATTCAAATCATTCTTCTAGTGTTCGTCAATAATTCTTTTGGTTCAAGTGCAAGCATTATTCTTTTGCCTCTCAAGCACAAATAATTCTCCTATTCCTTTGAAATGGAGTTTTGCATTTCTTTCTTCATTCTCAGCTAATCCATCTTTTCGTTGCGGCAGAATATCACCTCAAGTTTCGGGATGATTTCCATAAGTCCATGACAAGCTTATTCTTTTATTGTTGATTTTCTCATCAACTCCGTTCGAGTCTTCTTTGAAGATCCTCTTTCAAATTCACTCGTCCTGGAAATTGTCATTTTATTCTTCGTTCTTCTCATTCAATTCTTTAATTATTCCGGAGGCATTGTCTTGTTCATTTCGTCATGTTTTTATTCCATCTCCTCAGGTTCTTATTCTATTCCATTCATGTTCAACCGGTGTGCTATTTCTTTCAATTTCAGCCGGAGTGCTGCCCGAATTACTTCGTGGAAATTCATTTCTTTCTCTTAGTGACCGGAGTGCTTTTGAATTCAATATCATTCCTTCAGCTCTTGTTTTGTGCCTTTCAACCTCCTTGATTCTCATCGTATTCCTTGTTCATCTTGTTTAACGAAGTCTTTGCAACTTCGTTCATCTCCTGTGTATCCTTTCTTTCAAGTTGTTCAACCTCTCAAGGTTCTTTGGTTTCACTCTTTTGTCATCGAAGAACTTTGTTCTTATTTTTTTCCTCCCGTCTCGTTCCTAAGATCTCGGGACGATATCTCTTGTTAGTAGGGGAGTGTTGTGACACCCCGAGACCGGTGCGCCAGGTGTCAGCCAGTTATTCGTCGTCGTTGCCACGTCATTTGCTTGCGTGTGTATCCTTGCCTTGTCATCTTGTGTGTTGCATCATCATATTTTCAAAACTTGCATGCGTCCGAGTCCGCCTGGCCTTTCTGTTGTCCGTTCTGAGCCCAGACACACTTGCACGCGCCCGCGGCATCTCCGAATATTTATTTTATGAGTGGTCGGAAAATGTTCTCGGAATGGGATTAAACTTGACATGTGGTCTTACTATAGTGTAGACAGGCCGCCTGCCAAATTTCATCGCATTCGGAGCTCATTTGATAGCCCAACGGATATATATAGAGGCACTAGTCGCCGGTTAATTCGTCGGACGTTTTCGGTCTCCGAAAACCCCCGCGGGCCTCTCTCCTATCCTCTCATCTCAGCCCAGACCCCTCCTACACAGCCCACTAGGCCCGGCCTACTTCCCCTCCGCTTCGGTGCCGTTGGATCGTGATCGGAGGGCTCCGAAAAAACCCCAAACCCTAGTCCTACCCTATTCAAACACCCCCCCCCCCATGCCAAAAATGGACTACTCTAGCCTCTTCCCCTACCTCTAGCTCTCCCTCGCATCAAAATCCGCGCCCCAGCTAGATCCAGCCATCTCCCACCTCTCTCCCCTCGAAATCCGGCCCGCACCAGCCCTCCTCCGCCACTTGGCGGCCTCCTAGTGGCCAGCCGCCGCCACGCGGGCGCCCACAGCCAATGGGACGGCGCCACGCGTCCCTCCCCACGTCGCCCCGCGCCCCCTCAGCGCCTTCCACCGCCGCCAGCCCACGCCAGGCCCGCGCCGGGCCGAACCGGGCCCGACCGGGCCCAACCGCCTCCCGCCGCGCGCCCGCATCGAGCTCCTCGCGCTCGCCAGGCCGCCCCGCTCCTCCCTGAGTGCGCCGCCGCCGTTCCAGGGCCGCCGCCATCCGGCCACCCATCGACCCGCCGCGTATCAGATCGTCGCCGCCACTCCATCCCGTCGGCCGCCTCCAACCGCCCCAGCCCCGCAGCATCTCCTTGCCGCCTCGATGCCGCGCCGGCCTTCTCCGTCGACCTCGTCGGCCGAGCTCGCCGCCGGCGGCCAGATCCGGCGCCCCCGCGGCTAGATCCGGCTGGCCCGCAACGTTTCCGTCCCCGCCCGACCTCCGGCGCGCTGCAACGCCGCCCGGCCTCGCCGGAGTACGCCCGCCTCCGCGCCAATCCCGCACTGCCAGGCCGGCCCTCCCGTGCGTTGACTTTCTGGTGCAGCTGACCGGTGGGCCCGCATGCCTGCACCGCCCGGACGTGTCCGTCTCGAAACGGACATATCCATCCTCCTCTCGCCGTGTCACCGCCAAGTGGGACCCGCGTCCAGCCGCACCGACGGACATGTCCGGTCTAACATGGACATGTCCGCCCCGAGAGGTCTACTTTTTCTTCTAAGTCCCTGTAATTGCATAATTTGTTGCATACTTTGCACTGTTGTATCTTGTTGTGTGTATGTCCAAATTGAGTGAATTATATGTTAAAATGATCGTGGTGATATGCTCTACACTTTGTTCCATTGTGCCATGCTTTTTGAGTTCATCTTGATGCCCTAATCTCTGTTGCAAGAGTGCTACTTGTTATAACTTGTTGTTACTTGTTATTTTGTTGCCATGTTTGAGAGCTGATAACTTGGTGCATGTTTATCCAAATGGAGCATATGATATGTCAAAATGTTCATTGTGAAGTGCTCTACATGATGGTTGCTATAGCTTTCATGTTAGGTGCCATATTGCCATATTAATCTCTGTTGCAAAAGTGCATTTGGCTGTTAAGTGCTGAAACTTGTTACGAGATGTTGATTTCACTTGCTCTTTGCTATTGGTGTGTTTGTCTTCATGCCACATGTCTATATGTTCTAGAAGCACAATCATATGGTCTTTGCTGTGGTGCAATCCACTTTCCATGATATGCCTTGTGTTGACTTAAACAAGCTTGTAAACATGCCATGTTGTTGTTACTGTTTTATACTTAGTGAAAAAAACTACTAAGTCTGGAATCTGTTATAACCTGATGCTATGTTTGCTTGATGCCCCACACAAATCCATGCTTGTTTTGGAGTGGCTAATGATCATGTCTTTTTGTCCATGTTTTTGTCTATCCATTCATGCCCTTACTTGCACATATGGCCTGCTGTAGCTTATTTATTTCTTCCTCTCAAGTTGCTATAAATTATACCTGTCAGGATTTTATCAGCATGTTCAATTTGGTGAAGCTTGTTGTTATTGATCCATGTCTCCTATGGAGTTGCTCCAATGGAGTTGTTTGATGTATGTGATGTCTACTACATGTCCATGATCTTTATATACTTAGTAGAGTTGATATTCTTGTTGTTTTGTGCCTCCGAAGGCAGCATCGTGATGATGTTTTTGCCTTCCCAGATTGTGACCAAGTCTTGATAATTTTATTGCAACTTGCCATGCTTGCTTAATTGTGTTCCAGAAAGCTTTTGAGTGTGTTCTAAGTTCATGCTTGTTAAGTATCAGGTCTAGTTCACATCCATGCTTCTTGTTATCATGTTTGGGTGTTGTAGCATATATTTACCTTGCTCCAAAGTTGCTATGTGGGTGTTAACTTCAGCTTGTTGTTATATCTTGTTTCGTGTGTATGTGTTGAACCGTTGCTCCGTTTTGAGCGTGCTCTATATGAAACTTGTGTGATTTTGCATGTAGAAGCATAATATCATGTTTTTTCATGTTTGGAGTGTGTTTGCTTGATGTTTGGGTGCATCTTGCACCGTTGCCATGCTTGTCTTGTTTTGCTCATATCTTCTAGGCCGTAGCTCCGAATTAAACAAACTTTATATGAAACTTGACTAGATTTTCGTGTAGATCATCATGGTGCATGTTAACCTGCTGTTTAACAACTTTAATATAAGGTTTGTTCAGATCTGGGCTAATTTAAAATTAAGCATATGAGGACTTACCGGATTTGTTATATGTTGATTCCGGCCTCATTTAAACTTGTTGTTTGGTGTTGTTCTTGTGTGCTTCATCCCTTGCCATGTACTGCATCATATATAGACTTGCCTTGCATCATACTTGGTTGAGCATATTGTCATGTTCTTGTGTTGTGTGTTTACCGTATTGCTTGCTTCTTCTCGTTAGTGCTTGTTCCGTTGCGATTGTGAGGATTCGTTCGACTTCGCGTGCTTCGTCTTCAAGGCTTCTTCTTCGTCTTCTTCATGGACTCTTTCTTCTTCCTTGTGGGATCTCAGGCAAGATGACCATACCCTTGGATACCTTTACTATCATTTCCATGCTTAGTTGTCTCGATGCTATCGTTATATGTCGCGCTACCCATCTTAGTGTCAGCCCCTCTCCTTGTTGCCATGAAACCTCTAACCATTGACACCTTCCTAGCAAACCATTGTTTGGCCATGTTACCCGCTTGCTCAGCCCCTCTTATAGCGTTGTTAGTTGCAGGTGAAGATGAAGTTGTTCCATGTTGGAACTTGATGCTTTGGGAATATCACAATATGTCTTATATATATTAACACACCTATACACTGGGCATGGGTGGAAGGCTTGGCCTTTTGATCGGTGTTTTGTTCCACTCATGCCACTTTAGGAGCCGATAAACCAGCATTATGTTCCTTGATTTTGTGTTCCTTACGCGGTTGGGTATATGGGGACCCCTTGACAGTTCGTCTTTGAATAAAACTTTTCCAGCAAGGTCCAACATTGGTTTTAATTTGCTCATAATAACAACTTAATTAATTAATTAATTGCATAGGGAGTTAGCGCTACCCGAGGATTCTTCTACATAGCAGGGGGGCCAGTGCTGATGGTGTTGGTCCCAAACGAGGAGACAGCGGGGCCGCCACGGGGAAACTCGAGGTATCTGGCTCCCGTAGGATCACCTATCCGGTTGTGGCCTGAGACGAGATACGCGCGGCTACTATCAGGGTGTCGGCACGACAGGAGGTCTTGCTGGACTTGTTTTACCATTGTCGAAATGTCTTGTGCACCGGGATACCGAGCCTGATCGGATTGTCCCTAAGATAAGGGGTGATAATATTATTATTACTTCTGCTGATCGTGAGAGCTTGTGATGGGCTAAGTTGGGACACCCCTGCAGGGTTATGATCTTTCGAAAGCCGTGCCCGTGGTTATGTGGCAGATTGGAATTTGTTAATGTCCGGTTGTAGAAAACTTGACAGAGGATCCGAAGTAAAACACACAACTGTGTGAGTAACCGTGACTGTCTCTTTTCACTTTGAGAAGAGAACACTGTGGGGTTATGATTGACTCGTAGGTTGTTCATGATCTTTAGCGATCACTACTAGTTTGCGACCGTCTGCGTAGATGCTCATCTTATTCTTGTACTCGTAAGTTAGCCACCACATATTGCTTAGTCACTGCTGCAACGTCACCACTTTACCTCTTCCTACCCCTTTAAGCTTTGCTAGTCTTGTTACCCATGGTTATGGGATTGCTGAGTCCTCGTGGCTCATAGAAACTACAACAACAGTTGCAGGTGCAGGTTTCCGATGACTTGACGTGAGAGCGATGATCGTTGTGTTAGAGTTCTTTCTTCTTTTTCTTCTTCTTCAGTCTTGGGTTAGGTTCCGGGTCGGCAGCCTGGGATAGCAGATGGATGTCGTTGTGCTTTTCATCTTTGCATCCGTAGTCGGATGCTTTGTATTGATGTTGTTGTATTCAATTGTCTTGTATGTATTGTTGTATCCCCTATGTATGTATGTAATGGTACGATGTAATGATATCCATCTTGCTAAGCGCCCGAAATGTGGTTGTGCCCCTATCATGTAAGTGTCACGTGATCGGGATAGAATCGCATCTTCGTCCTGACATGATTATACGATATGCATCACACAATCTCAGAAACATCTATTCAACCAACACATAGAACTTCAAAGAGTGCCCTAAAGTTTCTACCGGAGAGTCAAGACGAAAACGTGTGCCAAACCCTATGCTTAGGTTCCCAAGGTCACGAACCCGCAAGTTGATCACCAAAACATACATCAAGTGGATCACATGATATCCCATTGTCACCACAGATAAACACGCGCAAGACATACATCAAGTGTTCTCAAATCCTTAAAGACTCAATCCGATAAGATAACTTCAAAGGGAAAACTCAATCCATTACAAGAGAGTAGAGGGGGAGAAGAAGATACAACTAGAATAGCAAAGCTCGCGATACATCAAGATCGTGACATCTCAAGAACACGAGAGAGAGAGATCAAACACATAGCTACTTGTACATACCCTTAGCCCCGAGGGTGGACTACTCCCTCCTCGTCATGGAGACCATCGGGATGATGAAGATGGCCATCGGAGAGGGATTCCCCCCCTCTAGCAGCGTGCCAGAACGGCTGTAGATTGGTTTTCGGTGGCTACAAATACTTTCGGCGGAGGAACTCCCGATATAGGTTAATTTCCGAAGGTTTCGGTATTTATAGGAATTTTTAGAGTCGGGGCCAAGTAAAGGGGAGCTACGGGCCGTCCTCGAGATAGGGGGGCACGCCCCCCTTCCCAGGGCGTGCCCTCCACCCTCAAGGGCAGCTCGTGGCTCTCCTGGCCCAACTCTTTTGCTGGTCCAGAAAAAATCATAAAAAATTGGCTCGTCAATTGGACTCCGTTTGATATTCCTTTTCTGTAAAACCCTAAAACAGGAGAAAAACATAAACTGGCACTGGGCTCTGGGTTAATAGGTTAGTCCCAAAAATCATATAAAAGTGTATAATAAAGCCCATAAGACATCCTAGAAGGATAATATAATAGCATGGAACAATCAAAAATTATAGATAAGTTGGAGACGTATCATGTGTCCACAGGTTTGAATACCTATCCGCCCTAACCAGACGTACAGTTGAGACAACAACTGGATCTGGTCTACCAAATCCCTGTCTCCATCAAGCATCTGGTTCTATCCCTACTCTCTTTTACATTTCAGTTTGTCAATGTGAAGCCATTACTCATCTGCCTACTCTGTTTGTCTTCACTGTGTGAAGACCACTATCTGTTTTCAGTTATATCTTCCTTCTCGATCCATGTTATTTTTGTCTTCCGATGTGTAGCATATAGGCTCATATATATCGCTTGTCTTCAAAACCCTCATGCTTTGAAGACTTCCATAAAAATCGCCTATTCACCCCCCTCTAGTCGATAACTTGCACTTTCAATTGGTATCAGAGCAAGGTGCTCCCTTGTTCTGTGTAATTCGGTTTAACCACCTAGAGTTTTAGCTATGTCGATTGCAGGGATAATCAAAGTCTCCGCTTCATGTTCCGTCTTCGATGGCATTGATTACCCCTACTGGAAGAATAAGATGCGCATGCATCTTGAAGCTATTAATGTCAACCTCTGGTGCGTCGTCAAGAATGGTGTCCCCAAGGCCGCTGAAGGTGTCACTCTTCTCATGTCAAGAAATTCATTCAGCTGGATTCAACTGCTAAGAATATCATCTGTGGTCATCTGACCAAAGGACAGTATGGCCCTGTGAGTGTTGTGGAAACGTCGAAGCTAGTCTGGGACTGGCTCCCCAAGGTCAATGAAGGCGTCTCAACCCAAAGAGACTCAAGGATCAGTGTTTTTCGCAGCCTCTTCAACCGCTTCAAGAGAAACGACAATGAGAACGTACAGCTCACATTTGATCGCCTCACTGACATTACCAATGAGCTTCATGCACTCGGCGCCACTGAGATCACAAAGCATGAAATCGTGAAGACACTCCTGAGATCACTTGAAAGCTCATTTGACACCCTTGCCCTGATGATTCAAGAATGTCCTGACTACAAGACTCTCGATCCATCTGACATACTTGAGAGGCTCAACACACATGAGTTTCATCTATCTGAGAAAAGAGACATCTATGGACCAAACTATGGCCAAACTCGCGCCTTGAAGGCAAAGGCTGTTTCCTCATCTGAAGAAGAATCTGACTGCAGTTCTGACG
Organism: Secale cereale; assembly: GCA_902687465.1. Classification (NCBI taxonomy): domain Eukaryota; kingdom Viridiplantae; phylum Streptophyta; class Magnoliopsida; order Poales; family Poaceae; genus Secale; species Secale cereale. The sequence goes on from LR738711.1 coordinate 797,782,830, forward strand.
ATCCTGAAGACATTGGTAGAGAACTAGCGATTCTTGTGAAGAAGTTTCAAAGGTTCTCAAGGAAGAAAAGCTTCAGAAAGTCTTCAAGATCCATCTCAAGAAACGATGAAGCTTCCTCTCGCGACTACAAGAAGAGAACTTGCCACAAGTGCAAGAAACCTGGTCACTACATCTCTGAGTGTCCACTGTGGGACAACGACAACAAGAAGAAGAAGAAGAGCAAGGAATATGATTCTGATGATAAGAATAAAAAGAAGTTCTCAAAGTCTTCTTCCAAGACTTCATCAAAGTCTTCATCACACAAGAAGAGCTCGTCTGGCTAGGCTCGTGCTTTTGTTGGCAAAGAGATGGATTCAGAGGAGCAGTCTGCTTCTGAGGAGGCAGAGGTGGAGTTCGAAGAGGAGTCCGATTCAGGCGTGGCAAGCCTGGCTCTAGCTTCAGCACATGTTGCCAAGTCTATGTTCAACACTGAAGACCATGGCCTCGTCACCAACACAAATGTCATGGATGAAGATGACTCTACTCCCACCTTCTGCTTCATGGAACGTGGTGCCAAGGTAAACTCACGCGATGCTTACTTTCAAACCTCAAGTGAAGATGACTCTGATTGTGAATCCAAACCTAGCTACAAAACACTTGCTAAAATTGCAACTAAACAACAGAAAGCTATGGAACATATTCAAAAACCGTTAGACAAAAGTGATGATCTGTTGGACACTGAAATGACCCGATCTCAGTCCTTAATTGAAGACATTAAAAATCTTCATGTTAAGTACGAAGAACTTGAAAGTCGTCATGAAACACTCTCAACTACTCATGAAAAGCTTTCCTATGATTATCTTCAAAGGAAGCAAGAACTTGAGAAATTGAGAGTGGCTCATGAAGATCTTAAAAAGGAGAACGAGTCACTTCGTTCTCAACAGATCAGTCCCGCTGAGGAAGGATTTGAACCACCATGTCTAAAATGCCTTGAGCGTGATAATGCTAACTCTGTTGCTGAATATTCTACTGCTGCTACTGTTGCAATATCTTCAACTGCTAATGTGGTAACTAACCCCTCTAAGGAGGATACCACTACTATTGCTGATGAGAATGCCATGTTGAATACATTGCTTGAAACAGGAATGTTCAAAAGTCTTCAAGGGCAATAGACACTTTGTGATGTCCTAAAGAAACAGATTCTGAACCGAAACCCTAGGAAAGAGGGTGTTGGGTTCGAAAGGAAAATGAATGTTGATGGTTCCTACTGGAAGCCGGAGCAGTATCCCAAAACCACACGGGATGCTGCAAAGGTCCACAAGTAGATCCATCCACTTTATCTGGCTTCACTTGTGCCAACCCAATCATTATTGATGAATCATTTGATGCAAACTATAAACTGTTTAAGAAGCAGAATGGTGAAGTGTTTGCCAGGTATATTGGTACTAACTGCAGGAACGGGCCGCCAATGAAGAAGATCTGGGTGCCCAAAAGTTGTCTTGAGAATCTTCCTGTGAATGTCATCATGACACCACCTGGGAAGAAGACAAACCCCAGACCGAAGGCTTCATATGGTCCAAATGCTTCATACAAACTGAGGACTCAACAGAGTCACCCTAACGCCAATGTTTTGGAGGGAAATCATACTCAGACCTATGAATATGAGTGTGTTTCATCAAACCGCTATGTTCATAAAACTAAGAACTTTTCTGCTTACTCTTATGAGTATTATTCACCTCCTGCAAGGCTATTTGCTAGGGCTCCTAAGCCAAAATTCTCAGATGTTGCACTTAGACTTATTGCTTCTAAACCTCCCCTAAAGATGTGGGTGGTTAAGAAAAATTACCTTCTCTTGCAGGGAAGGGTCTCCAGCCGAAAATCATCTTCCGACGCCTATGCTGGGGACCTTAAACATCTTTTGGGACGCAGGATCAAATGTCCAAATGGTTTAACCATGTATTTTGTCCCATGGTTCTTGAAAAGTTTCCTATCGTGATTGATCAAGATCTAAACTTCCATAACCCACTTGTTCGTCAAATGTTTATGCTTCACACTTCTCTTTGTGAAGACTATGTTGCTAACTGATCTGTAGGGTACTGCTTCGGAAGCCACTGAATAGATAATTGACATTGGATGTACCAACCACATGACTGGTGACCGACGTCTTCTCATGGACTCAACTCTACGTCCTTCTCCCAGAAGTCACATCACTTTCACTGACACTGGTAAAATCAAGGTACTGGGACTTGGCAGAGTTGCTATCTCAAAGGATCAACACATGGACAAAGTAATGCTTGTTGAATCACTTGGATACAACTTAATGTCAGTCTCCATGTTGTGTGATCTAAATATGATTGTGATATTTGGAAAATATCGTTGCCTTGTGCTTATGGAATCTGACAAATCTTTAGTCTTCGAAGGACATCGAAAAGGTGATCTGTATATGGTAGATTTCTCTGTAGGACCAGAACTCATGGTATGTCTTCTTGCAAAAGCTTCAGAGTGTTGGATTTAGCATCGAAGACTTGGTCATGCTGGCATGAGGAACCTACACACTCTCGTCAAGAAGAAGCATGTCATAGGCATAGAGGGCGTCAAGTTCAAGAAAGACCATCTATGTGGTGCCTGCGAAGCTGGAAAGATGACTAGGACCAAGCATCCCTCAAAGACAATCATGACAACATCTTGTCCCTTCGAGCTACTTCACATGGACTTATTTGGCCCCACTCACTATTCTACTCTCACTACTACTGCTTGCTTATATGGTTTCGTGATCGTTGATGACTACTCTAGATACACTTGGGTGCACATAATCCTGTTTAAGACTGAAGTGTAGGATGTCTTCAGACGCTTCACAAACAGGGCCATGAACAATTATGGCATCAAGATCAAGCAGATCAGAAGTGATAATGGAACTGAATTCAAGAACACTGGGCTCGACACTTATCTTGATACATTGGGCATCACGCATGAGTTCTCAGCCCCATACACGCCTCAGCAGAATGGCATCGTCGAGCGCAAGAACAGAACTCTCATTGAGATGGCATGCACTATGCTTGATGAATACAAGACATCAAGAAGATTCTGGCGTGAAGCCATTGATACTGCATGTCATATCATCAATAGAGTATATCTTCACAAGTTCTTCAAGAAAACATCATATGAACTACTGACTGGTAAGAAGCCAAACGTAAGCTATTTCAGAGTCTTCGGTGCTAAGTGCTGGATCAAGGATCTGCATCACACTTCCAAATTTGCACCAAAAGCACATGAAGGTTTTATGCTTGGTTACGGAAAGGACTCGCACACCTATCGGGTCTTCAATCTCTTTCACTATAAAGTGGTTGAAACCGTAGATGTGCGGTTCGATGAAACTAACGGCTCGCAAAGAGAGCACCTGTCAAATGTGCTAGATGAAGCCTCTCCAAGTGAATCTATCAAACAAATGGGTACATGCGAAATCATACCCACCGAGGAACCAACTGAAGACGAAATCATCATCTCTCCACCTAACAATTCTGAAGACTATGCTCAGCCTGAAGCCAACACTGAACGTGAAGACAATCAACAGAATGAGCAAAGTCTTCGCCTAGCTCATCCACGAGTTGAAAATGAAGTTCAAATTGAAAAGATTCTTGATGGCATCAATGCAACTGGTCCACTCACTCGCTCAAAAGCAACTCAGCTAGCAAACTTCTGTGGTCACTCCGCATTTATCTCAATATCTGAACCCAAGAAATTTGATGAAGCCTTTAAGGAATCTGAGTGGATTCAAGCAATCCAAGAAGAGCTTCAACAGTTTGAGCTAAATAATGTCTGGGAATTGGTAAAGCATCCTGATACAAGGAAACATAACATCATTGGCACCAAGTGGATCTATCGCAACAAACAAGATGAGAATGGCCAAGTCGTTAGAAACAAGGCTCGTCTTGTTGCTCAAGGCTATACTCAAGTAGAAGGGATTGACTTCGATGAAACCTTTGCTCTTGTTGACAAACTTGAAGCCATTCGCATACTGCTAGCATACGCCAACCATCACAACAAATTCCTGTATCAAATGGATGTGAAGAGCGCATTTCTGAATGGGAAAATTGAAGAAGTGTATGTAGCACAACCTCCAGGCTTTGAAGATCCAAAGCATCCTGACATGGTTTACAAGCTAAACAAGGCACTGTATGGACTCAAACATGCTCCACGTGCATGGTATGACACACTCAAAGACTTCTTGAAGAGCAAAGGCTTCAAACCTGGATCATTGGATCCCACACTCTTCACGAAGACATATGATGGAGAACTGTTCATATGTCAGATTTATGTGGATGACATAATCTTTGGATGCGCTGACAAAAGATACAGCGATGAGTTTGGATACATGATGCAAGAGCAATATCAGATGTCTATGATGGGAGAACTGAAGTTTTTCCTTGGTCTCCAAATTCGCCAACAGAAGAATGGCATCTTCATATCTCAAGAGAAATACCTCAAAGATTGCCTGAAGAAGTTTGGAATGCAAGATTGCAAAGGGTATACGACACCAATGCCAACCAAAGGACAATTGGGCTCCGACGACAATGGTAAAGAGTTCGATCAGAAGGTATACCGCTCCATGATTGGTTCTTTACTCTATTTATGTGCATCTAGGCCCGATATAATGCTTAGCGTCTGCATGTGTGCCCGATTCCAAGTGGCACTAAAGGAATCGCATCACCTCGCTGTGAAGCGAATTATTCGATATTCGGCTCACACCCCCACACTAGGATTATGGTATCCCAAGGGCTCTATTTTTGATCTAGTTGGATTCTCAGATGTTGATTATGCTAGTGACAAAGTTGATCGCAAGTCCACCTCAGGCACATGTCACTTTCTTGGATGATCTCTTGTCTGTTGGTCTTCAAAGAAGCAGAACTCAGTGTCCCTTTCCACAGCTGAAGCTGAATACATTGTTGCTGGATGTTGTTGTGCTCAGCTCCTCTGGATGAAGAAAACTCTCAAGGATTATGGCTTCAACATGGAAAAGGTGCCTCTCTACTGCGATAATGAGAGCGCCATCAAGATTGCTCACAATCCAGTTCAACACTTGATACGTCCAAAACGTATCTATAATTTCTGCTTGCTCCATGCCACTTTTGGGTGATATTGCTATGATATTCATACACTTCCATACACTTTTGATCATATTTGGACTAACTTACTAATCCAGTGCACCCTAGTGCCAGTTTCTGTTTTCGGCTGTTTTTGTATTTCAGGTTTTCACGTTTCGAGAACTGCCCAGAAAAATCCAGAAAAAATATATATTAAATCAGCGTTCCGGAAACAACACTGCGTCCGAAGGGCAGCCTGGGGGGCACAGGGGCTCCAGGCGCCCTGTGGGCGCCCCCCCCCCCCCCTGGGCCGCGCCGGGGGGGCGCCTGGGCCCCCCGAGGCTCCCCCGGTGCCCTACTTTGGCATATATTTAAAGGGTCCTCCGTAACCCTCAGAACAGGACTTCTTTTCGCAATCCCATCTGTGTTCCGCCGCCGCCGCCGCTTCCAAGATCGGGAGCACCAGGAGAACTCTTCCTGGCACCCTGCCGGAGGGGAGGATCACCACCGGGAGCTTCTCCACCACCATGGACGCCTCCCGGATGACTCGTGAGTAGTCTCCCTTGGACCATGAGTCCATGACCAGTAGCTATGTGATGTTATCCTCCCGTTCTTGTGCTTCACTAATTAGTCCTCGTGAGCTGCCCTACATGATCGAGGCACCTATGTAATCCTTATGCTGTTGCTATGTTGAGTTTGCTGGGATCCGATGGATTATGAGATTATGTTCAGATTGATCTTGAGTAATATATTTGATTCACTTCTTTTATATTTTAGTTCATAAGTAAATCTTGCATGTTCTCCGTTGTTATTTATTGCTTTGGCCGAGTAGTAAGTAGTGACTCCAAGAGGGAACGTTATGCTCGATTGTGGGTTCATGTCCCTCGATGACTAGCTTGAGTGACAGAAACATGAGTCTAGGGGATGTGTTGTTGCCACAAGGGGGAAAACAACGGTGCTTGTGCCCGCGGGTGCAAGGATTGTTTACTTTACGCAAAGTTCTTTTAATGCAGTTGTCTGTTGCATTGAGTTTACACTATGGGTGGGACTCGCAACTTAATACCAGCGAGATGTTCTAGATAGATATCTCAAGGTGGATGATTAGTAGTAGATATTGATGGATTTTGGTCTACTTACTTTGGCGTACCGCCCATGCTTTGAACCTCAACCTTTCTTGCAATGTAGTCAGCATTGGTTTGCGTTCGTGGTCCTGTCAATTGCCCAGCTGTAATTTGTTTACCTCACATAGCTGTTTTATCGTCTTTTGGGAGAGAGACATCACTAGTGAACATCATGAGACTCCGGTCCATATTACCATCATTGATCACATCCACTATTTACTTTTCGCTATTTTACTTACTATTGCAAAACACTATCTATCACTACTATCATATTGCTTTTAACCCTTTGTGAACTACAAGGCCGGAGAGATTGACAACCTCTCTGTACTCGTTGGGAGCAAAGTTATTTGTATCTGTGTGCAGGTCCACGTTGATTGCTAATTGCGCCGTTAGCAATTGACAGCTACTTGTTGAACCTAGGAGTCTCTGGGGATTCGATCCTTGGCATCTTTGCTAGGGGAAAACACTTCTACTTACTGCATCTTACACCTTCCACTTGGGGTAACCAACGAGGGGTTCGAGGCCCATCAAGGAGTATTTTCTGGCGCCGTTGCCGGGGACTCCACTCTTCAGGATAGGGGAGTTGCATGCTATCTTTTACCTTTGCTTTTTAGTCTTGTTTGTTTACTTTTCATTTTTGCTTTAGTTCCTTTTATCGAAAATCACAAAAATAGTTATCTTGCTTGCTTGCTACTATGGGTTCTACCAAAAACACTAAATGGGAGGAGTACACCCCTACTTCCATTGCCCCACTTATCTCTTACGGGATTTACAAAAAAAATAAACCTTGTGATTACGCTAGTTATGATGGAGAGTTATGCCCATGGCATGGTCTTCCAGGAAAAAAGTATGAGCCTCAGTTTAAAATTGCTCCTAAGCTTCCCGAAACTTGGGAAGATGTTCAAACTCTTATAATAGAGAGCAAATTAAACAAAGAGGATGACGCTACAATTCTGCCCACTAATGATAAAATTGATTTTGATAATTGTAGTATTTCAGAAGTTGTTGCCTTTCTACAAGGAATGGCTAAGGATCCCAACACTAGCACGCTTAATCTTGCCTTCACAGAGCATATCACTAATGCTCTTATCAAAGCTAGGGAGAAGAAGCTTAGAGTAGAAGCCTCCATACCTAGAAAGCTAGGAGATGGTTGGGATTCTATGATTAAAATTAAGATAAACAACTTCTCATGCCATGCTTTATGTGATAATGTAGCTAGTACTTCCATTATGCCCAAAAGACTATATGATATGCTTAAATTAAAATCTTTTGATTCTTGTTCTTTTGGTGATGCTCTCGTTGATTCTTCCATAAAGAAACTTTTGGGGAGGATCAACGATGTTCTTATTATTGTCAATGATAATTATGTGCCCGTTGATTTCACTATTATGGATATTGAATGTGATCCTTCATGTCCAATTATTTTGGGACGTCCCTTTTTGCGCACCGTTGCTGCTGTCATTGACATGAAAGAGGGTAATATAAAGTTTCAGTTTCCTCTCAAGAAAGGGATGGAACACTTCCCTCGTAACAAGGTCAAGTTACCTTTTGAGTCCGTTGTACGGGCTAGTTATTCTTTTACTCTTGATAAAACTTGATCTATGCATTATGCCTAGCTTAAAGGCATAAAAGAAAGCGCTTTTGGGAGGCAGCCCACATGAATAAAAATTTTGTTTTTGTTGTGTCTTGATGTTGTTTACTGCTGTAGCATCATCATTGTATCTTTGCTTTTCATATTTGTGCCAAGTATAGCCTCCGATTGCTAGAAAGTTCAAAAGTTGTGAGGTGATGTCCAGGAAACAGATTCTGTCCTTGGATAGAAAAATTCGTATAAAATCACCAGATCATCTTTTTGGTCTGAATTTTTTCGACAGCATTCTATATATAATTGTCTTTCGTGCGTCAGTTCTGAGTTTTTTGATTTGAGTTGCAGAAGTATCCCGAACAGGTCAATTACTGCCTGCTGTTCTGTTTTTCACAGATTCTGTCCTATTTTGCCTTACCTTCACTTTGCAAATTAAGAACTTGCTTTTTCTTTGCAAAAACCTTTTTGCAATCTTGAGAAACAGTATAACTTCAATAATATCCTTATTTCCAGCAAGGTACAATTATTTTATTAAGGGTACTAACCTCGCTAATCAGATTATGATGAGTTGTGTATGAAGGGAGTTTTCAAGTGTGCGAGGGAAGATGATAAAAAGATTCAGGAATGTCAAGCGCTCAAGCTTGGGGATGCCCCCGTGCACCCCCAAGAAATATTCAAGGAGACTCAAGCATCTAAGCTTGGGGATGCCCCCCGTGCATCCCCTTCTCCATCAACATTATCAGTTCGTCTTTCGTTTCGCTATATTTTTATCACTTCATATGTTATGTGCTATGCTTGGAGCGTCTTGCTTTTAGTTTTCTTTTTAGTTTTTCATAACGAGTCGGAACCCAGCATTCCTTTATGTGGGAGAGAAAAATGCTCCACCTCTACCTAGAACATTACATAGAATTTTCATGTCTATCTATGCTGTGTGTGTTCTTTGTCTTTTAATAGCTACTATCGTGCTCTGCTCTTAGTATTCATGCTTATCTTTTCAAGAGCTTTTATTTAGTTGGTTGCTTGAACTCTCTTTAATTACCATGCTCACCTTATTAAGAGAGTTTGCTTCCGTTGCATGGGTTAATGTGTCTATGATGAAGATGTTACTTTCATGATGGTGCTTAGTAGTTCAGGTTTTCTTTTGGTTAATCTCAAATAGCTGGGGGGTTCCCAATGTGTTATTGGAGTACCAACTTGGTTTGTATGCCTATGATGTGGTATGGTTTAGTAATATCTTCCTTCGAGAATTTATTTTGATTGACTTAGCGTATGCTCACGCATATTCAAGACTGTAAAGAAAGTCTGTCAAGCCTTGATGATCTTTTGTTTCTAAGTAGTGATATAACTACCATGCCTGATTCAATATTGCTTTGTCGCTCTGCATGATTATGACCGTCATTGCTCTCTTAGTTGGTCGCTCCCAGTTTTTTGCTAACCTCCACCTGCACTAAGCAAACTAACCATGCAATACATAGCTCATGGGAAAGTAGCCTAAAAACTATTGTGGTAAAGAATATGTTGCCTATGTATCTTATTTCTTGTGAGTTGCTTGCTGAGCGGTAACCATGTTTCTGGGGACGCCATCAACTGTCACACTTTTGTTGAATATCATGTGAGTTGCTATGCATGTTCGTCTTGTCTGAAGTAAGGGTGATTCATCGTGGGTTGAATTAATATGCATATTGTTAGAGAAGAACATTGGGCCGCCAACCAAAGCCATGCATCATGGTGGAAGTTTTAGCTTGGACCTTAATCCTCAATCTCTCATGAGAATATGCTTATGCATTAAAGAGGAGTCCATCATCTATTTTCTATGTTGTCCCGGTATGGATGTCCTCAAGTTGAGATTTATCAAAAACGAGAAATCAAATGCGATCTATCTCCTTGGACCTTTGTACAGGTGGCATAGAGGTACCCCTTTGTGACACTTGGTTAAAACATATGCAATGCAATGATAACCCATGGGGATCCGAGCTAATTAGGACAAGGAGCGAGCACTATTGGTATTCGATGCATGAGGCTTGCAACTTATAAGATGTTTTGTACATGACACATATGAAGTACTCCCTCCGGTCCTTTTTACTCTGCATATTAGGTTTGTCTGAAGTCAATCTCATTCAACTTTGACCAAGTTTATATAAAAAAGTATTGGCATTCACATAACAACACCAATACCATTAGATTCATCTTGAAATATATTTTCATATTATATTTATTAGATATTATAGATGCTAATAATTTTTAACATAAACTTGGTCAAACTTAGCAAAGTTTGACTTTCGGCAAAACCAATGTGCAGAGTAAAAAGGACCGGAGGGAGTACTACTACCGTTGACACAATTGCTTCCATGTTTTCAAAATAAAAAGCTCTAGCACTTAACCTTTCTTTTACCTTTATGTTGAAGCACCAACTACTGAGAGCATGATTGTCATTCTGAGTGTAATGTGCATTGTCCCAAAGTAGCATTGTCTTTTGCATGATTGTGATATCGTTTATTCTGAAATGATTGTATCTAGTCATCACTTAAACCTTGAAGGTGCCCTTGCATTTATGTTTTGCATCACTAAAGGGGGCAAGCTAGATATCACTTTATCATATTTGCACGTCATGTTCATTGCAAATCTTTTTGATGTTTCAGTTTCATATTGTTAAACTTTCAGTCATTTGTGATTTTCTCTTGAGACAACTTAATTACTTTAGAATCATTGTCTCAGTAAGCTTTTGTCATATGACTATGAGAAAGTCCTATATGGTTAATAGCATGTCACCACAGAAATTATTCTTGTTATCATTTACCTACTCGAGGACGAGCAGGAATTAAGCTTGGGGTTGTTGATACGTCCAAAACGTATCTATAATTTCTGCTTGCTCCATGCCACTTTTGGGTGATATTGCTATGATATTCATACACTTCCATACACTTTTGATCATATTTGGACTAACTTACTAATCCAGTGCACCCTAGTGCCAGTTTCTGTTTTCGGCTATTTTTGTATTTCAGGTTTTCACGTTTCGAGAACTGCCCAGAAAAATCCAGAAAAAATATATAAAAAATCAGCGTTCCGGAAACAACACTGCGTCCGAAGGGCAGCCTGGGGGGCTACAGGGGCTCCAAGCGCCCTGTGGGCGCGCCCCCCCCTGGGCCGCACCGGGGGGGCGCCTGGGCCCCCCGAGGCTCCCTCGGTGCCCTACTTTGGCATATATTTAAAGGGTCCTTCGTAACCCTCAGAACAGGACTTCTTTTCGCGATCCCGTCTCTGTTCCGCCGCCGCCGCCGCTTCCAAGATCGGGAGCACCAGGAGAACTCTTCCCGGCACCCTGCCGGAGGGGAGGATCACCACCGGGAGCTTCTCCACCACCATGGACGCCTCCCGGATGACTCGTGAGTAGTATCCCTTGGACCATGAGTCCATGACCAGTAGCTATGTGATGTTCTCCTCCCGTTCTTGTGCTTCACTAATTAGTCCTCGTGAGCTGCCCTACATGATCGAGGCACCTATGTAATCCTTATGCTGTTGCTATGTTGAGTTTGCTGGGATCCGATGGATTATGAGATTATGTTCAGATTGATCTTGAGTAATATATTTGATTCACCTCTTTTATATTTTAGTTCATAAGTAATTCTTGCATGTTCTCCATTGTTATTTATTGCTTTGGCCGAGTAGTAAGTAGTGACTCCAAGAGGGAACGTTATGCTCGATTGTGGGTTCATGCCCCTCGATGACTAGCTTGAGTGACAGAAACATGAGTCTAGGGGATGTGATGTTGCCACAAGGGGGAAAACAACGGTGCTTGTGCCCGCGGGTGCAAGGATTGTTTACTTTACACAAAGTTCTTTTAATGCAGTTGTCTATTGCATTGAGTTTACACTATGGGTGGGACTCGCAACTTAATATCAGCGAGATGTTCTGGATAGATATCTCAAGGTGGATGATTAGTAGTAGATATTGATGGATTTCGGTCTACTTACTTTGGCGTACCGCCCATGCTTTGAACCTCAACCTTTCTTGCAATGTAGTCAGCATTGGTTTGCGTTCGTGGTCCTGTCAATTGCCCAGGTGTAATTTGTTTACCTCACATAGCTGTTTTATCGTCTTTTGGGAGAGAGACATCACTAGTGAACATCATGAGACTCCGGTCCATATTACCATCATTGATCACATCCACTATTTACTTTTCGCTATTTTACTTACTATTGCAAAACACTATCTATCACTACTATCATATTGCTTTTAACCCTTTGTGAACTACAAGGCCGGAGAGATTGACAACCTCTCTGTACTCGTTGGGAGCAAAGTTATTTGTATCTATGTGCAGGTCCACGTTGATTTCTAATTGCGCCGTTAGCAATTGACACCTACTTGTTGAACCTAGGAGTCTCTGGGGATTCGATCCTTGGCATCTTTGCTAGGGGAAAACACTTCTACTTACTGCATCTTACACCTTCCACTTGGGGTAACCAACGAGGGGTTCGAGGCCCATCAACACTCAAAGACAAAGCACATTGAAATTCGTCAGCATTTCCTCAGAGATCATGTGATCAAGAAGGATATTGAAATCATTCATGTCAACACTGAGGAGCAACTGGCAGATATCTTCACTAAGCCCTTGGATGAGAAAAGGTTTTGCAAGCTGCGGTGTGAGCTAAATATCCTCGAATCCTCAAATGTCATGTGATTGGACACACATCCTAACGCTTATGCATTTTGACGACTTAGATGTGCAACACACTAAGTAATGTATGTCTTCAATTCATGAAGACTTACACTCTGCGTGTGAATACATTAATGTGGAAATTGACTCTGGAGCGCCACGATAATTGTGCATCGTGTCCTAGTCTAATACTTCCTATACGGTGGGTAACGCCACCACCAAACTTTTCTGAAGATTTCATTTGGCGTCATAACTGCTTTATCTTCACACTGTGTTTGTCTTCAACATTGTTTGTCTTCAAAACTCATTTTCTCAATGTTGTGTTAATTGGTGTTCTCTGTATACATATATATATGTTCTGTCCTCTACAACATTCACTTATAGCTATGTCTTCAAATTTTTCTTTGATCTAAGTGAATGTGATCGGACCTTGTTCCCCTCTATGCTATATCTCTCCAACTCTCTCTATCTCTTCATATGCATTCTATTGACACTTGTTGAATGTCTTCATTATGTCCTTGTCAGCTGAACATATAGAGACAAACATTTAAAACATTTTTAGTGCTATGTCCCTTTATGCCTGAAATCCGGAGGAATCGAAACGTCCATCCGACATATCTGGCGCGCGTGGGATCATGGCTCATCTCTCCATAAGATGCATGCCAGCCACATGTCGACCAAATGTGAACCGCCAGGGGCACCTGCGTAATTGCACTGCGCCATTGCCTCTCCTTATAAATATTCCACACCTCGCGGTCATTATTTCCTTCTCCCACCTCTCGCCACCTTGTTCAACCCTAGCGCCACCGCTAGCTCCAGTCGACGCCGGAGACGAAGCGCTTAGCTGCCGCGACCTCTTCGACGCCGTCTTCACGCCGGCCGTGGACCTTGTCCGCCGTAGGTGTCTTCTGCCGCCAAGTTAGGGCACGGGAGATCGATCTGCTCGGCATCCCACCTTTCTAGTCAAGCGATTATTCATTGTGGTAAATAGATCTCTATTTTTACCGTTGTTTTGATCCGTCAACTTCATAAATCTTCGCCACAAGTGGTTTCTGTTCTTTCTGAGATCTGTTTTTAGCTACTCATCTCTCATATGGTGCAAACATATTCACTTATGCGACACTACTAGTTAGATTCCTCACTTGTACTTATTCATGGATTCATACAAATCTGGAACCAACTCTCTACATATAAGTGAATGTCTTCGCACTATGAGGTCAATGTCTTCAATCCTCTTTTATCTTCAAAATCTTCTGAGAATGCATATGACCTCTTCCCCTTCCCTCGCATCTCTAATTCTGTCACGGGTACATGTCCATGGGGGAATCCCTTGGTTCTCATAGTTTGCATTCATTTGCAGAATTCTTACAGCGTCACATTGAATCACCTGAAGCCAGCTCTTGTCTGACTATTCACAGGAAGACAACTTGCAGTGTGCAGCCTTTCAGTCCTAACCATATGGCTTCAGAGAAACAATCCAAGAAGGGTGGCAGGCAGAGACGCACTAACACTGCCAAAGATCTTCCTCCTGATATATTTCAAATGTACAAGTCTGACCCAGAAGAATCCTACGGAGAACGCAAGTCTCGAATCCAATGGATTCGAAGATATTGGGCAGAGCAATGGTTTCAGTACAAGTTTGTTACCCCCGAGTATGCTACCAAGAATGCCATTCGTCCTCCATGGGGTGACATCGTCTATAAGAAGCTCCAGCCCAAGACTCAGTCTAAAGCCATTGCCAAGAGCTTCTTCCCATGCATGGTCAGAGGACCTATGCCTTTAGATGCTGACCCATCCAGTCTTCGATGGTGTCATGAAGATGAACTGTCTGAAGAGAACTACAAATTGGCCAAGAAATCTGCCACTCAGAACAGGAAAGAACTGGGCATCAACTTCAATCCTGGCCCATCTTGGCCACGGTCTGATGGCTCACGTGAAGCAAATGAAAACCGTGTTGGTCCATTCAATGACCTCGATGGATTGCTTTCCCACATTGCTGCTCAAAGGGCAACTGTGGAAGATGCAGCTGAAGACATGGAACCTGAAGTGGTTCCTGAGTGTGTGAAGCCAAAGAAGAAATCAAAGGCTTCCAAATTTGTTGGTGCCCCAAAAGCTTCAAATGTGAAGCCTCTGAAGATTGTACCTCCTAAATCCAGTGTGCAGTCTGAAGATCACTCTCGCATCTCTCAGCGCTCCAAGCAGCTTGTGAAGCCATCAGGTCAAGGACCCACTCCTGCAAGCATTTTGCAAAATGATGATGACATCATAGATATGTCCAGTGATGAAGATCTTGCTGATGATGCTTTGGAGCTGCTGATCAAGAGCAAGCAACAGGCTGAGACCTTCAATGATCTACCTGTCTTTGACGCTGAAATTATCAACAACTTCATTGATGAGTGGCTTGAAGATACCACTCTTTCACTTGATGATCTTCAGCTTCCTATTGACATCAGTGTAACCTTTCAAGGGTACATTGCTCAAGAACTGACTGTTGCACAGAAATTGATTGAGCAAAAGAACAAAACTGATCATGAGAAGGCTCTGTTCAAGAAGCACATGGCAGGCCTCAGCGCCAAAGAAGTCCAAGGCTTCAAGACCATGATGAATGACCTCAAGGCTGAATTTGGTAGGCGTCGTGAACAGGCAAAAGGATCAAGGGATCGTCTCAAGCACTATGCTAAGAAATGTGTCCAGGCTCACAATGAAGCTCTGAAGAGAAAAGCTCTTGGCCGTCCTGGCATTGATCCCAAGCTGGCTGCCAAGAAGCCCAAGAAGAACAAGAAGCCTACTGCAGAAGACACTGAACCTCCAAGGCAGGAAAGACCAAGCATTGTCTTCCCTGACAGCATGACTGGCGCAAAGCCAAAGGCCCCTTCTACAGCTTCTGCTCGAAAGAAGACAAGGCAAGCTGAAGCTGAAGCCAAGAAATGCAAGCATCATGATGCCTCTGCTGTTGTTCCCTCCAAGAAGAAGCAAAAGCTCAAGGCTTCAAAGGCTTCACAGCAGCCTCACCCTTCCTCCTCAGAACCATTGGTTGTTGAACCTATATTTGTTGCCCTACCTGCCTCCTCCAACCGAGAAAGACGTCTAGTTGTACATAAGCCTGTTCCCACAGAGGCTCCTCAAACTGAAGAGATCCCAGCTGCTAACTCCCCTGCAGCTGAAGACATTGGTCATGACGACAATGTGCATGATGATGTAGTTCTTCCTCAGCTTGAACCCCAACCTGTTCAATCCCCTGCTCCCACGGGCAGTGAACTCAAAAGCATTAGCGGTCCCAGAACGCCAATGACTCAGGATGAATACTGGGAAGAGCAACATCCAAACACCCCCCTACATGAAGTTATTCCTCGCACTCCGCCATCTTCAGCTACCACTCCGGTAGTTGAGACTCCGACCGCCACACCAGAAGATGACATGAAGAAGATCAATGCAGATGCCTCCCCAATTGCGTCGCCACAATTCCGTAGGCTTCGCAAAGGTCTCAGGCCTCAAGCCTCCATGTCAAGCATTCCTGAAGATGGAGAGCAAAACTCTAGCTCAGTGGCACGTCAAGTATTCCCTGATGACATTCCTTGAGGGTCTGCTCATGAATCTGAAGCCAAGCAGGATGAAGATATTTCGGCTGCATCAGCCGAAGAAGCACAAGAAGACACTCGTGAAGTCACACCCCCTCCACAAGATTCTGCTGCCCAAGAAGAAGTGCTTGGAGCGTCTTGCTTTTAGTTTCCTTTTTAGTTTTATTTAGCTTTGCTTGCTGTTCATAACGAGTTGGAACCCATCTTTCTTTGTGTGGGAGAGAAACACGCTCCACTTAAACCTAGAACATAACATGGGATTTTCATGCTTATCTTTGCTGTGTATGTTCTTTGTCTTTCAATAGCTACTGTCATGTTCAGCTCTTAGTTTTCATGCTTTAATTTTTAAAGAGCTTTTGTTTAGTTGGTTGCTGGAATTCTCTTGAGTTATCATGCTTATCTTGTTAAGAGAGTTGGCTTCTGTTGCACTGGTTGATATGTCTATGATAAAAATGCTTTGTGCATAATGGTGCTTAGTAGTTCATGTTTTCTTATGGTTAGTCTCAAATAGCTGGGGGGGGGTTCTTAATGTGTTATTGAAGTACCAACATGATTTGTTTGCCTATGATGTGGTATGGTTTAGTGATATCTTCCTCCAAGAATTTATTTTGATTGACTTGGCGTATGCTCACGCATATTTAAGACTGTAAAGAAAGTCTATCAAGCCTTGATGATCTTTAATTTCTTGTTGCTTTGTCGCTCTGCATGATTATGACCGTCATTGCTCTCTTAGTTGGTCGCTCCCAGTCTTTTGCTAACCTTCACTTGTACTAAGCGGACTGACTGCTTGTGCATCCAAAATCCTTTAAACCAGTTATGCCATATGAGTCCACCATACCTTCCTATACATGGTATTTACTTGCCATTCCTAACGAAGACTTTCGTGTACCATCTCGAAATTAATCAAAAAAGCATTTCTCTTTTGTGCCTCTGTTTTAGCTCATGAGGAAGTAGTAGTTAATTCATGATCTTTTTAAGTTGGACAAGCTTCACCCCGGGATTACATGTCTAATGTGCAAACCCCTAATACGAGAAGGAACTGGCAAAGAGTGCGCCCGGATCATTAAAAAATATAAAACAAACAAACCCTCCTTCACGCTTTGTTCATGAGAAATCAGAAAACTTTGGCAGTGATAAACAAAGGAGATTAAGGGGATGTGATCGTCCTCGTACGGGAGCCGTTCCTCGAAACTTGTCCAGCTCGAGAAGTAATTGAGTTATCTACTAGCATTCGTTGACGAAATATGCATCTCTAAAAAATAATTTTTACATCTGTTTTTAAAAACCAAGAGCTCTGCTACATGTTTAGTTTTTGTTTCCGACCACGGGTTTTCAACCTTGCCATCAAAAGCCACGGTTCGAGAGTCTCCACCTTCTTTCTTTAAAGCACCAACTGTTGAGAGCATGATTGTCATTCTGAGTGTAATGTGCATTGTCCCAAAGTACCATTGTCTTCTGCATGATTATGATATCGTTTATTCTGAAATCATTGTATCTAGTCGTCACTTAAACTTTGGAGGTGCCCTGCATTTATGTTTTGCTTCACTAAAGGGGGCAAGCGAGGTACCTGTGACGCCCGAAGACCGACGTCCCAGAAGATTCCAGAAGATTCCCGAAGTTCCAGACGTTCCGGGCTGCCCGTGTGTTTCTTTCGTGCTTGTGTTTTTATTTTTTTGCATTGCATCATGTCATCATGCCATCATGTCATTTTATTTTGCATCTCAACCTAATAAATTGTGTGGACCTTCGGTCCATTTAAATCGAGGGAAGGTGACTTCTCTTTATAACATATAAAAGCCTCTCGATAGTTAGGGAGCTATTTTAAAATATTCCAATTGTTTGGGATCACCGTAACACACTTGCAATATTTCCTCATGTCTTTTTCACTTCGAGTTCTCCTACAAAAACCTTGCCAATAATTCTTTCCGTTGTTTCGAGGTTCCTCCAAAAATTCGAACATTTTTGGACACTTCATTAATCACGTCTTAGTTCAAACCTATTTGAATTAAATTCAAATATGTTTGAATTATTTTCGTTCACGCCTTTTCTATTTTTCTCGGACCGTCCTCTTTTTAGGATGCCCGAGAAAAATACTCTCTTGTGCAAATTCTGCTCCTAACCCCCTCTATCTTTTTCTTTCTTTGTCTCTATTTTTTTTCTTTTCTCTCTTTTATTAAGAGAGCCCAGCCGGCCACCTAGGCCATCTCCCTCCTTCAGGCCTTTAGGCTCAGCAGCCTCTTGGGCATGTCCAACTCCCAGGCCGGCCCATCAATCCCTAACCCTAGCCCGATTCCCCCTCGTCCCAGCCTCGCTTCCTCGTTTTCTCTCCCTCCGCCGCCAGGTTCGATCGACCGAACCTTTTTCCCTCGAGCCGACCCCGCTCCTTCTCTTCGCTCTCCCCAGCGCTCGCGCTAGCCAGGCCCGCTCTCACCGCAGCGCCCCTTCGGTCTCCCCTCGAAGGCCCGAGCGCCGCCTCGCAGGCCTCCCCTCCAACCTCACCGCCCCGCCTCGGCCAGGCAAGCCGCGCCAGCCAGGGCAGCAGCAGGGCCGCACCCCTCCCTCCGGGCCTCCTCTGCGCCGAGCCGCCCTGCACTCCATCCGCCCGTCGACAGCGCCCCCATAGGCCGCCTCCAGAGCGACGGCTCCGCCCTGCCTCGTTCGCCGCCCTCCGTCTTCTGCGCTTCGCCAAGGCCGTCCTCTGCCTCTTCTTCGCCAGGACGAGCAGCTTCCTCTTCTGCCTCGTCTTGCAGCACCCCTGCCGCGCCCGAGCCCGACCTCCGCCGAGCAGCTCCCCCAGCGCGCGAAGCCCGTGCCTCCTCTCCATCATGTTGTGACGGCGGTTAGGGTAGACGTATGGCTGACTAAATAATGCGGGTCGGGTAGATCGTGGAGGTAAAATCGTGGCTCGCTCGCTAGCTTTCACGTTACCACGGCACCGGCGGTGGATCTCGACGTCAATCTTCTCTTTATTCGCGCGTTATCTGCTAGGGCAGTGAAAATACCTCAAATGGAATCGTGGCAAAGGGGCGCCAGTTCACACGCGACAACATTTCTTTGAAGAGGGGGCGTCACCGCCTCGCCAAGTTGCCATTTCCAAAATTGCAAGTCAGGAACGGTCGCTGTCGGTGGAGAAGAGGAGATTTCGTAAGTACCTGGTTCGTACAGTCTTCTTAAGAAAAGTACATGATTCGTAGTATATCTGATCTGACACCGACGGCTCACATATTCAGATGTCCACCCAATACTTCTCTACTTCGAAGGACAGGGAGTATACCAAAGTCAGAATACTTACTTAAAAGAATAGTAAGGCTGAGGTTCGCATCGACTTTGGATTTGGGCAATTCCTTTTATTTTCCACTAGATTTTGCTATTTTTACTGTTCGTTTTGACAGGTAGCAAAATAAGGACAACCTCTCAAAGAAGAGAAAGGCACGCAACACAGTTCATGAGTTCAGCAACCGCAAACCAAGCCGGCATCAGAATAATGCACAGAGATCTAGTGAGTAGAGTATGAAGTTAGATTTTTTTTTAAGAGGTGAGTATGAAGTTAGATTGAACATGAAACTGAAATAGAATGTCGTTTGTCTAGGGAACTGTGGCATGAAGAGGCTCATACTGTT
Organism: Secale cereale; assembly: GCA_902687465.1. Lineage (NCBI taxonomy): Eukaryota > Viridiplantae > Streptophyta > Magnoliopsida > Poales > Poaceae > Secale > Secale cereale. The sequence continues at coordinate 797,802,448 of LR738711.1, forward strand.
TTTATCCGGCTCGAAGAGACCCATGTGATTCGAAAAAGAGGCCCATGTTGTTCTTTGGGCTTGAAGAGGCCCATGTGATTAAAAAATAATGATACAAACACTCTCTTTGTCTACCACTCAAAAAAAGGACTCTCTCTTTGTCCGAAGACAGATTATGTTTCAGAATCGACATGATTTTCTATGATCAACCCCGATCATATATTAATCCTTGTATGAATAGTCAAGCATAAATTATATAGCATGTGCATTATGAAACTATTTCCTTCATGGAATTGATTTATGGTATAAGTTTTATCCAACAAATTCTAAACGATCAATCATGAATTACTGGTCAAAGATAGATAAGCTTGTCTGAACACATTATAGAAAGCCATGTGTTTTAAAATATAGATGGTACTTGGCTAACAAAAGTTGATCCAGCCATTCATTTCTATGTGAAGCGTGAATCTACGACCGGAATTGGGGGATAAGAAATTTTCTATTTCACAATGGGCATGCTTGGCGAGAGATAAAAAAATGCCTACTAGAATGGTGTTGGAGGATCACAAGTTTTAACTTGTGTAACAGAAATTATGTTGGCTCCCACGCTCCATGGAGCCTGTTTTTTGGTAATAATAATAATAATAAATTCTAGGTTCCAAAAAATTCTGACAAAAAAACATGCAGTCCTACAAAAGTATATTACTTGCCTGTAAAGTTTGACGGCCAAATACATTTTTGTGGGAGCTACAAAAGAAAACATGTATTTCTAGCACATGTACTATTCATTCTAAAATGACATGGTCTTGTTTTTATTGTACAACTTACATCAAAACGTATTCATAATGAAATTTTACACACATGTAGTATACATCTCTAAGTACTTGTGTATTTATTTTTAGATTTTCTTTGAAACTTAAAAGGTAAACTTTTGAATTTTTGAAATTTTTGGGCCCATGGAGCCCGAGAGCCAAAATTGTCTCTGTGTAAGTAGTTGCTTTTAGGTCTTACGTATTTGTAGTTTCTCTAAAATGCAACTAAGCGAACTAAACCTACATGGAAGTTAAATCTAGCAAGCAACATAACACAAGCCAAAGAAGCTAGAATTAAACGAAACACAGAGTATCGAAAATGCTGAATGGTCAAAAATGTCTACTATTCCCTCCGTTCACTTTTATAAGACCTTTTAGACATTTAAGACAACACCTAATACAGTTTAATTTCGGTTGTCCTAAAGGACTTGCAAAAGTGAACAAAGGGAGTAGAAGGGTGTTAGGCGGTTACAACTTTTAACTTACTAGCAAAGTGCTTGCGTTTTGCACCCGATCCAGAATAAATAAATATGTCCTCGAAAACCTAAAAAACAATTCAAATACCACTCAAACTTCTAAGGCTTCAGCCTAATTTGGGTTGTATAACATTACAAATATGATGGGTTTCACTCCAGTTTTAGTCTTCATACTCATTCCACTATACAACAATATATGATGGGTTTCACTCCAGTTTTAGTCTTCTTACTCATTCCACTATACAGCAATCCTCTCAACGGAAAAAGAAAAACACAACACCTACCTTTCAATTTCCAGCATAGAGGAAAATATGAAAAAGGCAGGGAAAGGGCACGGCAGCAACGCGGTGCTGGCATAATTGAAGCAGCCATGGGATATGCATTAGAAAATTTGAAGTTGGATCATAGTTCAAAATTTGAAATGCCGGAGGACAATGATGGGAGGGAAAGGTGGCTAGATGTTAGGGACTGGGAAGAAAGACTGCGGAGGGAAAACTTGTGAGGAAATGTTTGAGGGCTAAATTAATACAAGTTATTCGATCCATTTGGCATACCCCCGGTATATTGTTAGATGGTATGATGCTAGAACCCTCTAGATAAGGTGTTGAGTTCGACTCTTTGCTGGCTTGGTATCTTAATTCTGCCCCCTTTTGCAAAACATCCCACATGTGTAGAGAAGAGCAAGCGAACTCACCAACAACTCGAACCTTTAGAAGTAGGAAAGATGTAGCGGAAATTGTGTTAGCTCCCGATCTCAATGGAGCCCCGTTTTTGAAAAACTCAAAATCTTTTTTTTAGGTTTCAAAAAATCTAAAAATAATACACACATATCTACTAATGTATATTTCTTGCAGCGAAGTTTCACGACGATATACCTTTTTGTGTGAGATACAAAAAAACAAAAAAAAACATGTATTTCTAACATATGTATTATGCACTACTGTTAAAGTACATGGGTTTATTTTTAATGCACAACTCACATGAAAACCTATTTCATAAAGAAAATTTACAGACATGTAGTATATATCTCCAAATACTTGTGTATTTTTCAATTTTCTGAAACTTTAATTAGTCAACTTTTGAATTTTTGAAAATGCTGGGCTCCATGGAGCCTGAGAGCCAAAAACCCTCTCTTCTTAAGTACTCCCTTTGTAAAAAAATATAAGATCGCTTAGATCACTGGAGTAGTTACTTTTAGTTATAGGTTTTACATAATTTTAGGTTCTCTAAAATGCAACTAAGCCAATTAAACCTACATGCAAGTTAACTCTAGCAAGCGAACTAAACGAAACACAGAGCATAGAAGATGCTAGACATAATTAACCAATGTGAAGGAACACAAGATATGGTGGTGTTACCTCGAAGTTAACATCCTTGGGGCTTTCTAATCTCCGCTCGAGAGGCTTTGGACACAAAGACCTAACATTCTTCTTCTTGAGCTCTAGGCACAAGGTACCGACTCAACCACTAAGGATAGATCTTGATATAATTAATCTCCATGTTCATAAAGGTTTTCGGAGCCAATCCACAACATTGGAAGCTTCTGGATAGCTCCAGCTGTCTAGGAGTCCCTACAAGTCCAATAGTAACAAGATTAATGAAGAATTGGGAAGGGGGTCTCCTTTTTCATACTTAGTTACAATATTTGGGCTTCACAGAAGGTGTAAATAAGCTCCCAAGGGGAAACAATGGTGAATGAACACATATCCATCTAGTAGGCCAAGCCGGGGAAAAGGTTGGCTTATATAGGGCCCTCGAAATCCAGCCGTTACTTTTGCAAGCGCCCATCTTGGAGCCTCGTAGACAAAGATGGAGCTCTTGGGCTCTTATGTTCTCAATTTCAGCAAATCTCCTAGTCCAAAGCTCTAGGGTGTTTTCTGAGATTTCGGAGCCATGAGACGGAGTCAAGAGTCTGGGGCACTTATGGTCTCAATTTTGAACCAATTAGAGAGCAAATCTCCTAGTCCAGAGCCCTGGTTTATTTTTCAGATCACAGACATCCAAGGATTCCGGACCATACGAAGAGCAAACTCTCTGGTCTGGAGCCCAACACAGATATATATAGTTTTTTTGAGGCACATGGTTGCTGTAATAAAATGATTTTATTAGGATTTCTTGTTTGGTGGAAACTCTGATAGCGTGTTTGGTAACGATAGAGAGAGGTAATGTGGGTTTAGGGATGGGAGTTTGCCAATGATTGGGCATGGGGAATTGATTTTAAGTCTCATTCTTTTGTTTGGCACGTGAAGACAATTAGAAGTGGGAAGTTAAGAGAGAGTTAATTGCCCCTATTTGATTGGTGAGATTAAGCAGTGGAATAAACATGTTTCAACGATGTCTTCACTCATGGAGATGCCCAATTAACAAAACGTTTTTTTACCAGATTCCAATCCCTAGTTCAATTATCAAGGGTCCCGCGTTGACAGGGGACAGAGCAGAGACAAAGATGTCGCCCGCGTTAACTCGCAAGCGTTGCAGCGCTATGCGGAGGGTCAGCTCCTCCTCGTCGGCCTCCGCCTCACGGACGAAGGCGTCCCAGTGGTCCTCGTCGTCGGATCCACCGCCGTCATTGTTGTCGGTGCTCGACATTAGAACAGAGAGGGGAAGGAATGGATGGGAGTGGAGGAGAGTGGAGCAAAGAGTGAAGGGAAGCTAGGGTTTGGTTCAGATAGGGATTTAAGTGGAGACAAAGTGGGGGTCCGTGCGGGCCACATGGTGGGTCGAGCTGACGTGGCAGACACAGCCGGGCCTCCCCATACCCGCCCCCGATTTGGGCTAGGTTTGAAAACGGCCGGTTTGGGAGCCAGGCCGGGTCAAGTTTTCGTGGCTTCTAGATTAGCTTGGGGAGGCTGACTATAGGCTCCTACCAGTCGTCCTTGCCTCTCCTTTGACTGCAACGTGTCATCTCCCCCTTCAACGAGGTTCTTTCAAGCCCTCAACATCGATGTTGTGGCCTGTCGTGATCTTGCTGGCTTGAGCTCGGCTGGTGTCCAATTTGAGCAGGGTCGAAAACAAAAAAAGGCCCACCACCCCCGCAGGTCAACCCTCGTCTTTGGCCGCGACGCCACAGCTAGCCGCGTCAATGATGTCTCCGCCGAGGTCTAGACTTGGCCTCGCCGGGACGCAGCGACGGCGTCGCCCCATCTCGCGACCTCAGTTACAAAATTTTCAGATGACCAAGAAATAGTAAACGTTCAAGAATAAATATATAACATAGCCGAAAGGAAAATTTGCAAACAAAGTGCTTCCGAGGGAAAACTTGTTTCCAAATGCAGTACTCCTACCTACTTTTTTCACGAGAGGCCGCTGATCCTAGTAAATGCTTGTTCCGTTCATTAATTGGCGTCGACGCTGCATAATCACTCCACTTGACACGCCCAGCAGCGGACTGAATCTACGGACACACGAGCCATTCATGAAGTACTCTAGTAACTACGACCATGAGTAGGAGTAATCTTCTGCACTTGCAGGCAGGTGAGTAAGACTCACGTTAAGCTACGGCTACGGCTACGGCCTACGGGTAAACGTAGTCGCTGTACGGTAAATCCGGGGAGTATCGAACGCACCGGAAAAGGGTTATTAAAAAGAAATGTGCGTGTTTACTCACTGGTACGCCACCCTGCATTGACCTCGCCCCCTCAAGGCCTGAAACCTTGTTGTTAATTTGACAGTTTATCATTCGATTTAACTAAACTACACTGTGCTGTCGTTGACCAAAAGGCGTGGCATGACCTGGATAACCAGTAGCACACCATGTGGAGCAGAGGCACGGATTTGACTTTCAGTATTGCCAAATATCCAATGACAGCTCTGCCTAAGTTGCCGATTTGGAATTTAGGAGTACACACTCCTTTTTACACAGTTTATGGGTACTACTCCACATATTTTATCCTCATAGTAAATGTGGCAAGCTATCTCAAATTCAAAATTTTCGTAAAACAGCCGACACCTGGCAAAGAAAAAGTCATGGATACCACCCACTATGACTAGCGATCTACCTCAACAATCAACGCTCCAATTTTGACCAGACCCCCACCATCCCACGACACGATCGAGGACCCCCTTTAGGCTTTAGCCATCGGTAGCTGACTGACTGACAGATGGGCCCGGACCCCTCAAAAAAAAAAGACAGATGGGCCCGGCGATAAGGAGATCCCGACGTGCGACCCCATAACCCCGACACGTCGCCTCTATCCCAGCAAACCCGCCGCCGACTTTCCCAGTTTTTTACCGCCCGCCTTTCACCCTCTCTACCCCGCCCCCCGCCCACCCGCACCCAGACTCCCACTGGCAACTGGGCCCGCGAGCCCGCTGGCCCCACGCGCACAAACCTCTCGTGACGGCCAGGCCCCAGGCATTCACCCGCCGAGCGATTCGAAAAACGAAGGCGAAATCAAAACAGCGCAGACGAAGAGTGGGGAGGAGGAA
>LR738711.1:797809852-797855205 GCA_902687465.1 Secale cereale
CCCCGCCCCCCGCCCACCCGCACCCAGACCCCCACTGGCAACTGGGCCCGCGAGCCCGCTGGCCCCACGCGCACAAACCTCTCGTGACGGCCAGGCCCCAGGCATTCACCCGCCGAGCGATTCGAAAAACGAAGGCGAAATCAAAACAGCGCAGACGAAGAGTGGGGAGGAGGAAAAAAAAAACTGCGACGAGCGCAGCGCAGCACACGACCCGTCTCTCTCGCTTCCTCCTCTTCCCCTCCCCCGTCCCGGTCGCGGTCGCGCACGCCTCATCGCCGCAAGCAAAGGCCAAGGTGACAGGAGCTCCTCGCGGCTCTCTCGGGGCGTCGCCGTCGGCGTGAGGGGAGCGGGATCCGGATCCCGCACGGCGGAGCGGTCCCCGGCCGCCTCGCCGGATCGCCGGAGACAGTGTAAGTAGCCGCAGCTATTGAGTTCGGTCTTCGGCGGCATGCGTTTGAGTTTATAAGTGATTTTTTTTTGCCACCCTCTCCGCCTGCAGGTGCTGTTGTCGATTCGGTTGGGGATTTTTGGAGTTTGAGGCGGGATTCAGAGATGGAGGAGCTGCTGGGCACGGAGATCGGGAAGCACGACTACGACTGGTGATGCGCTAGACCAATCATTATTCCCGTTTGCCAGTGATCTGATTTGCTCAATCTGTGTGCGATTTCATGTTTTCCCCCTCTGCAACGGCCCAAGCTTATTGTAATGGCTGCAGTGCTGTGTTTTGAATCTGTGGTGGTGCCCCAATCATGGTAGGGTAGGTTATGTCAAGCGTGATTGTTTCTGGTTAAGATTGCGCCGGTACCGAATAACAGAAGCAGTTTGGTTTAGTTAGGACTTTGGATTAGTTCCAACTGGATGGATGGTTGGTCGGTGGGCTCCTTCTTATAGCAGAACAAAGCATGGGGCATGACACGTAATGCATATCGCTTTATTATCTTGGAATGGCAAAATAGATAAATGCCACAGCAATTAGGCAGGCCGATAGCATTGCCAACTTTAGGACATCCTAAATTGGATAGTGTAACACTCCAATTGCACTGCCACAGAGAGTCATTGCACTGCCAAAACCATTTAGGAATAACTCAAGGTTGGCCCTGCAGCAACTGGCGGTCCATAAATATAGCTGATAGATTTCCAATCTTAGTCTGGTTGAGTTCGCCATTTTTTGTGTAATTACTGCACTGTTTCAGTTGCAATTATGTAGTGACCTATAAAACCCGTACCACATCTTATACTGGGGTGAGATAATTAAATGGCTATCAATATGTACGATAAGAAGTTTATTTGGATGTCATTCGCATGAGCAATGCTTGCCAAAATATGTGGTGTTTTGCTGTTGGATGAGATATATGCTTCTCATGCTCAAGTGTTTTGTGCTTCGGCTTTTTATTGATAAAACTTTTATGATTTACATAACATGTGAATGCATTCCTCAGGCTTCTTACTCCCCCGGGAACACCCCGTGCTCCTACACTGGAGGTTGCTGAGAAAGCCCCACCATCAAATGTGCCTAAACGGGCCGTCACTAGATCGTCCTCAACCACCAGAGCATCAAGGGTTGGTACTATTTGCTTCAGATATGTTTGCATTCTGGTGGTTCAGCTTCCATTATTAACTTGTAGTTTAAAGGAAGTATATCTTGCTTTATTGGCCTGTTAAATGCCTGTCAATGTCCCTCTATGCACATGTTACGGGTCGTACATGTAGAACTAGGAATGCACTGGGTCCAGAGTTCAAACCTCAATAGGTTCAAGACTCAAGACTAGGTTGTACAAAACTACAGTCACACGCATGCACGCGGCATTGGTGACCATTTTAATACTGCATGCCTGAATTGAAGATGTTGTTTTATGAACAACTTACTGTACTTAACTAACCTATAGTAGTTAATAGTTGAAGTAAATCAGTAGAGTCATTCAAACCCTGCCTACTGAATGCACCATATCATCTGTGTGTATTCACTGCTGCGTATTGTTGCTATAGTGTTGGTTTTCCTCTCTAGTTTTTCTTCACCAGGCATAGTTTGAAAGGGGTTTGCATGAGCCTACAAGCCCAAGGGATTTCGCTAAGTTCTTTTATTTAGTATGATCCGATGGACAATAATGTAAAATCATGTTTTGAAGGATTCTATGTAACTTGAATAGTTGTTCAGGCCAATTACTTCTGACCTGCAACTGCAATCTCACTGTAGTAAAAATGCATGGTCTCTCTATGGCCTTTTTGCTGACAACTCTCGCGTGGATTTGATCTCCCGCCCAGCCTCCACAGTCTCCACTTTTATTTCTTTTGTCGAAAAAGCCACCACAGTCAGCGGCTAGCATCACTGACTGATGTTTTTTGGCCATCCATGCTGTCCCGGCAGCGTTGTGCAAGGGCACTTCATCCCTCATCCTGTTAACTATTTGGGAGATCTGGAGGCACCACAACGTGCAGGTCTTCAACAGCGTCCCCCCTGATGCGCACTGCCTGCTCACAAGCTACTGCGTGGGCAGAAGCCGGGGCGTCAGGCCTCAGGAGATTATTCTGGCTGCCCATACCGTGTTGTAGTCTTTTTTGGTGTTCTAATGGCTGTAACAAGTGCCAGCCTAAGCCCCAGGCTTGTAACACACACTAATTCCTAATTCATGCATCGGCACACAAAGCTGTTGTGTTTTCTCACAAAAAAACTGATTGCTGATCTTACAAAGGCAGATAAAGGTGAAAGAAAAGTTTTATACATCCTGGGAAATTCATAGGATATTGTAACACATCTTAATTTCAGGCTTCGTAGGTATAAATTCACTTTTATGGACCATAATATCTTGGTAAAGTTGCAACGAACTCTATGGAAGTGAAAAGGAGTAATGTTAATTTAGGCAAACCTCTTGTTCTTTTATTTAGGGTATGCTATGAAGATCAACAGAATACATAGCATTCAGGCGTTTGGTCGATTGTCTGTACCATTGGACTTCTGTTAAGTAATTTTGGAATGTTTTGCAATGTTACACATGTGCTCCCATGTTCATATGCTAAACCTTTCTTTTCTGTACAATCTACGGCAACTATTGTCCAGTGAAAGCAACTGAGTCCAACGTAGTTTGTAATGGGGCAATTCACATACTTGGTATAATTGTATTGCACTGTTTCTCATCTAACCAACCATGGGAACATACTTATCTGTACAACTTTTCCTTGACACCTATTATTTCTTAGTTGGCTATATGGTGATGATCATAATCATAACTAACATAAATGCATCATGTTTTTGTTTCAGCTTTCTGTTCATGAAACAGAGAATGGGCATTCAGCAGCTCCCAATAGACCAGTGCGAAGCATGTCCCGCCCTTCAAACAGGTCATCAGTGCTCACTCCAAGCATTTCTTCTGTCAGTTCGAGACCTACTACCCCGACCAAGAGGACTAGCACTCTTCCCTCTTCAAAGCCATCAGCTCCAGCTTCACGTCCAGTGGCAGCACGATCATCTACTCCAGTCAAAACCCGTCCACCTACCCTGGACAAAACTCGTCCATCTACTCCAGTCAAAAACTGTCCTTATGGTTCCGGCTCCACGGCCAACTCAACCTCTGTGAAGACCACATCTGCACAGAACTCAAGGTCATCAACTCCAACCTCTCGGCCCCAAAGCGTTTCCAGCTCATCATCAAGCACAGCTCCTTCACTGAGTCGTCCCAGCTCATCCTCTGGTAGAATTCCTGCAATTTGTCGTACTAGCTCCTCCTCAAGTACAGCTTCAGTGACCCGTTCTAGCTCTCGGTCGTCTACACCTACACGCCAGCCTATCATGCGTCCATCAGCTCCATCCATAGCCCGCTCACCTTCAGTTGGGAGGATTTCTGGTAACAATAACTTAACATCTAGTGGACGATCTGCAGCCAGTCGTGGTCGAATGTCAGCACCTTCATCAGCGCCATCATCCCGTCCAAGTTCCCCAAATACACGTCCGCGAGCCCCAGTTAGGCCACTAGATATTCCAGATTTTCCAAGTGATACTCCTCCTAACCTGAGGACAAAGCTACCAGAAAGGCCACTCTCTGCTGGTAGAGCACGTCCAGGAATTGGTTTGGGAACCAGGTCAACCCTGAATGCTGAACCAGTTACCTCAGCTCCCGTGAAGAAGATATCTGTGCCTGCTATTACTCGAAATAAGTTTTCTGATGCACCATCCAAGACACCTTCTCTTACCAATGGACACCAGAATCGACAAACTGAGAGATCTGTTATGGACGGTCAGCCTGCTAGACCCTCTCGGTCTGCCACAAGTGAAGAAAATGGATTTGGCAGGACCATATCAAGGAAGTCACTTGACATGGCAATCAGGCACATGGTATGTCCAGCCCTCATACTTACATTATCTGCGGCAATGCCATTAGAAGTTGACAACCTTTCTTTTCGCTTATGTGATGCTTTCAACAAATTATTGTGTTCACTGCATGGAGTCATCTCTAGACTATTGACTGGGGTGCTCTAGAAGAAATTTAGGATGGTTTGTGAGCTGTAATATAAGCCTAGAACCTATTGCACTATTAATCTGATGCAGTTTACTACTCCCTCCGTCCCAAAATATAAGAACGTTTTTCACACTACCAAAATATAAGAACGTTTTTCACACTAGTGTAGTGTGAAAAACGTTCTTATATTTTGGGACGGAGGGAGTAGCTAGTACTCTATAATAATTGGGGGTATTATTTAGAAGAAGCTGAACTGCCCTTATTTATGACAGGACATTCGACATAACTTAGGTGGCATCCGAGGTGCATCTCTATTTCCTCATAGCATCCGGTCTTCGGCTCCCAAGGGCCGTTCAGCTCGGATGTCCGATCCTGGCCATCACACCTCAAATGGCGAGCAGGACGCATATGCCGACAGTGGCAGCATCAACGGACACTTCTCCGGTGATTCCATTGGAGCCCTTTCACACTACGGTGGGAGCTCAACTGACTCCCCAGACAGAGAGAGCATGGGAACTAAAGAGACGCTGAGTGAACTGGATATGTATGGCAGCTCAAGGTACGAGGAGATGCTACTAAGGGAGGACACGAAGAGCACGGACTGGCTGCACAGCGTCGACGACAAGTCGGACCAGAGCCCCGTGTTCGATCACCGGTTCGAGCCGCTCCCGGAGCCGTTCGGTCCGCTGTGATGGTTACCGTCTGTAAAGGATTCATCCCTCCGGTGGTTTGTTTTGTTCTTTGCATGCAGTTGCGAGGCTGTATGCATTCTGCTCTCTTTAGATGATGAAGGAAGAACCTTATTGCTTGACGGCCTTTTTATTGATAGATGCACAGACACACCCACGCAGAGTTGTACGTATGTTGTTACCTCATTCGGTCTGGTCTTCCATTTCCCCCATCTTTTCATGTATCTGCTCTGAAAGATGGCAAGATTGTGGGGTTTTCACTATGTACCACTAATATCTGGAGATTGGAGGCTCCAAGTGCGGGAACACTACTTGTTTATGTTTATAAACTTTTTCTTACGAAAATACCGTCACCTTGTTCCTAGTCTCGCACAGTGATTTTTTTTGCAAGTTAAAAGGAATCCAGTGTGGGTGCACTCACAACTCACGTGTTTAAGCTTCAGAGTCAACCATGATGGCCACGTTGACGTCCAGTCGCTGTGATGTACTGTACGTCGTGATACCTGTTGATTAGTCACTACGAAAGTTACCTAAATTTACTCTTCTTTTGTTTCCCCAAGGAGTTCCATCTTGCAGGGAGGTCTTGTCGTTGGAGTTTACCTGTCTGTCTTTTCCTGTTAACTTTGTAGGGAAACTAAGAGATTCACATGGCCATGTTACCACCTTCCTACTAATTTTCCTGTGTAGGTCTTGTCCGACGTGCTGTCAGTTTGGGGCCTCCGCGATCCGACTTTACGGATGGGGTTGGGTTGGGTAGGCTGGCCTATTGATTATGTAAGCCAGCTTTGGAATGGCTTCAGCTGCAGATGAACGCATAAATATTTCACCCATTGTCAGTTTTTTTTAGCGGGTGCCCATTGTCAGTTTGTTGCCGGGTGGTAAACCGAGAAATCGCAGCGGGCGTGTGTGGATGCAAAAGCTCGACGAGTGTCTGTATTTGAGCAAGTAGTATAATAGTGCGATGTTATTTACTTGGCACGAAACACTCGTGTTCCTTTTGTTCCGAGGTGCTCGAGGATGCCTCCCGATAACAGGGTGATTACCTTTTCAATCCTACCACATCCTAGTGGCAAAGCGATACTCCTACTTTGCAAGCTGCAATGGTCAATATAGTAGTTTTATGCTTTCTGGTTTCTAGGCTTCTGCTAGCAAGGTTGTAGGAGACGGAATGAAAAATGACACGGTACCAATCTACGGAGTACGAGATACTCCCTCCGTCCGGAAATACTTGTCATCAAATTGAATAAAAGGGAATGTATCTAGATGTATTTTAGTTCTAGATACATTCCTCTTTGTCGATTTTTTTTTTTGAAACAAGGCAAAAGACTTGCCATTTTCATTGATTAAGAAGAAACAAGAATTGCCTGGTTAATTGACGGAAAACCGGGCTAAAACCGATACAAACCAACCCATGTAACATGGGTACCACCGGCCAACCTGGCCACCGACATGGGATCACAGAGCTACAAACAGCTGCATCGAAACCAAGACGGCACATGCCAACAGAAGGCCACACGCGCGAACAACTGACAGCTCCGACTCTGACGACGATCATCACAATGGAAATATGCAGGACTTGCGCCGACCGTGCCCGCCGTAGCCGACCATCGAGCGTCTGTCATCGTCACCGCATGGGCACACTCCACCGCAGCTCCGACTTTAAAACAACCAAGCGATCAACGGAAGAGCACTTCGGACACGCCGGGAAGATCCGACTACCGAAGCCCTAGCCGCGACCAAGCTCCTCTCGACGCCGTCATCGTTGCCAAACAGAAATCAGCGCCCCTGAAATGATCGCCTCAGCAAACAACGCAGCGAAGATGCCGCAAACCACGCGGCGAAGATGCCGCAACCCATACGGCGAAGATGCCGCCATCCACTGGTCTCCAGGTTGTGGCCGGCTCCGAGACGATGCCCCCAAGGAGGAAGAAGACGTGAAGGCGCCTTCATCGCCCGATCTCGAAGATCTGAGGTTTCCCTCCGGAGCCAAGGCCACGGGGAGGGGAGAGGAGCACCACACAACAGCAACGCTTCCAAGAAAGTTCACGACGCCCACGGGCGTCGCCGTCGCCAGATCCGGCAGAGGCCAGACATAGGATTTCTCCCGGAGATGCTCAACCACCACCTGTCCGCACCAACACAGCCAACGAACCCCATCCTGCCAAGGCCGATCTCGAACTGGCCGTGGGATCCCGAGACCCACCACACCCAGATGCACGCACCACCCCCTAGCCGAAGCCGCTACCACCAAATCCGGGGCCGCCGCCCCGGCAGCCACCACCATGCCGCAAGCCACGCCGGGCTAGCAAGCTGGCCAGCTCCTAAGCACCAAGCCGGAAGGGGGGGCCGCCACCCCGCCCCAACCCACCGAGCAGGGCTGCCGGGCCGCAGCCGGAGCAACCCACAGCAGCCGCAGCACCGTCGGGAGGGGGCCTCGTCAAGCAGCTAGGAGCCGCCGTCCGCATCCCCACTCGCCGGATCCACGCGCAAGGAGCCGCCGAAGCGCCATCAACCACCAAGACATCCCCGCCAGATCCCGTCGAGGGGCTGCAGGGCCGCACCCGACGCACGCGCACCCAAGCCCCAAGCCGCGGCAGCATCACCTGGCCGCGCCCGCCCGCGCAGCTCGCGTCGCCGCGCCGCCTCGAGCGCCAGCGCGCCCGAGATCCCGTTGGAGAGGCCGGCCCGCGCCACACCATCTCGAGCGGGAGGAGGGAACAGGACCCCGCCGCCGCCGAGCCGCGCGGGCTTCGCCCGGCGACTCCTGCCGGCGGCGGCGAGGGGAGGAGGCGGCGTGGTGTGTCTAGTGGCGGCGGCGAGGGTTCGCTCCTGGCCGCCCGCGGGAGCGACCGAGGAGCTGTGAAAGTGTAGACCCCTCCCGTCTATACAAGTGAAGGCCAACGATGACACCTTTTGTCGATTTTGATGATAAGTATTTTTGGACGGATGGAGTACAATACAACCCTCACTTCGTTGGCATAAGAAATCCGGGAATCGTAGGCCAAACGACCTGTAATCTACGGTAGCTCGGCGTAGAGCAGCAAATTATCTGAACCATTCCCTGAATTGTTACCGTTCACCATTGGAGATGGGACCTCGTCGACAACCATCCATTCCAGTCGCCGCTGTGCTGGTCCTCTGAACGCCGGTGGAGATCTCACAGTAACAGAGACGTCAGCGATGCATGCTTTTCGTGCCGCGTCGGCCTCTACACATTCTTCGCCAACCACCGTGGTACCATCGCAACCACAAACTACCTGTAACATGAATCAATCAATCAATGCATGGTACTGTTACTGCTACAGCACCCGCCCCCGGTGCTCCCTCCGTCAGGCCATCCATCGAGATGGGGTGAGAACGAGCCGCCGCTCGCGGTACGCCGGTCGGTCAAAGACGACCTGTATGTACGCACGCGTGAATGGCGTACCCGTTGGCGTCCATCGTACTCCCAGACTCCCAGTCCCAGCTGGGCCAGCATAGCGCAGCGTGCTGGAACGTGTAGCGTGGAGTGACTGCTGTTGCTACGTACTGTAGTCTGTAGCCGGCTAGCTGTAGGCCTGTAGATGGAGGCATTGAGGGCAGGAGCCAGGCCGCGGAGCTTTGGCATTTTCGGGGAAGAAGCCCATGTGGTTCGTGCTGCTGCTGGCCTGGCCTACTACCATCTCGGTGCTCTGTCCGAACCAGCAATTTTGAACGAAAATTTAGTACTCCAGGATTAAACGCGATGGAAGCAGCGTACAACGGAGTTATTATACCGTGTCTGGGATGGACTCCATTTGTGGTAGAGCACGCGTCAGTGGTCAGTGCCCGTGGTCCCTTGGCAGCTGTACAATGGATTCGGATCTCTCTCGGCACCGATCGCAGGCAAACGCTCCGAGATGGCCGTGCAGGTGCAGGTGCAGGTGCAGCACCGCAGTTGATGCGCGCCGGGCCTATCCCTGTACCGCCGTGTCCCCTCCCCTCCCCTCTCCCGAAACTGGGGTCCGTAAACAAAGCCACACACCTCGTCGGTGCACCCACGCACTCATCGAATTTCACTTCATCGAGCCTCAGGGTACAACCACCGGTATACTACTATATGATGAATTGATGATCCAGAGTTTTATGTGAAAAAATAAATGGTCCTTTCAGAATGTTTTTTGCCTGCAAATGACGTTTTTGAGTACCACCTCAGTCCTGATTTACTAGTCCTCATCATATTTTTGTTGGAAATAAAAGCAAATTACTACAAGATTTAATCCGAATAAACAGAAAATAAATCATGACAACAATAGCAGAGATTAACTAGTGCACCGCCAGCCGGAGCCTGATACGTCATCAACGTATCTATTTTTCCAAACCCTTTTGCCCTTATTTTGGACTCTAACTTGCATGATTTGAATGATACTAACCCGGACTGACGCTGTTTTCAGCAGAACTACCATGGTGTTGTTTTTGTGCAGAATAAAAAGTTCTCGGAATCGCCTGAAAATCAACGGAAAATTATTTTGGAAAATATAAAAAAATATCTGCAAGAAGATCCACACCGGGGGGCCCAGGGCCTGTCCACGAGGGTGGGGGCGCGCCCCCTTCCTCGTGGGCCCCCTGGTGCCTTACCGACGTACCCCCAGACCCTATATCTTCACTTTCGGGGAGAAAAAAATCAGGAAGAAGGAATTATCACGTTTTACGAGACGGAGCCGCCGCCAAGCCCTAATCTCTCTCGGGCGGGCTGATCTGAAGTCCGTTCGGGGCTCCGGAGAGTGGAGATCGTCGCCATCGTCATCATCAACCTTTCTCCATCACCAATTCCATGATGCTCACCGTCGTGCGTGAGTAATTCCATCGTAGGCTTGCTGGACGGTGATGGGTTGGATGGGATCTATCATGTAATCGAGTTAGTTTTGTTAGGGTTTGATCTCTAGTATCCACTATGTTCTGATATTTATGTTGTTATGACTTTGCTATGCTTAATGCTTGTCACTAGGGCCCGAGTGACATGATTTCAGATCTGAACCTATTATGTTTTCATGAATATATGTGTGTTCTTGATCCTATCTTGCAAGCCTATAGTCACCTACTATGTGTTATGATCCGGCAATCCCGAAGTGACAATAATCGGGACCACTCCCGGTGATGACCATGGTTTGAGGAGTTCATGTATTCACTATGTGTTAATGCTTTGGTTCGGTACTCTATTAGAAGGAGGCCCTAATATCCCTTAGTTTCCAATAGAACCCCACTGCCACAGGAGGGTAGGACAAAAGATGTCATGCAAGTTCTTTTCCATAAGCACGTATGACTATATTCGGAAATACATGCCTACATTGCATTGATGAACTGGAGCTAGTTCTGTGTCACCCTAGGTTATAACTTCTACATGATGAATTGCATCCGACATAATTTCCCATCAGCGATCAAATGCCTACGAGCTTTTCCTATATTGCTGGTTGCTTATTTACTTTTTCGTTGCTACTATCACAAAAACTACAAAACACTATCGTTACTTTTATTGCTGCTACCGCCACTATCATATTACTTTGCTACTAAACTATCTTGCTACAGATACTAAGTTTCTAGGTGTGGTTGAATTGACAACTCAGCTGCTAATACTTAAGAGTATTTTTTGGCCCCCCTTGTGTCGAATCAACAAATTTGGGTTGAATACTTTACCCTCGAAAACTGTTGCGATCCCTTACACTTGTGGGTTATCAAGACTATTTTCTAGCGCCGTTGCCGGGGAGCATAGCTCTATTGCTTAAGCCACTTGGGATTTATATCTGTTGATCACTATGAAGAATTTGAAGGACTCAAAAACCAAGATCTTACCCTCAACTACGAGGGGAGGTAAGGAACTGCCATCTAGCTCTGCACTTGATTCTCCTTCTGTTATGAGTAAACTTGCGACACCTACTCCTGCTATTGAATCTGATATGTCGTATGTTCTTGATGATGCTACTTCTGCTATGTATGATGAAACTACCTCTATGCTTGATACTGTGCCACTAAGTGAATTTCTAGATGGACAAATTGCAAAGGTTAGGGAGAATGCAAATGTTGAAACTGATGATATTTATGAAAGTGATGATGAAACTACTCCCAATAGATATGAATTGCCTGTTATGCCTGAGGGTTATGTTATGGATGAAGAAACTGCTAGAGACTTTCTTGCTTGCAATGATAGATACGATTTTAAGAAGTTATTAGCTAAGCTGAAAGAAAAGTCCTTGAATGCTAGAATGAAACATGACCCTGCTTTTGCTACTTCACCTATTTGTGTTACTGATAAGGATTATGAATTATCTGTTGATCCTGAGTTAATTACTTTGGTTGAATCTGATCCTTTCCATGGCTATGAGTCTGAAACTGTTGTGGCACATCTTACTCAGTTGAATGATATAGCCACCCTGTTTACCAACGATGAAAAGATTCGTTACTACTATATCCTTAAGCTATTTCCTTTCTCATTAAAGGGTGATGCTAAGACTTGGTTTAATTCTCTTGATCCTGGTTGTGTGCGTAGTCCCCAGGATATGATGTATTACTTCTCTGCTAAATATTTTCCTGCTCATAAGAAACAAGCTGCCTTACGGGAAATATATAACTTTGTGCAAATTGAAGAAGAGAGTCTCCCGCAAGCTTGGGGGAGGCTTCTCCAATTACTTAATGCTTTGCGTGATCATCCTCTTGAGATGCATGATATACTTGATGTCTTTTATAATGGACTAACCGATGCTTCCAGAAACCACCTGGATAGTTGTGTTGGTTGTGTTTTCAGGAAAAGAATAGTTGAACAAGCTGAATTACTATTGAACAATATGCTAGCCAATGAAAATAATTGGACACTTCCTGAACCAGCCCCTAAGCCAACTCCGAAGAAAAGACGTGTTCTATTTCTCAGTCCTGAAGATATGCAAGAGGCAAATAAATCTATGATAGAAAAAGGTATTAAAGCTGAAGATGTTAAGAATTTACCTCCTATTGAAGAAATACATGGTCTTGATAACCCGACACAGGTAGTAAAGGTAAATTCTCTTTATAGATTTGATGAAGGTGATATTCCTTGTTATAAGTCCGCTAGCCAATGTCTAGATGAGTTTGACAATTTTATTGTGAAACAAGAAAACTTCAATATTTATGGTGGTAGACAATTACAACACAATGCTTATATGATTGAACGCTTGAGTGATTATATGTCTAGAGCTAAAGGTGAACTGAAACTTTTTTTTTGACTATATACTACAAGGCAAAAGCCTCACAGCCCACTTTATTGAAAAAATAGAATAATATCTGATTACAACAAGAGTTAGAAATACTTACATGAGAAAACTAAACAAAAAGCCTAAGGTAAGTTAGTTAGCCAATTCCTGTAGCTATCCTTGTATTTACATTTGATCCTATGAGATAAAAGGGTCATGTGTTGGGGAACGTTGCATGGGAAACAAAAATTTCCTACGCTCACCAAGATCAATCTAGGAGATGCACATCTACGAGAGGAGAGTTGGATCCACATACCCTTGTAGATCGCTAAGCGGAAGCGTTCAAGAACGCGGTTGATGGAGTCGTACTCGCCGCGATTCAGATCGCCGAAGATCCTAGCACCGAACGGACGGTGCCTCCGCGTTCTTCACACGTGCAGCCCGGTGACGTCTCCCACACCTTGATCCAGCAAGGAGAGAGGGAGAGGTTGGGGAAGACTCCATCCAACAGCAGCACGACGGCGTGGTGGTGGTGGAGGAGCGCGGGACTCCAGCAGGGCTTCGCCAAGCGCTGCAAGAGACGAGGAGGGAGAGGGGTAGGGCTGCGCCAAGAGGGAGACGTTCTCGTGTGTCTAGCAGCCCCAAAACCTCACATATATATAGGGGGAAGGGAGGGCTGCGCCCCCTTTAGGGTTTCCCACCCCTAGGGGTGCGGCCAGCCCTAGAAAACCCATCTAGGGTGCGGCCAAGGGGGGAGAGAGAGGGGGCGCCCTAGGGTGGGCCTTAAGGCCCATCTGGACCTAGGGTTTGCCCCCCTCCCCTCTCCATGCGCCTAGGAACTTGGTGGGGGGGCGCACCAGCCCCCTTGGGGCTGGTCCCCTCCCACACTTAGCCCACGCAGCCACCTGGGGCTGGTGGCCCCACCTGGTGGACCCCCGGGACCCTCCCGATGGTCCCGGTACATTACCGATATCGCCCGAAACTTTTCCGGTGACCAAAACAGGACTTCCCATATATGAATCTTTACCTCCGGACCATTCCGGAACTCCTCGTGACGTCCGGGATCTCATCCGGGACTCCGAACAACATTCGGTAACCGCGTACATACTTTCCCTATAACCCTAGCGTCATCGAACCTTAAGTGTGTAGACCCTACGGGCTCGGGAACCATGTAGACATGACCGAGACAACTCTCCGGCCAATAACCAACAGCGGGATCTGGATACCCATGTTGGCTCCCACATGTTCCACGATGATCTCATCGGATGAACAACGATGTCAAGGATTCAATCAATCCCGTATACGATTCCCTTTGTCTATCGGTATAGCACTTGCCCGAGATTCGATCGTCGGTATACCGATACCTTGCTCAATCTCGTTACCGGCAAGTCTCTTTACTCGTTCCGTAACACATCATCCCGTGATCAACTCCTTGATCACATATTGTGCACATTATGATGATGTCCTACCGAGTGGGCCCAGAGATACCTCTCCGTCATACGGAGTGACAAATCCCAGTCTCGATTCGTGCCAACCAACCAGACACTTTCGGAGATACCTGTAGTGCACCTTTATAGCCACCCAGTTACGTTGTGACGTTTGGTACACCCAAAGTATTCCTACGGTATCCGGGAGTTGCACAATCTCATGGTCTAAGGAAAAGATACTTGACATATAGAAAAGCTTTAGCATACGAACTACACGATCTGTGCTAGGCTTAGGATTGGGTCTTGTCCATCACATCATTCTCCTAATGATGTGATCCCGTTATCAACGACATCCAATGTCCATGGTTAGGAAACCGTAACCATCTATTGATCAACGAGCTAGTTGTCTATAGGCTCACTAGGGACATGGTGTTTGTCTATGTATCCACACATGTATCTGAGTTTCCTATCAATACAATTCTAGCATGGATGATAAACGATTATCGTGAACAAGGAAATATAATAATAACCAATTTATTATTGCCTCTAGGGCATATTTCCAACAGTCTCCCACTTGCACTAGAGTCAATAATCTAGTTCACATCGCCATGTGATTAACACTCACAGGTCACATCGCCATGTGACCAACATCCAAAGAGTTTACTAGAGTCAGTAATCTAGTTCACATCAATATGTGATTAACACTCAATGAGTTCTGTGTTTGATCATGTTATGCTTGTGAGAGAGGTTTGTAGTCAACGGGTCTGCAACATTCAGATCCCTATGTACTTCGCAAAACTTTATGTCATATCGTAGATGCTGCTATCACGTTCCACTTGGAGCTATTACAAACTGTTGCTCCATTATACGTATCCGGTATCTCCACTTAGAGTTATCCGGATAGGTGTTAAGCTTGCATCGACGTAACTCTTTACGTCGAACTCTTTATCACCTCCATAACCGAGAAACATTTCCTTACTCCTCTAAGGAAAATTTTGACCACTATCTAGTAATCCACTCCTGGATCACCTTTGTACCCTCTTGCCAGACATGTGGCAAGGCACACATCAGGTGCGGTACTTAGCATGGCATACCGTACAGAGCCTATGACAAAAGCATAGGGGACGACCTTCGTCCTTCCTCTTCCTTCTGCCGTGGTCATGTTTTGAGTCTTACTCAACTTCACACCTTACAACTCAGGTAAGAACTCCTTCTTTGACTGATCTATTTTGAACTCCTTCAAAATCATGTCAAAGGTGTGTGTTCTTTTGAAAGTATCATCAGGCGTCTTGATCTATCTGTATAGATCTTGATGCCCAATATGTAAGCAGCTTTATCCAGGTCTTCCTTTGAAAAACTCATTTCAAACAACCCTTTATGCTTTCTAGAAATTCTACATCATTTCGGATCAACAATATGTCATTCACATATACTTATCAGAAATGTTGTAGTGCTCCCACTCACTTTATTGCAAATACAAGTTTCCAACAAACTTTGTATACCCAAAAACTTTGATCACTCCATCAAAGTGTATATTCCGACTCCGAGATGCTTGCTCTAGTCCATGGAAGGATCGCTGGAGCTAGCATATCCTTTTAGCATCCTTAGGATCGACAAAACCTTTCTGATTGTATCACATACAACCTTTCCTTACGAAAACTGGTAAGGAAACTTGTTTTGTCATCCATCTGCCAGATTTCATAAATGCAGCTAATGCTAACATGATTCCGACGGACTTAAGCATCGCTACGGGTGAGAAAATCTCATCGTAGTCAACTCCTTGAACTTGTGGAAAAACTCTTCGCCACAAGTCGAGCTTCATAGACGGTGACATTACCGTCCACGTCCGTCTTAGTCTTAAAGATCCATTTGTCTCAATGGCTTGCCGATGACAGGGCAAGTCCACCAAAGTCCATACTTTGTTTTGATACATGGATCCTATCTCGGATTTATCGGCTTCTAACCATTTGTCGGAATATGGGCCCACCATCGCTTCTCCATAGTTCGTAGGTTCATTGTTGTTCAACAACATGACATCTAAGACAGGATCACCGTACCACTCAGGAGTAGTACATATCCTTGTCGACCTACGAGGATCGATAGCAACTTGATCTGGAGCTTCATGATCACTATCATTAGTTTCCTCTTCAACTGTCGTAGGTTCCACAGAAACATCTTTCTGTGTTGCACTACTATCCGGTTGAAGTGAGGGTTTGACAACCTCATCAAGTTCTATCTTCCTCCCACTCAATTCTTTCGAGAGAAACTCCTTCTCGAGAAAGGACCCGTTCTTAGGGACAAACATTTTTGCCCTTGGATCTGAGATAGGAGGTATACCCAACTGTTACCTTTGGGTATCCTATGAAGATGTATTTGTCCGCTTTGGGTTCGAGCTTTTCCCGGCTGAAGCCATAAGCATCGCAGCCCCAAACATTAAGAAAACGACAACTTTGGTTTCTTGCCAAACCATACGACGTCGTCTCAACAGACTTAGATGGTGCCCTATCTAAAGTGAATGCAGCTGTCTCTAATGCATAACCTTAAAATAACAGCGGTAGATCGGTAAGATACATCATAGATCGCACCATATCTCATAAGGTTCGATTACGATGTCCGGACACACCATTACGCTGTGGTGTTCCAGGGGACTTCAACTGCGAAACAATTCCACAATGTCTTAAGTGATTGCCAAACTCATAATTCAGATAATATCCCCTTGATCAGATCGTAGGAACATGATCTTCTTGTTATGATGATTCTTAATCTTCACTCTGAAATTGTTTGAACCTTTCAAACGTTTCAGACTTTTGCTTCATTAAGTAAATATACCATATCTACTCAAATCGTCATTGAAGATGAGAAAATAACGATATCCACCACACGCCTTAATTCTCATTGGATCACATACATCAGCATGTATGATTTCCAACAAGTCACTTGCCCGTTTCATTGTACCTGAAAACGGGATCTCAGTCATTCTGCCCAAGAGGCATGGCTCGCATGTGTCAAGCGATTCAAAATCAAGTGACTCCAAACATCCATCAGCATGGAGTTTCTTCATGCATTTTATGCCAAAATGACCTAAGCGGCAGTGCCACAAGAAAGTGGTACTATCATTATTAACTCTACATCTTTTGGCATTGATATTATCATTATGTGTATTACCATGATCGAGATTCAACGAACCATTGGGTGCATGACCATAAAGGTATTATTCATGTAAACAGAATAACCATTATTCTCTAACTTAAATGAATAACCGTATTGCGATGAACATGATCTAATCATTTTCATGCTCAACGTAGACACCTGATAACATTTATCTAGGTTCAACACTAATCTCGAAAATAGAGGAAGTGTGCGATGGTGATCTCATCAACCTTGGAAACACTTCCAACACACATCGTCACCTCGCCCTTAGCTAGTCTCCGTTCAGTCCGTAGCTTGTGCTTCAAGTCACTAATAATAGCAACTGAACCGGTATCCAATACCCAGGTGCTACAAGGAGTACTACTAAGGTACACATCAATAACACGTATATCAAATATACTTTGTTGAAGTTGCCAGCTATCTTATCTACCATGTATTTGGGGTGGTTCCGCTGCCATGTGACCGTTCCCCTTACAATAGAAGCACTTAGTCTCGAGGTTTGGGTTCAACCATGGGTTCCTTCATCAGAGCGACAACAGGTTTGCCATTCATGAAGTTTCCCTTCTAGCCCTTACCCTATTGAAACCAGTGGTCTTGTTAAACCATCAACACTTGATGCTCCTTCTTGATCTCTACTTTTGCGGTACTAAGAACCGCTGACAGCACCGGGATCATCTCCATCCTTTGCATGTCATAGTTCATCACGAAGTTCTAGTAGCTTGGTGATAGTGTCTAGAGAATTCTGTCAACCACTATCTTACCTGGAAGATTAACTCCCACTTGGTTCAAGTGATTTCAGCACCCAGACATTCTGAGCACACGCTCACTAGTTGAGCTATTCTCCTCCATCTTTTTGGCAAAAGAACTTGTCAGAGGTCTCATACCTCTTAACACGGGCATGAGCCTGAAATCCCAATTTCAGCTCTTAGAACATCTCATATGTTCTATGGCGTTCAAAACGTCATTGGAATCCCGATTCTAAGCCGTAAAGTATGGTGCACTAAACTATCAAGTAGTCATCAGGACGTGTCTCTCAGGTGTTCACAACATCCACAGACAACGTTGTAGGGGTTTGCACATTGAGCGGTGCATCAAAGACGTAAGCTTTCTTGTGCAGCAGTGAGGACACTCCTCGGACTACGGACCCAGTCCGCATCCTTGCTTACAATATCTTTCAACTTAGTCTTTCTCTAGGATCGTATGAAACAGGGAGCTACAACGCAAGCTATTGATCTACAACATAATTTGCAAAGGCAACTTAGACTATTGTTCATGATAAGTGAGTTTAACTAATCAAATTACTTATAACTCCCACTCAAATTGACATCCCTCTGGTCATCCGAGCGTGACATGATCCAAATCCACCAACCCAAGTCCGATCATCACGTGAGATGAGGTGGTGTCAATGGTGAACATCTTCATGTTGATCATATCTACTATATGACTCATGCTCGACCTTTCGGTCTTCCGTGTTCCGAGGCCATGTCTGTACATGCTAGGCTCGTCAAGTCTAACCCGAGTGTTCTGCATGTGCAAAACTGGCTTGCACCCGTTGTATGCGAACGTAGAGTCTATCACACCCGATCATCATGTGGTGCTTCGAAACGACGAACCTTCGCAACGGCGCACACTCGGGGGGAACACAATTTCATCTTGAAATTTTAGTGAGGGATCATCTTATAATGCTACCGTCGTCCTAAGCAAAAATAAGATGCATAAAAGGATTAACATCACATGCAAATCATAAGTGACATGATATGGCCATCAACTCGTGCTTTTGATCTCCATCTCCAAAGCACCGGCATGATCTCCATCGTCACCGGCGTAACACCATGATCCCCATCATCATGATCTCCATCATCGTGTCGCCATCGGGTTGTCGCGCGCCCACCATGCTCTTACTACTATTGCTACCGTTTAGCGATAAAGTAAAGCATTACATAGCGCTTAATGACTGACACGCAGGTCATACAAAAATTAAAGACAACCCTATGGCTCCTGCCGGTTGCCGTATACATCGACATGCAAGTCGATATTAACTATTACAACATGATCATCTCATACATCAAATATATCTCATCATGTCATTGGCCATATCATATCACATACATACCCTGCAAAAACAAGTTAGACGTCCTCTAATTTGTTGTTGCATGTTTTATGTGGCTGCTATGGGTATCTAGCAAGAACGCTTCTTACCTACGCAAAGCCACAACGGTGATATTTAAGTTGCTATTTAACCTTCTACAAGGACCGCCTTTGTCTATTCCGATTCAACTAAGATAGGAGAGACAGACACCCGCCAGCCATCTTATGCAACAAAAGTCGCATGTCTGTCGATGGAACCGGTCTCATGTACGTGGACATGTAAAGTTGGTCCGGGCCGCTTCATCCCATAATACCGCTGAATCAAGAAAGAACAAGGAGGGAAGCAATCTAAACATCAACACCCACAAACTCCTTTGTGTTCTACTCGTGATTGCATCTACGCAAAGACCTAGCTCATGATGCCACTGTTGGGGAACGTTGCATGGGAAACAAAAATTTCCTACGCTCACCAAGATCAATCTAGGAGATGCACATCTACGAGAGGAGAGTTGGATCCACATACCCTTGTAGATCGCTAAGCGGAAGCGTTCAAGAACGCGGTTGATGGAGTCGTACTCGCCGCGATTCATATCGCCGAAGATCCTAGCACCGAACGGACGGTGCCTCCGCGTTCTTCACACGTGCAGCCCGGTGACGTCTCCCACGCCTTGATCCAGCAAGGAGAGAGGGAGAGGTTGGGGAAGACTCCATCCAACAGCAGCACGACGGCGTGGTGGTGGTGGAGGAGCGCGGGACTCCAGCAGGGCTTCGCCAAGCGCTGCAAGAGACGAGGAGGGAGAGGGGTAGGGCTGCGCCAAGAGGGAGACGTTCTCGTGTGTCTAGCAGCCCCAAAACCTCACATATATATAGGGGGAAGGGAGGGCTGCGCCCCCTTTAGGGTTTCCCACCCCTAGGGGTGCGGCCAGCCCTAGAAAACCCATCTAGGGTGCGGCCAAGGGGGGGAAGAGAGAGGGGGCGCCCTAGGGTGGGCCTTAAGGCCCATCTGGACCTAGGGTTTGCCCCCCTCCCCTCTCCATGCGCCTAGGGACTTGGTGGGGGGGCGCACCAGCCCCCTTGGGGCTGGTCCCCTCCCACACTTAGCCCACGCAGCCTTCTGGGGCTGGTGGCCCCACCTGGTGGACCCCCGGGACCCTCCCGGTGGTCCCGGTACATTACCGATATCGCCCGAAACTTTTCCGGTGACCAAAACAGGACTTCCCATATATGAATCTTTACCTCCGGACCATTCCGGAACTCCTCGTGACGTCCGGGATCTCATCCGGGACTCCGAACAACATTCGGTAACCGCGTACATACTTTCCCTATAACCCTAGCGTCATCGAACCTTAAGTGTGTAGACCCTACGGGCTCGGGAACCATGTAGACATGACCGAGACAACTCTCCGTCCAATAACCAACAGCGGGATCTGGATACCCATGTTGGCTCCCACATGTTCCACGATGATCTCATCGGATGAACCACGATGTCAAGGATTCAATCAATCCCGTATACGATTCCCTTTGTCTATCGGTATAGCACTTGCCCGAGATTCGATCGTCGGTATACCGATACCTTGCTCAATCTCGTTACCGGCAAGTCTCTTTACTCGTTCCGTAACACATCATCCCGTGATCAACTCCTTGATCACATATTGTGCACATTATGATGATGTCCTACCGAGTGGGCCCAGAGATACCTCTCCGTCATACGGAGTGACAAATCCCAGTCTCGATTCGTGCCAACCAACCAGACACTTTCGGAGATACCTGTAGTGCACCTTTATAGCCACCCAGTTACGTTGTGACGTTTGGTACACCCAAAGTATTCCTACGGTATCCGGGAGTTGCACAATCTCATGGTCTAAGGAAAAGATACTTGACATATAGAAAAGCTTTAGCATACGAACTACACGATCTGTGCTAGGCTTAGGATTGGGTCTTGTCCATCACATCATTCTCCTAATAATGTGATCCCGTTATCAACGACATCCAATGTCCATGGTTAGGAAACCGTAACCATCTATTGATCAACGAGCTAGTTGTCTAGAGGCTCACTAGGGACATGGTGTTTGTCTATGTATCCACACATGTATCTGAGTTTCCTATTAATACAATTCTAGCATGGATGATAAACGATTATCGTGAACAAGGAAATATAATAATAACCAATTTATTATTGCCTCTAGGGCATATTTCCAACATCATGTACTTAAGGCTCAGATGTCTTTTATAATGGACTAACCGATGCTTCCAGAGACCACCTGGATAGTTGTGTTGGTTGTGTTTTCAGGGAAAGAATAGTTGAACAAGCCGAATTACTATTGAATAATATGCTAGCCAATGAAAATAATTGGACACTTCCTGAACCAGCCCCTAAGCCAACTCCGAAGAAAAGACGTGTTCTATTTCTCAGTCCTGAAGATATGCAAGAGGCAAATAAATCTATGATAGAAAAAGGTATTAAAGCTGAAGATGTTAAGAATTTACCTCCTATTGAAGAAATACATGGTCTTGATAACCCGACATAGGTAGTAAAGGCAAATTCTCTTTATAGATTTGATGAAGGTGATATTCCTTGTTATAAGTCCGCTAGCCAATGTCTAGATGAGTTTGACAATTTTATTGTGAAACAAGAAAACTTCAATATTTATGTTGGTAGACAATTACAACACAATGCTTATATGATTGAACACTTGAGTGATTATATGTCTAGAGCTAAAGGTGAACTGAAACTTTTTTTGACTATATACTGCAAGGCAAAAGCCTCACTGCCCACTTTATTGAAAAAATAGAATAAGATCTGATTACAACAAGAGTTAGAAATACTTACATGAGAAAACTAAACAAAAAGCCTAAGGTAAGTTAGTTAGCCAATTCCCGTAGCTATCCTTGTATTTACATTTGATCCTATGAGATAAAAGGGTCATGTACCTAAGGTGAACTGAAACTTATTAGTATACATGCTTCTATGGTCACCACTCAAGTAGAACAAGTACTTAAGGCTCAGAATGATTTGCTCAATGAATTAAATTGTAAGAATAATGACTATCCTATTAGAGTTGCAACTAGAGGTGGTAAAATGACTCAGAAACCTCTGTATCCTGAAGGCCACCTTAAGAGAATTGAGCAAGATTCTCAGAGAGCTAATTTAGATGCACCTAGTTCTTCTAAGAAGAAGAAAAAGAAAAATGATAGGACTTTGCATGCTCCTAGTGAACCTGTAGCTGACAAACCTGAGAATCCCAATGATAGATCTGTTTCTGATGCTGAGACACAATCTGGCAATGAACATGAACCCAGTGATAATTTTAATGATGATGTTCATGATGATGCTCAACCTAGTAATGATAATGATGTAGAGATTGAACCTGCTGTTGATCTTGATAACCCACAATCAAAGAATCAACGTTATGATAAGAGAGACTTTGATGCTAGGAAGCACGGTAGGGAAAGAGAACCATGGGTTCAGAAACCCATTCCTTTTCCTCCAAAACCATCCAAGAAAAAGGATGATGAGGATTTTGAGCACTTTGCTGAAATGATTAGACCTATCTTTTTGCGTATGCGTTTGACTGATGTGCTTAAAACAAATCCTTATTCTAAGTATATGAAAGATATTATTACCAATAAAAGAAAGATACCTGAAGTAGAAATTTCCACCATGCTTGCTAATTACACTTTTGAGGGTGGAATACCTAAGAAATTAGGAGATCTAGGAGTACCTACTATACCTTGCTCCATTAAGAGAAACTATGGTAAAACTGGTTTGTGTGATCTTGGAGCTGGTGTTAATGTTATGCCTCTCTCTTTATATTGTAGACTTGACTTGAGTAAGTTGACACCTACTAAAATATCTTTGCAAATGGTTGATAAATCAACTGATATACCTGTCGGTATTTGTGAGGATGTGCCTGTTGTAGTTGCAAATGTTACTATTCTAACGGACTTTGTTATACTTGATATTTCCGAGGACGATAGTATGTCTATTATTCTTGGAAGACCCTTTTGAATACTGCAGGGGATGTTATTGATTGCAACAAAGGCAATGTTACTTTTCATGTCAATGGTAATGAGCATACGGTACACTTTCCGAGGAAACAACCTCAGGTCCACAATATCAATTATATTGAAAAAAAATCAACTATTACTATTGGAGGTTTTGAGTTTCCTCTTCCTACTATCAAGAAAACATATGACATACTTATTGTTGGGGACATACATATCCCCATTGAGGTAACCTAGTGTTATTCGAAACTTCTCCGGTTTCATGTTACTCGAAAAGAGTTTATTAAGAAGACCTGATCAACCTTGTTAATGGATTCCTTTTGATGAGCATGGGATAGGTGAATCTAGATAGCACAACCTTCTGTACCCTCTTTTTACTTTCTGTCAATTAAGCTAAATAAAGCAAAAAATAGTATTTTCTGTCTCTTTCCAGACTTATCCGTGCAATAAAAAAGTATCCCGAAAATAAAAGTTTTCCAAATGCCATGAAAATGAAATATGATTTTTTCTAGAATATTTGAGGAAATATGGCACTGAACACACAGCGAGGGGAGCCAGCACGTGTCCGCGAGGGTCCAGGGTGCGCCCCCTGCCCAGGGCATGCCCCCTGCCTCGTGGGCCCCATGTGGCCCCCCTCCACTTATTCCTACACCCATGCTCTTCTTCTTCCTCCCAAAAAAATCACCAACCAGCTCAAACCCGAGTTCTAGCTCATCTTGCTGCCATTTTCGATCTCCTTGCTCAAAGCACCATTCATTAAACTGTTTGGGGAGATTGCTCCTTGGTATGTGACTCCTCCATTGTTCCAATTAGTTTTTGTTCTAGTGCTTTATTTGTTACAAATTTATGCTGCTGTGGTGACCTTTTTCTTGAGCTTGCATGTCAAATTTCTTGGTCCCAAGTAGTTCTAATGCATGATATAGTCTCTAGGCACTAGTAGGAGTTGTTGCTATCAATCTTATTGAGTTTGGTTAACTTTTATTTTGAAGTTACTAAAAATTTCAAAACATTCAGAAAAATGTCTAGGAGAAACTTCCAAGGCGGTTCTTCAAGGAAGCAAGAACCGAGGCTCGCGTTCCGAGAGCCGGACGATGAACTACCGAGGGATGCTGACGTACGGCCTTGTGAATGGCCGTCAGATGACTTTATGGATCAAGCTGGCATCAAGGATGAATATTACGCATACATGCGCAACGCTGAGCTCGAGGGCTTCATACAAGATAAGTGCACTCAATACCGTGGCTTAACCGATAGCTTTGTGAGAACGTTTAAATTTTCATCTTCACGTAATTCTCACACTGTACTGTTTGACATGTATGATAAATCTTATACCATGGATTTAGAGGATTTTAATTATGCTTGCAAGCTCCCACAGTGGGGCAATATGAGTGATCCTCGCAAATCTGAATTTAGAGAATTCCTTGCTAGTATTACAGTGGGGGAGTCCAGGGAAGTCACACAGGCTACCATGGGGAGCATACATTTTCCTGCTATTCATTATTTTGCTCTCTTTATCGGTAGATGCATAAACGGTAAGGATGAGGCTTGTCACATGTGTGTCCCTGATCTTAGTGTTCTCAGGAGTGCTGTACTAGGTGATAGGCAATATAACTTGGGAGCAATTGTTGCACGTAGGCTACACCATAATGGCTTGCATGGAGATTTATTTTGTGGGATCTATGCTACCCGCATAGCCCGCTTTCTTGGTGTGCCGGTGCACGAGAATGATGAACCTTTACCTCCTGCTTATTTAGATTGCCATGCTATGAATAGTCACAGGTTTATAGAGTGGGATGATCAGACCCTCAAATATCGACTAATATTTAACAGGCAGCATGCCATCCCTACTGTTCTTCCCGCCCATACTTTGTTTAACTTTCAGGAAAAAGGGAGATACACTATAACTATGGAGGAGGCAAATGCTTATTATAACATGACGGAGGCTGCCCACCTTCAAGATGTAGCTCAGCATGCAGTATCTATTGCATCCCAGTACAACCCCAACTACGACTTTGGATATCCCTCAGGCCAATACTGGGCATAGAACAACTTAGGACAAAAGCCTAAGCTTGGGGGAGTACGTGTTTCTCACCGACTTTACATTCATGTCCACACACTTATTCTAGTTGTCGGTGCTCACACTCTTTCACCGTACCATCCATGCTTAGTTTCAATTTCTTTTTCTTAGTCTTTTTCTTGTGTGCTAGAAAAACCCAGAAAAATAAAAAAATATTAGTTGCAGCTTCTAGCTAGTTTACTTTCTTTGCTTGTAGTAGTAGTTAAATTCAAAACCCAAAAAGATTTCCCGTTCTTCTTTTGCTTGTTGGGAGTTTTCCCGTGTAAATAGTTTCTTTTCTTTTCTTTGAGGGTTAAGAGTAGAAGATCATGATTGAAAATGCTTAGTGGCTCTCATAT
Organism: Secale cereale; assembly: GCA_902687465.1. Classification (NCBI taxonomy): domain Eukaryota; kingdom Viridiplantae; phylum Streptophyta; class Magnoliopsida; order Poales; family Poaceae; genus Secale; species Secale cereale. Next base: position 797,835,256 of record LR738711.1, read on the forward strand.
GCTTTGTTGTTGATTTAACCTTGAGCCATATTACCTTGTCTTCTCTCTTGTATTAAATGTCTGCAGATTCCAGCTTAGTCCAATGCACGTGCGCTATTATTATTATCCACATCGTTCGGTCGTGCGAGTGAAAGGCAATAAGGATGATATATGATGAACTAATTGAGATGAGAAAAGCTGGTATGAACTCGACCTCTCTTGTGTTTGTAAATATGATGGCTCATCGTTCCTGATTCAGCTTGTTATGAATGAAACATGCCTGCAATGACAATTATTGATTATAGCTGCTTATGCCATGCTTAATTAGCTGAGAGTTTATAATGGTCTATCTTGCGTGCCAACATGATATTAAAATGGTTGTGATGTGGTATGATGGGGTGGTATCCTCCTTTGAATGATTTAAGTGATTTGACTTGGCACATGTTCACGCATGTAGTTGAAACAAATCAACATAGCCTCCACGATATTTATGTTCATGGTAATTTATATCCTACTCATGCTTGCATTCATTGTTGATTAATTGTAATGCATGTTCATGACCGTTGTTGCTCTCTAGCTGGTCGCTTCCCAGTCTCTTTATAGCCTTCACCTGTACTAAGAGGGAATACTGCTTGTGCATCTACTTTCATAAACCCCAAAGTTATTCCACATGAGTCCATCATACCTTCCTATATGCGGTATTTACCTGCCGTTCCAAGTAAATTTGTATGTGTCAAACTCTAAACCTTCAAATTAAATTCTGTTTTGTATGCTCGAACAGCTCATGTATCAACCAGGGTTGTCTATATCTTCCATGCTAGGTGGGTTATTCTCACGATGAGTGGACTTCTCTCATCATTCATGAGCAAATGGCTGGTAATCGGGATGCCTAGTCCCATGCTCAAAATCATAATGATTAAAAAAAATTCCCCCAGGGTTGTTGTTGGTTTGGACGGTCCCCGTTGTTTCGGGCTAGCAGTGGAGTGTGCTTGTTGGTGGTTGGGGGAGTATAAACTTTACCATTCTGTTCGGGAACCGCCTATAATGTGCGTAGCATGGGAGATATCGAGATTCTTGGTTGTTATGTTGACAATGAAAGTATACCGCTCAAAATGTTACTCATCTCTATTTAAAAATCGAGCTCTATCACCTCTACAAATCTCTGCTTCCCTCTGTGAAGGGCCTATCTATTTACTTTTATGTAGAGTCATCATCCTCTTATCAAAGAGCACCAGTAGGAGAGCACCTCTGTTGTTGCATGCATTACTATTAATTTGCATTGAGTATGATCATGACTGGATCTCTTTTACCATGAATTACAATGTCTAGTCAATCCTTGATCTTTAAAGGTGCTCTGCATTTATGTTTTGCGGTCTCAGAAAGGGCTAGCGAGATACCATCTTGTTATATCATATCATGATTGTTTTGAGAAAGTGTTGTCATCCGAGGTTTATTATTATTGCTCGGTAGTTGATTATGCCATTGATGTGAGTAGTCTTGAGACCTGAAAGTCATTGTGAATGTGGTTAGTTCATGATCTTGTTGAAAACCTGGATGCTAACTTACATATTTACAATAACAAGAGCAAACAGATTTTGTCAAAGTTTTTCTTTATCACTTTCAGTTTATCAACTGAATTGCTTGAGGACAAGCAAAGGTTTAAGCTTGGGGGAGTTGATACGTCTCCAACGTATCTACTTTTCCAAACCCTTTTGCCCTTGTTTTGGACTCTAACTTGCATGATTTGAATGGAACGAACTCGGACTAACGCTATTTTCAGTAGAACTACCATGGTGTTGTTTTTGTACAGAATAAAAAGTTCTCGAAATCGCGTGAAAATCAACGGAGAATTATTTTGGAAAATATAAAAAATATCTGCAAGAAGATCCACACTAGGGGGGCCAGGGCCTGTCCACGGGGGTGGGGGTGCGCCCCCTGCCTCGTGGGCCCCCTGGTGCCTTACCGACGTACCCCCAGACCCTATATCTTCACTTTCGGGGAGAAAAAAATCAGGGAGAAGGAATTATCGTGTTTTACGAGACGGAGCCGCCGCCAAGCCCTAATCTCTCTTGGGAGGGCTGATCTGGAGTCCGTTCGGGGCTCCGGAGAGTGGAGATCGTCGCCATCGTCATCATCAACCTTCCTCCATCACCAATTCCATGATGCTCACCGCCGTGCGTGAGTAATTCCATCGTAGGCTTGCTGGACGGTGATGGGTTGGATGGGATCTATCATGTAATCGAGTTAGTTTTGTTAGGGTTTGATCCCTAGTATCCACTGTGTTCTGATATTGATGTTGCTATGACTTTGCTATGCTTAATGCTTGTCACTAGGGCCCGAGTGCCATGATTTCATATCTGAACCTATTATGTTTTCATGAATATATGTGTGTTCTTGATCCTATCTTGCAAGTCTATAGTCACCTACTATGTGTTATGATTCGGCAACCCCGAAGTGACAATAATCGGGATCACTCCCGGTGATGACCATAGTTTGAGGAGTTCATGTATTCACTATGTGTTAATGCTTTGGTCCGGCACTCTATTAAAAGGAGGCCTTAATATCCCTTAGTTTCCAATAGGACCCCACTGCCACGGGAGGGTAGGACAAAAGATGGCATGCAAGTTCTTTTCCATGAGCACGTATGACTATATTCGGAATACATGCCTACATTGCATTGATGAACTGGAGCTAGTTCTGTGTCACCCTAGGTCATAACTTCTACATGATGAATTGCATCTAACATAATTTCCCATCACCGATCCAATGCCTACGAGATTTTCCTATATTGCTAGTTGTTTATTTACTTTTCCGTTGCTATTATCACAAAAACTACAAAAACACTATCGTTACTTTTATTGCTGCTACCGCCACTATCATATGAAGGAAATATGCCCTAGAGGCAATAATAAAGTTGTTATTTATATTTCCTTATATCATGATAAATATTTATTATTCATGCTAGAATTGTATTAACCAGAAACTTAGTACATGTGTGAATACATAGAGAAAACAGAGTGTCCCTAATATGCCTCTACTAGACTAGCTCATTGATCAAAGATGGTTATGTTTCCTAACCATAGACATGAGTTGTCATTTGATCAACGGGATCACATCATTAGGAGAATGATGTGATGGACAAGACCCATCCGTTAGCTTAGCACTATGATCGTTTAGTTTTACTGCTATTGCTTTCTTCATGACTTATACATGTTCCTATGACTATGAGATTATGCAACTCCCGAATACCATAGGAACACCTTGTGTGCTATCAAACGTCACAACGTAACTGGGTGATCATAAAGATGCTCTATAGGTGTCTCCGAAAGTGTTCGTGGTGTTGGCATAGATCAAGACTAGGATTTGTCACTCCGAGTGTCGGAGAGGTATCTCTGGGCCCTCTTGGTAATGCACATCATAATAAGCCTTGCAATCAAAAGACTAATGAGTTAGTCACGAGATGATGTATTACGAAACGAGTAAAGAGACTTGCCGGTAACGAGATTGAACTAGGTATAGAGATACCGACGATCGAATCTCGGGCAAGTAACATACCAATGACAAAACGAACAACGTATGTTGTTATGCGGTTTGACCGATAAAGATCTTCGTAGAATATGTAGGAGCCAATATGAGCATCCAGGTTCCGCTATTGGTTATTGACCGGAGATGAGTCTCGGTCATGTCTACATAGTTCTCGAATCCGTAGGGTCCGCACGCTTAACGTTTGATGACGATCGGTATTATGAGTTTATGAGTTTTGATGTACCGAAGGAGTTCGGAATCCCGGATGAGATCGGGGAAATGACGAGGAGTCTCGAAATGGTCGAGACGTAAAGATCGATATATTGGACGACTATATTCGGACATCGGAAAGGTTCCGAGTGATTCGGGTATTTTTCGGAGTATATGGGCCTTATTGGGCCATACGGGAATAGAGGAGAAAGGCCAAAAGGAAGGAGGCGCGCGCCCCCCCTCTGGTCCGAATTGGACAAGGGGTGCAGCCCCCTTTTCCTTCTCCCTCTCCACCTCTTTCCTTCTCTCCTACTCCGAAAAGGAAAGGGGAATCCTACTAGGACTTGGGAGTCCTAGTAGGACTCCCCACACTTGGCTCACCCCCTCTAGGGCCGGCCTCTCCCTTGCTCCTTTATATACGGGGGCAGGGGGCACCCTAGGACACACAAGTTGATTAGTTGATCTCTCTCAACCGTGTGCGGTGCTCCCCTCCACAGAAAAAAACCTCGGTTATACCGTTGCAGTGCTTAGGCGAAGCCCTGCGTCGGTAACTTCATCATATCCGTCACCACGCCGTCATGCTGACGAAACTCTCCCGTGAAGCTCAACTGGATCAAGAGCTCGTGGGACGTCATCAAGATGAATGTGTGCTGAACGCGGAGGTGCCGTACGTTCGGTACTTGATCGGTTGGATCGCGAAGAAGTTCGACTACATCAACCGCGTCACTAGACGCTTCCGCTCCCGGTCTACGAGGGTACATAGACACACTCTCCCCCTCGTTGCTATGCATCTAGTAGATAGATCTTGCGTGATCGTAGGAAAATTTTGAAAATACTACGTTCCCAACAGTGGCATCATGAGCCAGGTCTATGCGTAGATGATATGCACGAGTAGAACACAATGAGTTGTGGGCGATACTAGTCATACTGCTTACCAGCATGTCATACTTTGCTTCGGCGGTATTGTGAGATGAAGCGGCCCGGACCGACATTACGCGTACGCTTCCGTGAGACTGGTTTCACCGTTATGAGCACTCGTTGCTTAAAGGTGACTGGCGGGTGTCTGTATCTCTCACTTTAGCTGAATCAAGTGTGGCTACGCCCGGTCCTTGTGAAGGTTAAAATAGCACATACTTGACGAAACATCGTTGTGGTTTTGTATGCGTAGGTAAGAACGGTTCTTGCTAAGCCCGTAGCAGCCACGTAAAACTTGCAACAACAAAGTAGAGGACGTCTAACTTGTTTTTGCAGGGCATGTTGTGATGTGATATGGTCAAGACATGATGAGATATACGGTTTTTTATGAGATGATCATGTTTTGTAAAGTTATCGGCAACTGGCAGGAGCCATATGGTTGTCGCTTTATTGTATGAAATGCAATCGCCATGTAATTGCTTTACTTTATCACTAAGCGGTAGCGATAGTCGTAGAAGCAATAGTTGGCGAGACGATAACGATGCTACGATGGAGATAAAGGTGTCGCGCCGGTGACGAAGGTGATCATGACGGTGCTTTGGAGATGGAAATCAAAAGCACAAGATGATGATGGCCATATCATGTCACATATTTTGATTGCATGTGATGTTTATCTTATTATGCTTCTTATTTTGCTTAGTTCGACGGTAGCATTATAAGATGATCCCTTACTAAATTTCAAGGTATAAGTGTTCTCCCTGAGTATGCACCATTGCGAAAGTTCGTCGTGCCGAGACACCACGTGATGATCGGGTGTGATAAGCTCTACGTTCAAATACAACGGGTGTAAGCCAGTTTTGCACACGCAGAATACTCGGGTTAAACTTGACGAGCCTAGCATATGCAGATATGGCCTCGGAACACTGGAGACCGAAAGGTCGAGCGTGAATCATATAGTAGATATGATCAACATAAGACGTTCACCATTGAAACTACTCCATCTCACGTGATGATCGGACATGGTTTAGTTGATTTGGATCACGTGATCATTTAGATGACTAGAGGGATGTCTATCTAAGTGGGAGTTCTTATGTAATATGATTAAATTGAACTTTAATTTATCATGAACTTAGTCCTGGTAGTATTAGCATATCTATGTTGTAGATCAATAGCTCGCGATGTTGCTCCACGTTTATTTTTTATATGTTCCTAGAGAAAACCAAGTTGAAAGATGTTAGTAGCAATGATGCGGAATTGTTCTGTGATCTGAGGATTATCCTCATTGCCGCACAGAAGAATTATGTCCTTGATGCACCGCTAGGTGACAGACCTATTGCAGGAGCAGATGCAGACGTTATGAACGTTTTGACAAAAGCTCGGTATGATGACTACTTGATAGTTTAAGTGCACCATGCTTTACGGCTTAGAACCGGGACTTCAGAAACGTTTTGAACGCCACGGAGCATATAAGATGTTCCAAGAGTTGAAATTAGTATTTCATACTCATGCCCGTGTCGAGAGGTATAAGACCACTGACAGTACTTTGCCTACAAGATGGAGGAGAATAGCTCAACCAGTGAGCATGTGCTCAGATTGTCTAGGTACTACAATTACTTGAATCAAGTGGGAGTTATTCTTCCAGATAAGATAGTAATTGACAAAGTTCTCTAGACACTATCACCAAGTTAGTAGACCTTCGTGATGAACTATAATATGCAAGGGATGACAAAAGTAATTCCCGAGTTCTTCGCGATGCTGAAATCGGCGAAGGTAGAAATCAAGAAACAACATCAAGTGTTGATGGTTAACGAGACCACTTGTTTCAAGTAAAGGGCAAAGGGATAGAAGGGGAACTTCAAGAAGAATGACAAGCAAGTTGTCACTCCCGTGAAGAAACCCAAAGCTAAACTCAAAGCCTGAAACTAAGTGCTTCTACTGCAAAGGAAATGGTCACTAGAAGTGGAACTGCCCTAGATACTTGGTGGATAAGAAGGATGGAAAAGTGAGCAAAGGTATATTTGATATACAGATTATTGATGTGTACTTTAATAGTGTTCATAGCAACCCCTGGGTATTTGATACCGGTTCAGTTGCTAAAATTAGTAACTCGAAACGGGAGTTGCAGAATGAACAGAGACTAGTTAAAGGTGAAGTGACGATGTGTGTTGGAAGTGGTTCCAAGAGTGATATGATCATCATCACACACTCCCTATACTTTCGGAATTAGTGTAGAACCTAAATAAATGTTATTTAGCATTTGCGTTGAGCATGAATATGATTTGATCATGTTTGTTGCAATACGGTTATTCATTTATAGTCATAGAATAATTGTTATTCTGTTTACATGAATAAAGCCTTCGATGGTCATACACCCAATGAAAATAGTTTGTTGGATCTCGATTGTAGTGATACACATATTCATAATATTGAAGCCAAAAGATGCAAGGTTAATAATGATAGTGCAACTTATTTGTGGCACTGCCGTTTAGGTCATAATGGTGTAAAGCGCATGAAGAAACTCCATAGTGATGGACTTTTGGAATCACTTGAGTATGAATCACTTGGTGCTTGCGAACCATGCCTCATGGGCAAGATGACTAAAACTCCGTTCTTCGGAACAATGGAGCGAGCAACAGAATTTGTTGTAGATCATACATATAGATGTATGTGGACCAATGAGTGTTGAAGCTCGCGGCGGGTATCGTTATTTTCTGACCTTCACTAATGATTTGAGCAGATATGGGTATATCTACTTAATGAAGCACAAGACTGAAACATTTGAAAAGTTCAAAGAATTTCAGAGTGAAGTGGAGAATCATCGTAACAAGAAAATAAGGGTTTCTACGATATGATCGTAGAGGTAAAATATTTGAGTTAGCGAGTTTGGCCTTCAGTAAAAACAATGTGAAATAGTTTCACTACTCACGCCACCTGGAACACCACAGTGTAATGGTGTGTGCGAACGTCATAACCGTACTTTATTAGATATGGTGCGATCGATGATGTCTCTTACCGATCTACCACTATCGCTTTTGGGGTTATGCATTAGAGACAGCTACATTCACGTTAAATAGGGAACCATCTAAATCCGTGGAGATGACACCGTATGAATTGTGGTTTGACGAGAAACCTAAGCTGTCATTTCTTTAAGTTTGGGACTGCGATGCTTATGTGAAAAAGTTTCAACATGATAAGCTCGAACCCAAATCGGAGAAGTAAATCTTCATAAGATACCCAAAAGAAACTGTTGGGTACACCTTATATCATAGATCCGAAGGCAAGGTCTTTGTTGCTAAGAGTGGATCCTTTCTAGAGAAGGAGTTTCTCTCGAAAGAAGTGAGTGGGAGGAAAGTAGAACTTGATGAGGTAATTGTACCTTCTCCCGAATTGGAAAGTGGAACATCACAGAAACTAGTTCCAGTGATTCCTACACCAATTAGTGAGGAAGCTAATGATGATGATCATGAAACTTCAGATCAAGTTTCTGCTGAACTTCGTAGATCAACCAGAGTTCGTTCCGCATCAGAGTGGTACGACAACCCGGTTCTGGAACTCATGTTACTGGACCATGATGAACCTACGAACTATGAGGAAGCAATGATGAGCCCAGATTCCGCAAAATGGCTTGAGGCCATGAAATCTGAGATGGGATCCATGTATGAGAACAAAGTATGGACTTTGGTTGACTTGCCTGATGATCGGCAAGCCATCGAAAATAAATGAATCTTCAAGAGGAAGACTGACAATGACGGTAATGTTACTGTTTACAAAGCTCGACTTGTTGCGAAAGTTTTTCAACAAGTTCAAGGAGTTGACTACGATGAGACTTTCTCACCCGTAGCGATGCTTAAGTCTGTCCGAATCATGTTAGCAATTGCCGCATTTTATGAAATCTGGCAAATGGATAACAAAACTGCATTCTTTAATGGATTTATTAAAGAAGACTTGTATATGATGCAACCAGAAGGTTTTGTCAATCCTAAAGGTGCTAACAAAATGTGCAAGCTCCAGCGATCCATCTATGGACTGGTGCAAGCATCTCGGAGTTAAAATATACGCTTTGATAAGTTGATCAAAGCATATAGATTTATACAGACTTGCGGTGAAGCCTGTATTTACAAGAAGTGAGTGGGAGCACTACAACCTTTCTGATAAGTATATGTGAATGATATATTGTCGATCGGAAATGATGTAGAATTTTCTGGAAAGCATAAAGGAGTGTTTGAAAGGAGTTTTTTCAAAGAAAGACCTTGGTGAAGCTGCTTACATATTGGGCATCAAGATCTATAGAGATAGATCAAGACGCTTGATAAGACTTTCGATGAGTACATACCTTGATAAGATTTTGAAGTAGTTCAATATGGATCAGTCAAAGAAGGAGTTCTTGCATGACTTGTAAGGTGTGAAGTTGAGTAAGACGCAAAGCCAGATCACGGCTGAAAAATATAGAGAGAATGAAAGTCATTCCCTATGCCTCGGCCATAGGTTCTATAAAGTATGCCATGCTGTGTACCAAACATGTTGTGTACCTTGCCATGAGTTTGTCAAGGGGGTACAATAGTGATCCAGGAGTAGATCACTGTACAGCGGTCAAAATTATCCTTAGTAACTGGATGACTAAGGAAATGTTTCTCGATTATGGAGGTGATAAAGAGTTCATCGTAAAGGGTTACGCCGATGCAAGCTTTGACACTAAATCCAGATGACTCTAAGTATCAATCTGGATGCGTATTGAAAGTGGGAGCAATTAGTTAGAGTAGCTCCACGCAGAGCATTGTAGACATAGAAATTTGCGCATACGGATCTGAATGTGACAGACCCGTTGACTAAACTTCTCTCACAAGCAAAACATGATCACACCTTATTACTCTTGGGTATTAATCACATAGCGATGTGAACTAGATTATTGACACTAGTAAACCCTTTGGGTGTTGGTCACATGGCGATGTGAACTATGGGTGTTATTCACATAATGATGTGAACTATCGGTATAAAATCACATGGCGATGTGAGCTAGATTATTGACTCTAGTGCAAGTGGGAGACTGAAAGAAATATGCCCTAGAGGCAATAATAAAGTTGTTATTTATATTTCCTTATATCATGATAAATATTTATTATTCATGCTAGAATTGTATTAACCGGAAACTTAGTACATGTGTGAATACATAGAGAAAACAGAGTGTCCCTAGTATGCCTCTACTAGACTAGCTCATTGATCAAAGATGGTTATGTTTCCTAACCATAGACATGAGTTGTCATTTGATCAACGGGATCACATCATTAGGAGAATGATGTGATGGACAAGACCCATCCGTTAGCTTAGCACTATGATCGTTTAGTTTTAGGGACAATTACATTTGAGCCCCTAGTTGTGTCACACCCATGTGTTTTGCCCCTAAATTCAAAAAACCCTCATTTCTGCCCAACTTTGTTTGTTCTTCTTATGCTTTTGCCCTTTGACCGTTTGACCATAACTTTGGAAACATCATAACGAATTCATACTAACTCAGAAAAATGCATATAAGATATCAAAAATGGTCGGAAAAACATCACCTATATGTGCACATCATTTGCATTCATGACAATAGTGTTCAAAATCCAAAAAAATCATATGAGCTCAAACTGAGGTATAGACTTTTCAGCACTGTTGCCATGAATGCAAATGACATGCACTTATGGGTGATGTTATTTCGAACATTTTGATATCTTATTTGCATTTTTCCGAGTTAGTATGAATTCGTTATGAAGTTTTCAAAGTTGTTGTCAAACGGTCAAAGGGCAAAAGCATAAGAGGAGCAAACGAGCTTGGACAGAAACGAGGGTTTTTTGAATTTAGGGAAAAAACACACGGGTGTGACACACCTAGGGGCTCAAATGTAATTGTCCCTTAGTTTTACTACTATTGCTTTCTTCATGACTTATACATGTTCCTATGACTATGAGATTATGCAACTCCCGAATACCGTAGGAACACCTTGTGTGCTATCAAACGTCACAACGTAACTGGGTGATCATAAAGATGCTCTACAGGTGTCTCCGAAAGTGTTCGTGGTGCTGGCATAGATCAAGACTAGGATTTGTCACTCCGAGTGTCGGAGAGGTATCTCTGGGCCCTCTCGGTAATGCACATCATAATAAGCCTTGCAAGCAAAAGACTAATGAGTTAGTCACGAGATGATGTATTACGAAACGAGTAAAGAGACTTGCCGGTAACGAGATTGAACTAGGTATAGAGATACCGACGATCGAATCTCGGGCAAGTAACATACCAATGACAAAAGGAACAACGTATGTTGTTATGCGGTTTGACCGATAAAGATCTTCGTAGAATATGTAGGAGCCAATATGAGCATCCAGGTTCCGCTATTGGTTATTGACCGGAGATGAGTCTCGGTCAAGTCTACATAGTTCTCAAACCCGTAGGGTCCGCACGCTTAACGTTTGATGACGATCGGTATTATGAGTTTATGAGTTTTGATGTATCGAAGGAGTTCGGAGTCCCGGATGAGATCGGGGAAATGACGAGGAGTTCGAAATGGTCGAGACGTAAAGATCGATATATTGGACGACTATATTCGGACATCGGAAAGGTTCCGAGTGATTCGGGTATTTTTCGGAGTATATGGGCCTTATTGGGCCATACGGGAATAGAGGAGAAAGGCCAAAAGGAAGGAGGCGCGCGCCCCCCCTCTGGTCCGAATTGGACAAGGGGTGCAGCCCCCTTTTCCTTCTCCCTCTCCACCTCTTTCCTTCTCTCCTACTCCGAAAAGGAAAGGGGAATCCTACTAGGACTTGGGAGTCCTAGTAGGACTCCCCACACTTGGCGCGCCCCCTCTAGGGTCGGCCTCTCCCTTGCTCCTTTATATACGGGGGCAGGGGGCACCCTAGGACACACAAGTTGATCAGTTGATCTCTCTCAACCGTGTGCGGTGCTCCCCTCCACAGAAACACACCTCGGTTATACCGTTGCAGTGCTTAGGCGAAGCCCTGCGTCGGTAACTTCATCATATCCGTCACCACGCCGTCATGCTGACGAAACTCTCCCGTGAAGCTCAACTGGATCAAGAGCTCGTGGGACGTCATCAAGCTGAACGTGTGCTGAACGCGGAGGTGCCGTACGTTCGGTACTTGATCGGTTGGATCGCGAAGAAGTTCGACTACATCAACCGCGTCACTAGACGCTTCCGCTCCCGGTCTACGAGGGTACGTAGACACACTCTCCCCCTCGTTGCTATGCATCTAGTAGATAGATCTTGCGTGATCGTAGGAAAATTTTGAAAATACTACGTTCCCAACATCATATTACTTTGCTACTAAACTATCTTGTTGCAGATACTAAGTTTCCAGGTATGGTTGAATTGACAACTCAGCTGCTAATACTTAAGAGTATTCTTTGGCTCCCCTTGTGTCGAATCAACAAATTTGGGTTGAATACTTTACCCTCGAAAACTGTTGCGATCCCCTACACTTGTGCGTTATCAGAGCCATGTGGCCCCGGCCAATGGAGACGACGAGGGCTGTGAAGAGATGGCCTTGACGCTGCCCGTCAATGCAAAAAGCATTGTTGTTACGATGATCGACAGGCTGACCAGTGCACCGCGAGCTATGTTGTGGGCCTCCGCTGCTGACAACGATGACGAAGAGGAGTTGGCCCCCCAAACGCCATCAACTATCACCAAAGTCCTCGACTCCGAAGGGATTTGCATTGGCCATGACACGGACACAAGTGAGGGTTGGCAGGAGGTGCTACCGCGGCATGGCCCACGTCGTCCGACTTCGTCGCCATCCTCGAGGATGGCTCCTCATCCTCCTCGTCCCATCCCTGCTTGGCTCCACGGTAGATGTTGCAGATGCCTTGCTGATGGGCATCGTGCAGCTGTTTGCAGAGATCCGTTGCGGTGCTCCCGTTGTTTGGAGAATGGTCATCGTGCGCGTGAATGTCACAACCCCTAGCGTCCTCTGAGCTCACTATCATGCCTTGATGTGCCGCATGTGTCCCGCCTTGGCGTCGTGCATCGTGTTGCTCCTGCTTCATGTGAGGGTTCGGTGAGATCCACACCCCCTTCCAAGGCGCTTCACCGTCGGTCTTGGGCGTCTGTTGTCTCTGCTGCTGCTGGCTCGGCAACCTCGTCCAAGCTGATGTTGTAGTCCGCACTGGCTGATCAGACTGCACTGTTACAAGGTTGTGTGGCGCGGGTTGAGAGCTTTCTGGAGCGAGCGAAGGTTGCTTTGGGTAGATATCCCTTGTGCCGGCTCTGTTGCAGACCACTCTAATGTCACATTCTCCTTGTGTGGCCGGTGCTTGCTTCGCGGGAGATAGGGGTGAGGAGTTGTACGGCTCTTTCTCCCCTCGTGTTCGTGTCCATTCATCGTGGGTGCCTACCTCCCCTCCTATGGTGTCTTCCACTGAGGGCGAGCCCATCGCCGTGCTTGTGGCTCCGGTGCTGTAGATCATGCCCGAGCTTAGGGAGCTATGCCTGAGTCTATCAGTGGAGCATACAAAGGTGGACATGTCGGCGGCCTCGATTGAAGGACAAGTTCCGCCTCTGTCAAGTGAGCAGTTGGAGGTTTCTTTGGTTGATGATGCTAAAGGGAAGGCAGCTGCAATTTCATGATGGGTAGTGCTCAGTGTTTCGGGTTGTCCATGTGGCTTTGGTCTTTTGAGTCGTAGAAGTTGATGGTTGTGGTTGTTGTGTGTTGGGATCATTTGGTGGACCGTCTACGTGGTCGTGAGAGTGAGTCGCTTCTGGAGTGTTACTTTTGTAGTGTTTGTATCGGCTTCCGCCCGATTTTCCGTAAATTAACTGGGCAATTCTCTTCTTCTTAATTAATCGATGAGGCAATGCTTTTGCCTCCATTTCGAAAAAAACAGCAGAGATTAAACTAATCATGCGAACTAGCATAGTAGATGAACATATCACATCTAGGGCACATACTAGAAACATGAATTCTACCACGATCACGAACAGGAAGGAAAGAAACACGTACGGTGCAGCGGGAGCAGCACCGCCGGCACCAGTGTTGTCGTCCATGTCGTTGAGGATGAGGTTGCCAAGGTCGGGGAAGAAGTCGTCGTTGGCGAAGTCGTCACTACCAGCAGTCGCGCGAGTGCGCTCCCCAAAAACCTGATCGCCCCTCTCCCGTACAGGATCACAAGAGGCAGGGTTCCGGAGGCCTGCTGTCCCTTCTCGTGGTGCACGCCGGAAGGGGGGATGGAGAATACTTGCGTGGCGGCGCAATGATCTGGAACGGTAGTGCGAAACTGTCGTGGAAATAACACGACAGATGTCCGGTTTAGCGGACTTGATGATGGAACCATCGCACGGGTTAACTTGAAAGGGTTCATGGCACACAAAAAGACACAGAGGGTTTTATACTAGTTCGGCCCCTTTCGAGAAGGTAAAAGCCTACGTCTAGTTGGTTTGGTATTGCTTGGGCGTCGGATTACAGGGAGCGGATTCGCTTTGCCTGTGCTTCGACGGGTTGATTATTGCTTCTCCCTGAACCGTCCAGGTCGTCCCTTTATATAGAGGTTACGCCTGGTCCGGTTTACAGAGTCCCGAGGCCGGCTCATATCTGTGTCCGCCTCGGTCTCTGTCTTTTCTTTCTTATCTCTCAAGTTACATCTCTTGGCGGTTTACAAACCACACTTCTATACATGGGCCTTGAAATCTCATGGGCCGTAGTTTCTACTGAAATATTACAACCAAGTATAATATAACTAAGCCGGTTTACAATAGCCGGTTTATACCTGCTAGTCATATCCCTGACATTAGGCCCCAGAATGATTTGAACTTGTTCATATCAGTCTTCCTTGTCTTGTATAATTTTTCTTCTTTGTCTTCATCTTTTTGTAAACCGGCTCTGACGTCATCCTCCAAGATCATTAAATTCTGACAATGACATCATCTCCGCATTTAACGCTGTGAGCTGTACTGTAGCTTATTTTAAGGGTTATCCCGAAGATCGAGGCGTCACAGGATCTTTATCCGATTTTCTGTCTCCTCGATTCTCGCACCTGTCGCTTCAGATCTGACTCCTTGTTATAAATACTGCCACCCCCCATTCATTACCTTCTTCTCGCTCTGTCTTCTTCCTCCGTCTTCTTCCTCCGTCGCCGCCCGAGCTCGAACCTCCGCCGACGACCGCTGGATAACAAGTCCTCGCCTGGCCGCTGCATCACCCTGAACTTGACCAGAAAAACCTCCGCCGTCGATCTTTGCTGTTCCAGGTACACCCCTTTCTCCATTATCAATACGCAACTTCTAGGGTTTCCTTCCACGCCTCCACCATTAGAGCTTTGAATAGAAACTTCATTCTGTTCATCCTTCAAGCAAATGTCTTTTAGTAATGTTGTCCTTCAGATCTTGCTTTAGAACTGTGTTTTCTCTCTGCTGTAAATACTTCAAATCTCATTGTACCTGTCTGGCCTATAGATTTATCCACTTAGTGCGAGGTCCTTATAGATCCTTCCTGTATACTCTTATATTAGTTTTCCTTTTCTTAACACGCTCAGATCTATTCCTCTAGCATAGTCTTTTGAAAACCTGTTTTCCTCCTCGGCATATCTGCTAAGTATATTCCGATTTAAGTTGACATGCCCTATTCTTTGCGAAACTCTGTAACTTGACGCAATGGTTGAACTGTTCCTCTTCAACTGCCATAAACCGGAAATGATATAACTTGTTTTATAATTGCCGGTTTAACCGCGCCATTAGTCCTCAGTTTAGACCGTTGCGTGACTTTCGTAGATAGGTTCCGGATTACTGCACTTTCATAACCCGTTTCTGTATTTTATCTTCTCCAGCACTTTGTTCTTTCATTGCAATGGCTAAGCAGTATGTCTCCTGCGATTGGGTCCCTTCTGTCATTACTGAGGATGACTTAATCAAGATGTCTGAAATTGGCACATTAGGACCTCAGTCTGAGTTAAAGTGGCGTGCTCCGGGTAATGAATGCATCCCTACTCCTAGATCCGGGGAAGTCATCGTGTTTTTGGATCATATCTCTAGAGGCTTCTCTCCCCCCGGTTCAAAGTTTTTCCGGGATGTTCTTGCCGCTTTCCAGCTACACCCACAGGATATCGGACCCAATTCCGTTTCAAACATTTGTGATTTCCAAGTGTTTTCTGAGGTGTATCTGCAAGAAGAACCTTCTGTTGATTTATTCCGGGATTTCTTTCATTTAAACCGGCGCACTGAGTTTACCAGCGGACCACATCAAGAGCTTGGTGGGGTTAGTATTCAGAAGAGGAGAGACGCAGTTTTTCCTCACGCCGCTTTACATTCTCATCCAAAAGATTGGAACAAATCCTGGTTTTACTGTGTTGACACTTCTCCTGAGGGGGAGAATCCTTTGCCGGGTTATCGCGAAACTCGTATTCCGGAGAATCACCCCTTACCACCACGGCTTAGTGCTGCTGAACGGACCCGGTTCTCATCACAGCTCTCCAAGCTAAGAGCTTTTATAGCAAATGGTCTGATCGGTACTGATTTCCTTCGCTGTTGGCTATCTTGGAGTATCCTTCCCCTGAGCCGGCGTTCTCAGTTAATGTGCAAGTATTCTGGTAAACCGGATGATCCTCAAAGGTTTTCCAAGGATAAGCTTTCTGAATCAGAGGTAGTGGAGTCAGCCAAAAAGATTCTCAATGTCTCTTTAGCAGATTGTGCTAAGGTTGGTCTAGCTCCGTACTTCAAGAAGAATAAGCTGCCCGAAGTAAGTTTCTCTTTGCCCTGCATTTGTAAACCGTCTCCTTTGAACCGTCTTTCAATTGCTCTTGCTTTTTTCAATTAGGCTGATGACCCTTTCTGGAGGAGAAAGCCTCAGGAAAAAACCGTTAAACAGGCTCGCCGAAAGACCCCTGCAAACAAAAAGAGGAAAGCAGCCGTCGACGCCGGTTCTCCTACTGAGGACGATGATCCGGACTCCGAGGTATGCTTTAATCCGGTTTAAATTCTTGCTTTCATGTACTTGTAATCGTATCTAATGATACCTTTTCACAGGAATTGCCTGAAGGTGATAACCCGGCTGAAATTGAGGTAACCCTTCTTTCTTCTGACTCAGAACCTCTTCCTCAAAAAAGTCGTCGGACCGTCAGGAAATATCAATTTTCTCATCCTTATGCTCAGTTAGACCCTAACTTTACTTTGAAAAACCAACAACACGAAGCTTTTCGCCGGACCACTCGCCACAGCGGCCTGGCGGTGGAGTCATCCGGAATTTCCTTAACTCCGGCTCGAAAACGCCGTGCTGAGGTGATACTCTCTCCGACCCTCCTTCATCCCAAGGCCGGTCTTATCCGAAAACCCCTTAAACCGTCTGACCCTGACTATCAGGTAACTCCGCTGTCTTCTTCTGGTGAATCAACCGCCACGCAGCTTCCTCCTTTGAAAACCGTCCCAGGGTAACTTTCTTCGCCTCTTCCGGTTTATGATGCCCTTTTTGCTTTATAATGCTAACTCATTTTGCATGTTTTTCCAGCAAACCGAAACCCAGCAAGAAGCCTAAGGCGAATAAGCCTATTGCTGACCATACTGCGGATGACCCGGTTGTTAATCCGTCAACAGTTGTTCCTCCAGAGGGTGAACCCATAGCTCCGGTTGAAGACCCTGCTCCCGAAAATCCTATTACAGAAAACGTCCAAGATCCACCAAGTCCGGCCCGGGTTAATTCTCCTCACGTTAATCCGGCGTCTCCTGATCCGGCTCATCTTGACGCTCCCCCCAATGTACCAGCCTCACCTGACGTTGTGGTAACTGGTACCGCTTATGTTGCTCCAGCTGAGCCCACCGTTTTAGCAAAACATACAGCTAAAGCGGAAAAGATATCTCAAGAAAAAGGGAAATGGAGTACTGACATATCCAGCCTTTCTAGCATGAGCGCTCAAGACATTTATTCCGGGTATCTGAACCGGCTCCACAGCAGTCGGGATTACGAAGCCAGCTTGGTGAACCTAATGAGGGAAAAATACGAGGTAAATTTCCTCCTCTGATTTTGTTCTTTTGACACATCTCTATCTCATAACAGCCCCCAAGTTCCGGTTTAGCTGCTTTACTGAAGGTGATCCGGAACTTTGTAGTTTGAACCGTTGGTCTATACATTAGCCCCCAAGTATCAAGTAGATAACTTGGTTATGTAGTTGATACTTGTAAAAGTTGCTGTCAATACTTCAATTATACATTAGCCCCCAAGTGTCAAGCAGATAACTCGTTTGTGTGCTTGAGACTTGTAACTTCAAATTGTCTTTGCTGTATTGCTTCAACTGCCATTAGCCCCCAAGTGTCAAGTATACAACTTGGTTTTGTGCTTGAGACTTAACGAAACTTCACCTTTTGTTTTTGAACTTTGTCTGCAGGCTGAATTGAACCGGAATGCTCTTGAGATCAACGAGCTTCGAAGCCGGCTTACGGAAACTGAGTCGGCCGCCTCAAAGGCTAGAAAAGAACTTCAAGTGAGCTTAAAGACCGCTGAAGACTTGAAAAAGTACTTTGAAGAGGAGCGGACTACTTTTGAGGTCCAGAAAAAAGATCTTGAAAAACGTGTTCAGGATGCTGAAGGAGCACTTAATCCGGTTACTGAGGAATTGACCGGGTTAAAGCGGCAAATTGACTTGATGACCTCTGCTATTTTTGGTAAGTATAATCTGAACTCCTGTCTTTATCTTTGTAACCTGTGCCTTGTACCGGTTTAACTATTATTGTTGTATGTAGGGCGCCGTGTCTCCCATCTTGGGGAAGACTTGCGGAAAAAACTCAAAGCCTCCTACACCTTGGTCGAACAGCTGTACTCCGGGGTGCAAAGAATCATCAGTGCTACTTCGTTTGGTAAACTGGCCCCTACTACAATACAAGATACTTTAAACAAGTTATCTGTTTTGCCGGCTCGCCTCGAAGAAGTCAAGAAGTCTGCTGCGCGGGGTGGTGCTCTTCTGGCCCTTACAAGGGCTAAGGCTTGGGTCCCGGATCTTGATCCGGAGGAGGCTTTTACGGGATTCCCTGACACAAAGGAGGATGGCTCACCTTTCACGGAAACTGATCTTTATGCATTGACGAAGGAAATGCGTCCCCTCGCCAGCAAGCTTGCCGCTGAATCGGACTTTTCGAGATATCATCCAGGATACAATCTGCAGAACGAGCGGGTGGAGCGACCGGTTTACGATACCGTCAACTTAATCCCGCCGGTTCGTCCTCACACTTTTGCTCCTGACATTGATCCTTCTGAAGTGATCAACGATGAAGTGTATTTCCGGGCTTTGGCGAAGATTGACTGGCGTGCGCCGGATTTCCAACCGCTTCATGAAGATGAAGATGTTCCAGAACAAGGCGAAGGCCAGCCGTCCCAGCAAGGAGATGCATAATCTTGAATTTTATCTCTGTAATCATAAGTGATATTCCTTTAAACAATGTTTCCAAACCGTTGGGCTCGTCATGCCTTGTAATAGGTTTAGGCGAAACTTAATGTGCTTCGATCCGACATTTTGTCTTTATGAAATATTCGTCCGTTGACCTGTTGTCTGATGTGGTTGCCTTCATCTGTTCATATAGAAAAAATATCGAAAAACAATGTGTCCTAGTGGTTTACCACTGGACGGGTTAATTTGTTCTCTTTAAAACATCAAATAAGCATATCTTTATATTAAAGATAACTTTTATACCTGAGATGTATGTGGCCAATATACTTTAAACCGGTCAGGACTTTAAAGTCACTTTATGAAGGTCTTCATGAATCCAAATAGACACTCGAAATTCTCCGGCCCATCTTGACGATAAATCCGGTTCATCTTGTTTCAGAAAGTTGTAACTTTTGCCTGATACGCGATCCGGGTTTTTAATGAACGCCGGTTTACTTGGTCTGATATACATGATCCAGACTTTCAATTTGATAGATATGTGGTCAACTTGTGTAGCTGTTCCACTCGGTTTAAAAGGTTATAGAACACAAAAAACACCAAAAAACATGCAATTTTTGCAAATAAGACCATGTAGTCGAGACTTTTTCAAAGAGCTGCCAGGCTCAAAGCAAGGTTCAACCAATCAATGGATGCGGGTACCATCCAGAGGGCCTAGCCAATCACTGAACGTGGAATTATCCAACTTTTCAGAGGGCCGAAAGAACCGTATAAAAATTATTCCGATCACTGGGACGCGGATTGGCCGACACTCCCAGAGGGCCTAGCCAATCACTGAACGTGGAATTATCCAACTTTTCAGAGGGCCGAAAGAATCGTATCTATTATTCCGATCACTGGGACGCGGATTGGCCGACACTCCCAGAGGGCCTCCAGGGTTCCTCCTGAACCGGTGGGTCAATCTAAACCAAT
>LR738711.1:797855215-797972926 GCA_902687465.1 Secale cereale
TCCAGGGTTTCTGCTGAACCGGTGGGTCAATCTAAACCAATCACTGAACGTGGTACTATCCAACTTTTCAGAGGGTCGAAAGAAAAATTATTCCGATCACTGGGACGCGGATTGGCCGACACTCCCAGAGGGCCTCCAGGGTTCCTCCTGAACCGGTGGGTTAATCTAAACCAATCACTGAACGTGGACTTGTCCAACTTTTCAGAGGGTTGAAAGAACTATGAAACTAATCCGATCACTGGGAGCGGATGATACCAACTCCCAGAGGGCCTCCAGGGTTCCTCCTGAACCGGTGGGTCAATGTAAACCAATCACTGAACGTGGACTTGTCCATCTTTTCAGAGGGTTTATAGAACTTATAAATTAATCCGATCACTGGGAGTAGATGATACCAACTCCTAGAGGGCCTCCATTGTTCTGTTTGAACCTGTGGGTTTGCTTTTTATGGAGTCTTCTCTTCTTGAACCGGATATGATCTCCTGTTCCTGAGAGTTCTATTGCTCCTTCACATATTCTGCAAAAATTAGTTTCTAAACCGGCCAACATTGAAATATGATATTTGATAGTAAACTGGTATGGTTATTTTTCATAGGATTTTTGTATATGGAAAAAGGGCTGAGCCTCCGGTTTACCGAGGGTGCCGGTTTATTCATTATTCATAATATATACATAGGATACATTGGAGCACATGGCTCAAGTATAGTATGGCCGTAAATGGGCGATGTTCCACGGCCTCTTCGTCTCCTCTTCTGATGTCCGTGAATCCTTGTGTTCTCGAATGTCCACCAAGTAATATGAACCGTTGTGTAAATTCTTGCTGACCAAAAAGGGCCCTTCCCATGGTGGGGATAGCTTGTGCATGTCTGTTTGATCTTGGATGAGCGGGAGTACCAAGTCACCCTCCTGGAATGTCCTTGTTCTAATCCGGCGGCTATGATATCTGCGCAGATCTTGCTGATAAATCGCCGACCGCGCTGCAGCCGTATCACGCTCTTCATCCAACCGGTCTAAACCGTCCTGTCTTGACTCTTCGTTGATTGCTTCCACATAGGCCGTTATCCTTGGTGAGTCATGACGGATATCACTTGGAAGAACTGCTTCTGCGCCGTAAACCATGAAGAAAGGCGTATAGCCTGTAGACCGGTTTGGTGTAGTATTAATACTCCAAAGGACAGATGGCAATTCTTCAACCCAACAACCTGGGGTTCTCTGCAAAGGTGTCATAAGCCGGGGTTTGATGCCTCGCAAAATCTCCTGATTTGCCCTTTCAGCCTGGCCATTGGTCTGAGGATGAGCCACAGAAGATACATCTAATCGAATATGTTCTCTTTGACAGAATTCCTTCATTTCACCCTTAGACAGATTAGTTCCATTGTATGTGATGATGTTGTGTGGAAAGCCAAACCGGAATATCACCTTTTTGATGAATTTAACCGCTGTTGCTGCATCACACTTGCTTATAGGTTCCGCTTCAACCCACTTCGTAAACTTGTCTACTGCCACTAGTAGATGAGTTTTTTGATCTTGGGACCGTTTGAAAGGCCCAACCATGTCAAGCCCCCAAGTTGCAAAAGGCCAAGTTATTGGTATCATCCGGAGCTCCTGTGCCGGAACAAGAGCACGTCTTGAGAACTTCTGACAGGCATCACACTTTCGGACCAGATCTGCCGCATCTGCATGCGCGGTTAACCAATAGAAACCATGTCGGAATGCTTTAGCCACCAATGACTTTGAACCGGTGTGATGACCACAATCCCCTTCATGAATCTCCCTTAGAATCTCACAACCTTCCTCAGCTGAAACACATCGTTGAAATACACCAGAAGTACTACGATGGTGCAGCTCTCCGTTTGCAATTGTCATGGACTTAGAACGCCGGATTATCTGCCGTGCTTCCTCTTCGTCCTCCGGTAACTCTCCTCGGCTTAGGTACGCCAAATAGGGTAACGTCCAATCTGGAATAATATGGAGTGCTGCAACTAACTGTGCCTCTGGGTCCGGAACAGCTAGGTCTTCCTCCGAAAGTACTTGAACTGAAGGACTGTGCAATTCATCCAAAAAGGTGTTCGGTGGTACCGGTTTACGCTGCGACCCTAGCCGGCTCAGAGCATCGGCCGCTTCGTTTCTCCGCCGGTCTATGTGATCCACTTGATATCCCTTAAAGTGTCCTGCCACTACTTCAACTTCTCGCCGATAAGCCGCCATGAGGGGATCTCTGGAATCCCACTTGCCAGAAACTTGCTGTGCCACTAGATCTGAATCACCCAGGCACTTAACCCGGCTCAAATTCATCTCTTTTGCCAGTCGCAACCCGTGAAGTAACGCTTCATATTCTGCTGCATTATTAGTATTTGCCAGTCGCAACCCGTGAAGTAACGCTTCATATTCTGCTGCATTATTAGTACAAGGAAATAATAAGCGGAGGACATAACAAAATTTATCACCTCTGGGGGAAGTTAACACAACTCCAGCCCCCGAGCCCTCCAACTATTTTGAACCGTCAAAGTGAATCGTCCAATAAGTAAGATCCGGCTTCTCCTCAGGAGTCTGCAACTCTGTCCAGTCATTGATGAAGTCTACCAATGCCTGAGATTTTATAGCAGTACGCGGTACATACTTCAACTCATGTGGACTGAGCTCAATGGCCCACTTGGCTACCCTGCCTGTAGCTTCCCTGTTCTGGATTATGTCTCCCGACGGAGCTGAACTAACCACAGTTATTGGATGCCCTTGGAAATAGTGCTTCAGTTTCCGGTTTGCCATGAACACCCCATAGACCAACTTCTGCCAATGAGGATACCTTTGTTTAGACTCAATGAGTACTTCACTCACATAATAAACCGGGCGCTGAACCGGATGTTCCTTCCCTGCTTCCTTGCGCTCAACCACAATCGCGACGCTGACTGCCCGTGTGTTAGCAGCAACATATAACAGCAAAGGCTCCTTATCAATGGGAGCAGCTAAAACCGGTGGTTTTGCTAGTTGCCATTTCAGATCCTCAAACGCTGTATTTGCCTCATCACTCCAAATAAACCGGTCTGTTTTCCTCAACATTTGATAAAGCGGGATTGCCTTCTCTCCCAAGCGACTGATGAACCGGCTTAGCGCCGTGATCCGGCCAGCTATGCGCTGAACATCATTGATGCAAACCGGTTTTGTCAAAGATGTGATGGCCTTGATCTTCTCTGGGTTGGCTTCTATTCCTCTATTCGAGACCAAGAATCCCAGAAGCTTACCAGCCGGAACACCAAAAGCACATTTTTCCGGATTAAGCATCATCCTGTAAGCTCGAAGATTATCAAAGGTTTCTTTGAGGTCCTCTATCATTGTTCTTTCTTCCTTTGATTTGACCACAATGTCATACACATAAGCATGCACGTTCCTCCCTATCTGCCCTTTCAAACAATTCTGAACACAACGTTGATAAGTTGCCTGTGCACACTTGAGCCCAAAGGGCATAGATACATAGCAAAAAGCACCAAAAGGAGTTATTAAGGCTGTCTTCTCTTGGTCTTCCACTGCCATTTTGATCTGGTGATACCCTGAATATGCATCCATAAAACTCAGCCGCTCACACCCCGCCGTGGCGTCGATAATCTGAACAATGCGAGGTAAAGCAAAAGGATCAGTTGGGCAAGCTTTATTGAGGTCTGTGTAGTCCACACACATCCTCCACTTCCCATTCTTCTTTAAAACCAGCACCGGATTAGCCAACCATTCCGGATGAAAAACTTCCACTATGAACCCTGCCGCCAAAAGTCTGGCCACTTCCTCCCCTATAGCCTTGCGCCTCTCTTCATTGAAGCGGCGCAGATACTGTTTTACCGGTTTAAACTTCGGATCAATGTTCAACTTGTGCTCAGCGAGTTCCCTCGGTATACCTGGCATGTCAGAAGGTTTCCATGCAAAGATATCCCGGTTCTCACGGATGAACTCGATGAGCGCGCTTTCCTATTTGGGATCAAGGTTAGCGCTGATGGTGAACTGTTTAGATGAGTCTCTAGGCACAAAATCAACCTGCTTAGTCTCTTCCGCTGACTTGAACTTCAATGCCGGATCATGCTCGGTAGTTGGTTTCTTCAGTGGAGTCATATCTGCCGGATCAACATTATCTTTATAAAATTTTAACTCTTTCGTGGCACACACCGCTTCTGCATAAGCTGCATCACCTTCCTCACATTCCACCGCTATCTTGCGACTGCCATGAACCGTGATCGTGCCCTTATGACCCGGCATCTTAAGCTGCAAATAAACGTAACATGGCCTAGCCATAAATTTAGCATAAACCGTCCTTCCAAACAGAGCATGATATGGACTTTTAATTTTGACAACTTCGAAGGTGATCATCTCCGATCTGGAATCATACTCATCTCCAAAGGTAACTTCTAAATCAACCTTTCCAACCGGATAAGCTGACTTACCTGGGACCACCCCATGAAACACTGTGTTTGACAATCTTAACTTTTTATCTGTCAGACCCATACGACGGAAAGTCTCGTAATATAATATATTGATACTGCTACCTCCATCCATGAGGACTTTAGTAAACTTGTATCCTCCCACCTGAGGTGCTACCACCAAGGCTAAATGTCCCGGATTATCCACCCGTAATGGGTGGTCCTCTCTGCTCCATACAATGGGCTGCTCTGACCATCGGAGAAATTGCGGCGTCGCCGGTTCTACTGCATTAACAGTCCGCTTCAAAACCTTCTGGTCTCTCACATAAACTCGTGGTGAAAACATGATATTGACCGCTGCTCAACTCCTTCGGATTACTCTGGTATCCGGATTGCTGCTGCTGTTGCGGACGCTGTTGCTGCTGGTTTCCCTGATTATTATAACTCCCTTGGCCCTGCTGCTGATTATTCTGACCATTGTAACCACCTTGATGATGCGATTGATTCCCCTGACCATTATAATTTCCTTGATTATTTTGGCCGCCTGGCCGGGGTTAATAACCACCGTTATTGCCCCTATATCCTGATCCGGAACTGTTCCCCTGATGACCCGAACCATAAAATCCGGGCCCTGAACCACCATGTGGGGGTCGGCTAGGAGGATTAAAACGGCCGTTCACTGCCTTCATAAGGGGTATGCACTCTCTCATAGTATGCTTCGCTATCTTCCCCTTTCCGCTATGCTTTGGACAGGTTCGATCCAACTCCTGCTCCCAGCCCGGAGCTCCTCTGCCGGTTTGGAAAGCAGAATCCTCCGGATTACCCTGAAAACTGCCTTGAACTTGAGTGTTAGCCACGAAATCTGAACCACCTTCTGCCTTCCGTTTGCCCAAAAAGCTCGAAGCAACCGGATTGATCGGCGCCGGTTTACCAGACTTGCTGGCCTTTCCCGCTTTATCTCCTTCTGCTTCCGGATACTTTGTGTTATCCGAGTCTCCGTATTTCACCAGGGCACTCATCAAAGTCCCCATGTCATTGCAGTCCCTTTTAAGCCGTCTGAGTTTCAATTTTAAAGACTCAAACCGGCAATTGTTCTCCAACGTCACTATCGCCGTACTAGGATTAATACCATTCGAAGAGTGTAAGATCTCTGCTACCCTTCGTACCCAAGCTGCTGTAGACTCCTGCTCTCCTTGCACACAAGCTGCTAGGTCTATCACCGACATCGGCTGTTTGCACGTATCTTTGAAGTTTTTGATGAACTGGCTGCGCAGCTCCCCCCATGACCCAATAGAATTCGGGGGTAGGGCTTTCAACCAGGTCCGGGCCGTGCCCTCGAGCATCATAGTAAAATATTTGGCACAAGCCGATTCATCCACATCCAGCATCTCCATGGCCATCTCATAACTTTCAACCCAAGCTTCCGGTGGTAAATCGGCTGTGTAGTTAGGTACCTTGCGGGGCCCTTTGAAATCTTTGGGCAGCTTAACACTCCGTAAAGCGGGGATAAGACACTGCACCCCAAAGGAACTCGTCATAACTCCCGTCTCTGCGGTGGCTGTGTGAACCGGCGTTGTTTGACGAATCTCCTCCCTGGCTCCTGACCTAACCCGGTTTGCCTCCGGAGCTTGTTCCGCTGCACCTGCCGGATTACCCTGCCTGCGCTGATGTCTCCTGCGTTCACTGCTAGACACTTCTGGCTCATCCCAATGCCTACTATAACTCCGGCTGGGACGTGGTGTCGAATGTAACCTTTCCCTGCTGTGAGAATACGCTTGCTGCTGCATCAATGCCGTATTAAGTAGCTTCTGGACCCTGCGCGCTTCTATCGCCACCGGAGATGTCTCTTCCGCGGGTAAAGCGGCCAAACGTGCTGCTGCTGCAGCGATGTTATCCAAAGGGTTTGAATAATGACCTGGAGGGACGGGGATATAAGGTGCTGACGTAATCCGGCGCTCCTGCTCTGCCGTGGGTTGTTGAACCGGCTCCCCCCTGGCCGGAGGCGTCCTCCGGTTTACAGCCGGATGATTACTAGCCCCAGCCCCAGGTGTCCTGAACAGATTCGTTGACTCATAACCCGGGGGTATACGGGACCGGTACTTCCGTCCCCTTACTCCTTCCATAGAAGCTTGCTCCATCCTCAAGTAAAAAGCTTGATCATCCAATTCTGCTTGCCTAGTCACTATCATTTCTCTTTCCGCCTTTAGGTCCTCTTTTAATTGATCAATCCGGCCTTTCAACTGAAGGAGCTCTGCATCATGATGCGCCTTGTCTGCTGGAGCTACTACTTCCACCGCTTTAGCTGTGAACTCCTCGATCAAGGTGGATAGAACTTCAGTAAGGGAGGTATTTGAACCGCTTCCCCCTGCACCAGCTTCGGCTGTCGTTCCGTTCATCGGGGGCTGTGAACCGGCCATGAAGACCGCCACCCGGTTTGGCGGGTCAAAGGGGCCCGGAATACTGTTTCCATCGGACTCGCCCTCGGACCGGCCGTCCCGCAACTGATACAGAGATTCAGTTTCCCCGGATGAAGACTCGTCATCTGAGTAGACGATCGTTGCACCATCAGATTCTGATCCGTTCTCGGCTCGACCTCCGTGGATTGCTCCAACGAACACGCGCTTCACGGCGGGCTGAATCTGGGCCGATCCCGCACGCTGAGCCGGCTCGACGATGTTGGGGAAGATGTCCGGCTCAGGTCCCGGTTCGTCGATTTTGCCGATGAAGACTTGGATGCTGCCGAAGGGAACCCGGTACCCGTATTCGATCGAATCGGCCTCCGGTCCCCAACCTGCGTCGTCGATGTAGATGCGGCCGCGACGACTCTTGGTCATCCGGCCGACTGCGTAACCCTTGAGCCCTTCGAAGCCGCCTTTCAAGAACTCGAAACCATCGTGCGCAGGCCCCATGGTGGGCGCCAACTGTCGTGGAAATAACACGGCAGATGTTCGGTTTAGCGGACTTGATGATGGAACCATCGCACGGGTTAACTTGAAAGGGTTCATGGCACACAAAAAGACACAGAGGGTTTTATACTAGTTCGGCCCCTTTCGAGAAGGTAAAAGCCTACGTCTAGTTGGTTTGGTATTGCTTGGGCGTCGGATTACAGGGAGCGGATTCGCTTTGCCTGTGCTTCGACGGGTTGATTGTTGCTTCTCCCTGAACCGTCCAGGTCGTCCCTTTATATAGAGGTAACGCCTGGTCCGGTTTACAGAGTCCCGAGGCCGGCTCATATCTGTGTCCGCCTCGGTCTCTGTCTTTTCTTTCTTATCTCTCAAGTTACATCTCTTGGCGGTTTACAAACCACACTTCTATACATGGGCCTTGAAATCTCATGGGCCGTAGTTTCTACTGAAATATTACAACCAAGTATAATATAACTAAGCCGGTTTACAATAGCCGGTTTATACTTGCTAGTCATATCCCTGACAGAAACCATACGTCTAGGTCATGGAGAAAACCCCATGTCCAAGTAATTAACGCGTCCATTAATTACAATTTATTAATTATTCCCGAGCAGCAAAAATATAGACAACGCGCATAGCTCTGTCCTCAGCTCGGCTCATTCCCGCAACCCGCGGCGCGTCGTGACAAGGCGTGGCCTGGCGAGGCGAGCGAGGAGGAGGAGCGCGCGTGTAGGTCTCATCTTCTCATGCTCATACAAGTGGCAGAAGAGCTAACCTTATAAAGAGGTGCAACTCTCTCTCAACTTCTGTGGTGGGACTAAACTTTAGTGTCACTCACTGCACTCACATGTGTGCATGAATGGGCCAAGAGAATTTCAGAATTTTAGTTGTGCTTTGGGCCAAAGGCCTACTAGCAAAATTCCAACAACCCCCCCCCCCCACAAAATCTCATTGGCACATCTCATCATTTAGTTCCAAAACATTGTTTATATACCGGTTCTTAGTGGAGACTGTAAAGTGGAACTTCCACTCAGAGATTTATGCTACACTAGATCACAACTTGAATAGTGGACTACACCTTGAACTACAAGTTTTCTGCGAGACTAGTTTCACACAAATTCTTGATCGATACAGGGCTGCCGCAAGGCTTCCCCGCGGGTGGAGCGTATACGTCATACTCCAGGGCCTTTCATGAATTTATTAGAGAACACCCAATTCTCACAGACTACGTCGTTAACAGTCAAATTCATATACGTGTGTTCCTTAGGAGATGCTCTGCAGGCAACATCTCTGCTTACCCGAATAAGCCACTTGTAACACATTAAGATAAGTATCAACCTGCCATGCAGATCAGGAGAGTATTGCACCTGAAAGGATCGATATGGTTGACTAGAGGGGGGGTGAATATGCAACTAACAATTTTTTGCTTTTCTTAACCAAATTAAACTTAGCAACAAAGTAAGTTGTCTAGATATGCAACTAGGTGGACAACTTATAGGAAGCAACAATAACAACCACACAAGCAAGCAAGCTAAGGTATACAAAGAAAGCTTGCACAAGTAAAGGAAAGAAATAACCCAAAGTGGAGCCGGTGAAGACGAGGATGTGTTACCGAAGTTCCTTCCCTTTGAGAGGAAGTACGTCTCCGTTGGAGCGGTGTGGAGGCACAATGCTCCCCAAGAAGCCACTAGGGCCACCATATTCTCCTCACGCCCTCACACAATGCGAGGTGCCGTGATTCCACTAGTCGTGCCCTTGAAGGCGGCGACTGAACCTTTACAAACAAGGTTGGGGCAATCTCCACAACCGAATTGGAGACTCCCAACGACACCACGAAGCTTCACCACAATGGAATACGGCTCCGAGGTGACCTCAACCATCTAGGGTGCTCAAACACCCAAGAGTAACAAGATCCGCAAGGGATTAGTGGGGGGAATCAAATTTCTCTTGGTGGAAGTGTAGATCGATGCCTTCTCAAGCAATCCCTAGGAAATCAACAAGTTTGATTGGCTAGGGAGAGAGATCGGGCGGAAATGGAGCTTTGAGCAACAATGGAGCTTGGGGAGGAAGAGGTGAGTCTTCTTGGGGAAGAAGACTCCCTAAATATAGTGGGAGGGCAAATCCAACTGTTATCCCTCAATTCTGCCCGCAGAGCACGGTACTACCACACTTAACACGCGGTACTACCGTACGGCCCAGCGGTACTACCGCTGGCACGGTACGAGCCAGAACTAGCCCCTGTTGCGTTAAAACACCGGGCGGTAGTACTGCCGGAGCGGTACTACCGCACGTCCTTGCGGTACTACCGCAAGGCAGGGTCAGACTGGCCGAGGAGGAGTGCAGACTAAATAAAATACGTCCGCAGCTACTTCCGCAGAGTTACGGTCGTTGCAAAAACCCGACATGGTACTACCGCTTGCACGAAGCGGTACTACCGCGTAGGACGCGGAAGTAAAAAATTACTTCCACGCCTACTACCGTACTAGTTACGATGCTGGGCCGGTCACACGGTACTACCGTGTCCATGGTACGGTACTACCGTAACCCTAGAGCGGTACTACCATGGGGTTGCGCGGTACTACCGCGTTCTTTGAGAGGTACTACCGCATGCCAAGCAGTGGTAGTAGTATGATGCCACTGTTTTGTAATGACAAGGAAAAAACAGCCGAAGCTCTAGAGAAGAGAAGGAAAGGTGGTGCGAATTAAATGGACGTGTACGTGTTGATTCCACCCAAACCTTTCCGAAGCGGACCCCCTCTTAATAGTACGGCTTTCCTATGAATCAATTCCACCGAAAAGAACCAAAAGGAAACACCGTCTTCCATAGGTTTTGAGGGGCACTAAATCGTCTTGTGCCTAGGTGTGATATATCTGAAAAGCTCAGTGCACACGATTAGTCCGCAAAAGCATTGTCATCAATCACCAAAACTACTTAGGGAGAAATATGCCCTTACAATCTCCCCCTTTTTGGTGGATTGATGACAATACGAGATTTGCACAAAGATATATATAACAGAATAGTAATTGGACCAATCCTTTTTGTAGCAAAGGACAAACCTGGACAAACTCTTATGCAAGGTAAAGCGCTCCCGAGGACATATGAGAATTATCGTCAAGCTAGTTTTCATCACGATCATCTGATTCGCGTTTGGTACTTTGATAATTTGGTATGTGGGTGGGCCGGTGCTTGGGTGGTGCCCTTACTCGGACAAGCCTCCCACTTATGATTAACCTCTAATGCAAGCATCCGCAACTACAAAAGAAGTATTAAGGTAAACCTAACCATAGCCTGAAACATATGGATCCAAATCAGCCCCTTACGAAGCAACGCATAAACTAGGGTTTAAGCTTCTGTCACTCTAGCAACCCATCATCTACTTATAACTTCCCAATGCCTTCCTCTAGGCCCAGATAATGGTGAAGTGTCATGTAGTCGACGTTCACATGACACCACTAGAGGAGAGACAACATACATCTCATCAAAATATCGAACGAAGACCAAATTCACATGACTACTAATAGCAAGACTTCTCCCATGTCCTCAGGAACAAAAGAAACTACTCACAAGACAAAATATTGTTCATGATCAGAGGGGTATTAATATGCATAATGGATCTGAACATATGATCTTCCACCAAATAAACCAACTAGCATCAACTACAAGGAGTAAACAACACTACTAGCAACCCACAGGTACCAATCTGAGGTTTGGATACAAAGATTGGATACAAGAGATGAACTAGGGTTTGAGAGGAGATGGTGCTGGTGAAGATGTTGATGAAGATATCTCTCCCCAAGATGGGAGAGTTGTTGGTGATGACGGCGGTGACGATTTCCCCCTCCCGGAGGGATGTACCCCCGGCAGAACAGCTTTGCCAGAGCCCTAGATTGGTTTCCGCCTTGAGACGGCGGCGTCTGGGCCCAAAAGCCTCCTCCTAATTTTTTCCAGGTCAAAACACTTCATATAGGAGAAGATGGTCGCCTGGGGCCCACCGACTGGCCCTCGAGGCAGGGGGCGCGCCCTGGGAAGCGGGGCGCACCCCCACCCTCGAGGCCAGCCAGTGGCCCCCCTCGTGGGTTTCTTCCGCCAGGTATTTTATATATTTTTTGAAAAAATGTTCTGTGGAGTTTCGGGGCTTTTGGAGTTGTGCAGAATAGGTTTCCAGAGTTTGCTCCATTTCCAGCCCAGAATTCCAACTGCCGGCATTCCCCCTTCTTCATGTAAACCGTGAAAAATAAGAGGGAAAAGGCATAAGTATTGTGACAAAACATGTATGAACAGCCCATAATGCAATAAATATCAACTTATAAGCATGATGCAAAATGGACGTATCAACTCCCCCAAGCTTGGACCTCGCTTGTCCTCAAGCGAAAGCCGATATCGAAAAATATGCCCACATGTTTAGAGATAGAGGTGTTGATAAAAACAGCATACGGACATGAGGGCATCATGATCATTCTCATAACAGCAACTTCTATGAATGTAGTCATATGATCATTATGCAAAAATAACAATTCATCCACAATATCAAGTATGCATCATAAACTTCATTGGAAACTAACAAACTTTGGTCTCAGTCATTGAAGCAATTGCAATTTATCGTAACATCGGAAAGAGTCAATATAAGAGCTTTTCAGCAAACCTACATACTCAACTATCATATAGTCTTTCACAATTGATCACACTCACGCAATACTTATGTTTATGGAGTTTTAATCGGACACAGAGAAAGATAGGGGCTTATGGTATTGCCTCCCAACCTTTTACCTCAAGAGTAATGTCAACAGTAATAGATCATGAGAACTTATATCCAAGTGGGTATATATATCAGGATCTTTCCAACACAGTGTGTTTGCCAAAGGATAAAATGAAAAGGAAAGGTGGAGCTCACCTTGACACTTATAAGACAAGAATAAAAGATAGGCCCTTCGCAGAGGGAAGCAGAGGTTGTCATGTGTTTTTATGGTTGGATGCACAAAGTCTTAGCATAGAAGAACTTCGCTTTATATTGCCACTTGTGATAAGGACCTTTATTATGCAGTCCATAGCTTTTATTACTTCCATATGACAAGCTCGTATAAAGCTAATTTCTCCCACACTAATAAATCATACATATTTAGCGGATTTACAACATGACAACTTACTTGGAAGGATCTTTCTCAATCCATAGGTAGGTATGGTGGACTCTCATGGCAAAACTGGGTTTAAGGATATATGGAAGCACAAGTAGTATCTCTACTTAGTACGAGGAGTTTCGGCTAGCATGAGAGGGAAAGGCAAGCTCAACATGTTGGAAGATCCATGACAATATACTTTATTTTGGATAAACAAACATAACCCCTTATGTTGTCTTCGTTGTCCAACATCAACTCTTTAGCATGTCATACTTTAATGAGTGCTCACAATCATAAAAGATGTCCTAGATATTATATTTGTATGTGAGGCCCCTCTTCTTTTATTACTTCCTATTAATTGCAACTATGACCAAAACTATGTTTGTCACCTCCCAACAACTTTTATTTATCCTACTCTTGTATGTGAAGTCATTACTACCCGTAAGATTGATATGATCTCTTTGATTCTCTTTTTGTTTTCTTTCTTTTATCATGACCCAAGTGAGGAGATCAAGCCCTTGACTCAACACTAATCTTTATTATATAGCTCACGGACTCGATTACAAAGGATAAAGCTCACAAAGCAAAAGCTCACAACTAGATCATGCTAACTTTATTCTAATAGATCAAGATACTACCAAAAGGATCGAACTAAGTAAAACGGTAAAGATAGGAGTGATGGTGATACGATACCGGGGTCACTCCCCCAAGCTTGGCATTTGCCAAGGGGAGTGCCCATACCCATATGATTATGTATCCTTCTTCGGGGGTGGTGATGATGGAGTTGTTGCTGACGTAGGCATGTTGTTCTTCCAAGGCATGGGCTCACTATCGTAGAAGGATGATCGAGTCTCCGGGATACTCAAATCTGCAGCCAAACTCATGTTCTTGAATCTATATTCATACTCACAGTTTTGGTTTTGCGGGTCATAGATCTGGGCTTGGAGGTGATCGATCTTCTGTTGGAGATTGGAGATTGCTTCTTCGAAGATCCTCGAGTCCATCTTGAGGTTGTTGGCAAGCTCCAAGATCATCATGTGGTTGGCGTCGAGACCTCGTTCCACCATACCTTGGCACTTGAAAACTTGTTGCTCCATTGCTTCGAGTCTTGTCTCCACGCTTCCGGTCCTCCTCGGCCCTTCAACATCACGGATGTGCAGCACCCCCTCATGCAACTCCATGGTTTTGGGGTGGTGCAGCACCTCCGCAAGGTAGGGGTTGATGACCTTCTCGAAGAACGTGTCCTTGGGGGTGTTGGAGGACGCCATGATTATCTAGATCTGTCAAAAACAGCAGCTCGAAACGAAAACAGAGGAATTCTGTGTGATATAGAGGTCAAAACCTTCGGGAGTATATATAATGAATTTTTCTAGCACGAAAGGAGTAACTCACAAGAAAACGAAGCCCAGGGGACACACGGGGTGCCCTCGAGGCAGAGGGGCGCGCCCTGGGAAGGGGGGCGCCCCCTACCCTTGAGGCCACCTCGTGTCTCTTCCGGACTGCGGTTTATTTTTCTATTTTTCTAAAAATTCCAAAACGGAGAAAAATTGCCTTTAGAACTGTTTTGGAGTCGGTTTACTTACCATATCACGTACCTCTTCCTTTTCGGAGGCTGAATCGTTCTGGAAAGTGTCCCTTATGTATTCCTCCGGGGTTATGGTTTCAATAGCATTAGTTTCAACATTAATAGGATTACCTGAGATATAATGTTTGATTCTTTGACCATTCACCACCTTCGGATTTGTGCCTTCGAAGTTGTTGATCTTTATAGCACCGAAACGATAGACCTCCTCGATAACGTAAGGTCCTTCCCATTTGGAGAGAAGTTTTCCTGCAAAAAATCTTAAACGAGAGTTGTATAGCAAAACATAATCACCTACGTTGAACTCACGCTTTTGTATCCTTTTGTCATGCCATCTTTTAACTTTTTCTTTAAATAACTTGGCATTCTCGTAGGCATGGGTTCTCCATTCATCGAGACAACTAATATCAAATAGCCTCTTTTCACCGGCAAGTTTGAAATCATAATTGAGCTCTTTGATAGCCCAATATGCCTTATGTTCTAGCTCAATAGGTAAGTGACAGGCTTTTCCATATACCATCTTATATGGAGACATACCCATAGGATTTTTGTATGCAGTTCTATAGGCCCATAGTGCATCATCTAGTTTTTTGGACTAGTTCTTCCTAGACCTATTAACTTTCTTTTGCAAGATTAATTTCAACTCCCTATTACTTAATTCAACTTGACCACTAGTATGTGGGTGATAAGATGATGCAATTCTATGGTTGACATCATACTTAGCAACCATCTTACGGAAAGCACCATGAATAAAGTGTGAACCACCATAAGCCATTAGGTATCTAGGGACTCCAAACCTCGGAAATATAACTTCTTTAAGCATCTTAATAGAGGTGTTATGATCATCACTACTAGTTGGAATAGCTTCTACCCACTTAGTAACGTAATCAACATCAACAAAAATATGTGTGTACCCATTAGAGGCAGGAAAAGGTCCCATATAATCAAAGCCCCAAACATCAAATGGTTCAATAACAAGTGAATAATTCATAGGCATTTCTTGACGTCTACTAATATTACCAATTCTTTGACATTCATCACATGATAAGACAAACTTACGGGCATCCTTGAAGAGAGTAGGCCAATAAAAACCGGATTGCAATACCTTGTGTGCAGTTCTGTCTCCCGCATGGTGTCCTCCGTATGCTTCGGAGTGGCACTTGCGTAAGATCTGTTCCTGTTCATGCTCAGGCACACAACGTCTAATAATACCATCTACTCCTTCTTTATAAAGATGTGGATCATCCCAAAAGTAATGTCTCAAATCATAGAAGAACTTTTTCTTTTGCTGGTATGTGAAGCTAGGAGGTATAAACTTAGCAACAATGTAATTAGCATAATCAGCATACCATGGAGCAGTACGAGAAGTATTTATGACAGCTAGTTGTTCATCAGGAAAGCTATCATCAATAGGTTGTGGGTCATCAAGTATATTATCTAACCTAGACAAGTTATCTGCTACGGGGTTCTCAGCCCCTTTCTATCAATAATATGCAAGTCAAATTCTTGCAGCAAGAGAAACCATCTAATAAGTCTAGGTTTAGCATCTTTCTTTTCCATAAGGTACTTGATAGCAGCATGATCAGTGTGAATAGTTAGTTTAGAATCAACGATATAGGGTCTAAACTTATCACATGCAAACACAACTGCTAAATTTTTTTTCCAGTGGTAGCATAATTTCTTTGGGCACTATCTAGAGTTTTGCTAGCATACTGGATAACATTCAATTTCTTATCAACTCTTTGTCCTAGAACAGCTCCTACAACATAATCACTAGCATCACACATAATCTCAAAGGGTAAATTCCAGTCAGGAGGCTGGACAATAGGTGCAGAGATCAATGCTTTCTTAAGTATTTTAAATGCTTCTAGACAATCATCATCAAAGGCAAAAGAAATATCTTTCTGTAAAAGATTAGTCAGGGGCCTGGAAATTTTGGAGAAGTCCTTAATGAACCTCCTATAAAACCCGGCATGACCAAGGAAACTTCGTATACCTTTGATATCCTTGGGGCATGGCATCTTTTCAATAGCATCCACTTTAGCTTTGTCAACTTCAATACCTCTTTCAGAAATTTTATGTCCCAAGACAATGCCTTCATTAACCGTAAAGTGGCACTTCTCCCAATTCAAGACAAGGTTAGTGTCTTCACATCTCTGCAAAACTCGATCAAGGTTGCTTAAGCAATCATCAAAAGAAGTTCCGTAAACGGAGAAATCATCCATGAACACTTCAACAATCTTTTCACAAAAATCAGAGAATATATCCATCATGCATCTTTGAAAGGTAGCAGGTGCATTACATAAACCAAAAGGCATACGTCTATAAGCAAAGGTACCAAAAGGACAAGTAAAGGTGGTCTTTTCTTGATCCCCCTTTGACACAGGTATTTGAGAGAAACAAGAATAACCATCTAGAAAGCAGAAATGAGTATGTTTGGATAATCTTTCTAGCATTTGATCAATAACTGGCAAGGGGTAATGATCTTTCTTAGTAGCTTTATTTAACTTACGGAAATCAATTACCATCCTATAACCTGTAAGTATTCTTTGCGGGATCAATTCATCTTTATCATTAGGGACAACGGTCATACCTCCTTTCTTAGGAACACAATGGACATGACTTACCCACTGGCTATCAGCAATGGGATAGATAATACCTGCCTCTAGAAGCTTTAGAATTTCCTTCCTTACCACTTCTTTCATTTTAGGATTTAACCATCGCTGATGATCAATAACTGGTTTAGCATTTTCTTCCAATTTTACCTTGTGTTGACAAATAGTGGGACTAATGCCCTTAAGATCATCCAGAGTATATCCAATAGCAGCTCTGTGCTTCTTCGGAGTTTTCAATAATCTTTCTTCTTCATGCTGTGAAAGGTTAGCACTAATAATAATAGGATATATCTTCTTTTCATCAAGATAAACATACTTAAGATTATCAGGCAAAGGTTTAAGTTCAAACATGGGATCACCCTTGGGTGGAGGAGGATCCCCTAGGATTTCAACAGGCAAGTTATTTTTCAATACGGGTCCCTGTGTAAGAAATATTTCATCTATCTCCCTTCTCTCATTCATATGCATATCATTTTCATGGTCTAGTAAGTATTGTTCTAAAGGATCATTAGGTGGCACGACAATAGAAGCAAGACCAATAAGTTCATCTTTACTGGGTGGTGCCTTTTCAAGGGGTTGTCTACGGACTTTAGCAAAGTTAAAATCATGAGACATATCCCCTAATCCAACAGTGACAATATCTTTCACACAGTCTATCTTGGCATTAACGGTATTCAAGAAGGGTCTACCAAATATAATGGGACAGAAGGCATCTTGTGGGGAACTAAGAACAGGAAAATCAGCAGGATATTTAACCTTCCCACATAGAACTTCAATATCTCTAACAATCCCAACTGGTGAAATAGTGTCTCTATTAGCAAGCTTAATAGTAACATGGATCCCCTCTGACTCAACCGGTGCAATATCATGCATAATTTCGTTATACAAATCGAGAGGGATAATACTCGCACTAGCACCTACGTCACATAAACCATGATAGCAATGATCTCCTATCTTGATAGAGATAACAGGCAAGCCTACAACAGGTTTATGTCTATTCCTAGCATTGGGTTTAGCTATTCTAGCAGACTCCTCTTGGAGATAAATAACATGACCATCTAAATCTTCTACCAAGAGATCTTTAACCATAGCAACACTAGGTTCAACTTTAATTTGCTCAGAGGGTGTAGGTATTCTAGTATTGCTCTTACGGACTACAGTTGAAGCTTGAGCATGATCCTTTATCCTAACAGGGAAAGGTGGTTTCTCGATATACACGGTAGGGATAACTGGATCAACATTATAAGTGATAGTCTTTTCTTCAACTTTAATAGGTTCAACTACTTTTACTTCAATAGGGGGGTGGTATTTAAACCACTTCTCCTTGGGGAGATCAACATGAGTAGCCAAGGATTCACAGAAAGAAGCTACTATCTCAGAGTCAAGTCCATATTTAGTGCTAAACTCACGGAATGACATGTGAGATATCAAGTGGTTGAGTCTGAGCACTGCGGGCCTCCTCACACATAAGCATCATGTCCACGAGGTATGAGTGTACCTTGTCCTTGTCCCCAATGCGAGGAAACAATGAGTTGCGAAAGATCCTATGCATAATATCCAGAAAAGGGTTCATCACCCAAGTCTTATTGCCACTCGCGAGCGTCTTCTCCACATAGAAAGGCAGCAGCCGATCCTTGTTGGCAGATTCTTCATTGACATGAGGGCGAGCTCCAACAGGAGTGTGGTGTTGGGGAACGTAGTATTTACAAAATTTTCCTACGATCACGCAAGATCTATCTACTAGATGCATAGCAACGAGAGGCGAGAGTGTGTCTACGTACGCTCGTAGACCGAAAGCGGAAGCGTTTATCAACGCGGTTGATGTAGTCGTGCACCTTCATGATCCGTCCCGATCTAGTACCGAACGTACGGCACCTCCGCGTTCAACACACGTTCAGCTCGATGACGTCCTCGCCTTCTTGATCCAGCAAGACGGGCGAAGTAGTATATGAGTTCCGGCAGCACGACGGCGTGGTGACGGTTGTTGATGAAGAACAATCTCTGCAGGGCTTCGCCAAGCACTACAGAAACTAGACGGAGGATAAACTAGAGGGTCGGGGTTGCCGGCACACGGCTTGGTGTATCTTGATGTGTCTTGGGTGCTAGCCCTACCCCTCTATTTATATGTTGAGCCCTGGGGTCGAAACTTGGAGCAAAAGCCTCCTCAAAGTCGGTTTTGCCCGAAAGGAAAGAGTCCCACTCGGACTCCAGGGCTAGACGCCAGGGTTCCCGGCGTCTACCCCCTAGACGCCAGGGTTCCTGGCGTCTAGCCTCTGGTCTACGCAAAACTTCCTTTTGCACTTTCCTAAAGCCTCGTGGGCTTTCCCCTTTGGCCCAAATAAAGTGTTCTCGTACCCAAACATTTCGGGAAACATCCGGAACCCCTTCCGGTGAATTCTGGAACCCTTCCGGAGGTCAAACACTATTATCCCATATATTAATCTTTATCTCTGGACCATTCCGGAGTTCCTCGTCATGTCCATGATCACATCTGGGACTCCGAATAACATTCGGTCACCAACATACATAACTCATTCAATACTATATCGTCAACGAAACGTTAAGCGTGCGGACCCTACGGGTTCGAGAACTATGTAGACATGACCGAGACATCTCTCCGGTCAATAACCAATAGCGGAACCTGGATGCCCATATTGGCTCCTACATATTCTACGAAGATCTTTATCGGTCGAACCGCATAACAACATATGTTGTTCCCTTTGTCATTGGTATGTTACTTGCCCGAGATTCGATCGTCGGTATCTCAATACCTAGTTCAATCTCGTTACCGGCAAGTCTCTTTACTCGTTCCGTAATACATCATCCCGCAACTAACCCATTAGTTGCAATGCTTGCAAGGCTTAAGTGATGTGCATTACCGAGAGGGCCCCGGAGATACCTCTCCGACACTCGGAGTGACAAATCCTAATCTTGATTTACGCCAACCCAACAAGTACCTTCGGAGACACCTGTAGAGCACCTTTATAATCACCCAGTTACGTTGTGACGTTTGGTAGCACACAAAGTGTTCCTCCGGTATTCGGGAGTTGCATAATCTCATAGTCATAGGAACATGTATAAGTCATGAAGAAAGCAATAGCAATAAAACTAAACGATCAAGTTGCTAAGCTAACGGATGGGTCTTGTCCATCACATCATTCTCCTAATGATGTGACCCCATTGATCAAATGACAACTCATGTATATGGTTAGGAAACATAACCATCTTTGATCAATGAGCCAGTCTAGTAGAGGCATACTAGGGACATTCTGTTTTGTCTATGTATTCACACATGTACTAAGTTTCCGGTTAATACAATTCTAGCATGATTAATAAACATTTATCATGTTATAAGGAAATATAAAATAACAACTTTATTATTGCCTCTAGGGCATATTTCCTTCAGTCTCCCACTTGCACTAGAGTCAATAATCTAGTTCACATCACCATGTGATTTAACACCGATAGTTCACATCGTCATGTGATTAACACCCATAGTTCACATCGCCATGTGACCAACACCCAAAGGGTTTACTAGATTCAATAATCTAATTCACATCGCTATGTGATTAACACCCAAAGAGTACTAAGGTGTGATCATGTTTTGCTTCGTGAGAGAAGTTAGTCAACGGGTCTATGACATTCAGATCCGTATGTATTTCGCAAATTTCTATGTCTACAATGCTCTGCATGGAGCTACTCTAGCTAATTGCTCCCACTTTCAATACGCATCCAGATTGATACTTAGGGTCATCTGGATTTAGTGTCAAAGCTTGCATCGACGTAACCCTTTATGACGAACTCTTTATCACCTCCATAATCGACAAACATTTCCTTAGTCATCCAGTTACTAAGGATAATTTTGACCGGTGTACAGTGATCTACTCCTGGATCACTATTGTACCTCCCTGTCAAACTCATGGCAAGGTACACAACATGTTTGGTACACAGCATGGCATACTTTATAGAACCTATGGCTGAGGCATAGGGAATGACTTTCATTCTCTCTATATTTTTCTGTCGTGGTCTGGCTTTGAGTCTTACTCAACTTCACACCTTACAAGTCAGGCAAGAACTCCTTCTTTGACTGGTCCATTTTGAACTACTTCAAAATTTGTCAAGGTTTGTACTCATTGAAAAAACTTATCAAGCGTCTCGATCTATCTCTATAGATCTTGATGCTCAATATGTAAGCAGCTTCATCGAGGTCTTTCTTTGAAAAACTCCTTTCAAACATTCCTTTATGCTTTCCAGAAAATTCTACATCATTTCCGATTGACAATATGTCATTCACATATACTTATCAGAAAGGTTGTAGTGCTCCCACTCACTTTCTTGTAAATACAGGCTTCACGGCAAGTCTGTATAAATCTATATGCTTTGATCACCTCATCAAAGCGTATCTTCCAACTCGGAGATGCTTGCACCAGTCCATAGATGGATCGCTGGAGCTTGCACATTTTGTTAGCACCTTTTGGATCGACAAAACCTTCTGGTTGCATCATATACAACTCTTCTTTGAGATATCCATTTAGGAATGCAGTTTTGACATCTATTTGCCATATTTCATAATCATAAAATGCGGCAATTGCTAACATGATTCGGACAGACTTAAGCATCGCTACAGGTGAGAAAGTCTCATCGTAGTCAACTCCTTGAACTTGTCGAAACCCTTTCGCAACAAGTCGAGCTTTGTAAACAGTAACATTACCGTGTGCGTCGGTCTTCCTCTTGAAGATCCATTTATTTTCGATGGCTTGTCGATCATCGGGCAAGTCAACCAAAGTCCACACTTTGTTCTCATACATGGATCCCATCTCAGATTTCATGGCCTCAAGCCATTTTGCGGAATCTGGGCTCATCATCGCTTCCTCATAGTTCGTAGGTTCATCATGGTCTAGTAACATGACTTCCAAAACTGGGTTGCCGTACCACTCTGGTGCGGAACGAACTCTGGTTGATCTACGAAGTTCAGCAGAAACTTGATCTGAAGTTTCATGATCATCATCATTAGCTTCCTTACTAATTGGTGTAGGAATCACTGGAACTAGTTTCTGTGATGTACTACCTTCCAATTCGGGAGAAGGTACAATTACCTCATCAAGTTCTACTTTCCTCCCACTCACTTCTTTCGAGAGAAACTCCTTCTCTAGAAAGGATCCACTCTTAGCAACAAAGGCCTTGCCTTCGGATCTGTGATAGAAGGTGTACCCAATAGTTTCTTTTGGGTATCCTATGAAGATTTACTTCTCCGATTTGGGTTCGAGCTTATCTCCGATTTGGGTTCGAGCTTATCATGTTGAAACTTTTTCACATAAGCATCGCAGTCCCAAACTTAAAGAAATGACAACTTAGGTTTCTCATCAAACCACAGTTCATACGGTGCCATCTCCACGGATTTAGATGGTGCCCTATTTAACGTGAATGTAGCTGTCTCTAATGCATAACCCTAAAAGCGATAGTGGTAGATCGGTAAGAGACATCATCGATCGCACCATATCTAATAAAGTACGGTTATGACGTTCGGACACACCATTACACTATGGTGTTCCAGGTGGTGTGAGTAGTGAAACTATTTCACATTGTTTTTTATTGAAGGCCAAACTCGCTAACTCAAATATTTTACCTCTACGATCATATCGTAGAAACTCTTATTTTCTTGTTACGATGATTCTCCACTTCACTCTGAAATTCTTTGAACTTTTCAAATGTTTCAGATTTGTGCTTCATTAAGTAGATATACCCATATCTTCTTAAATCATCAGTGAAGGTCAGAAAATAACGATAC
Organism: Secale cereale; assembly: GCA_902687465.1. Classification (NCBI taxonomy): domain Eukaryota; kingdom Viridiplantae; phylum Streptophyta; class Magnoliopsida; order Poales; family Poaceae; genus Secale; species Secale cereale. The sequence goes on from LR738711.1 coordinate 797,877,619, forward strand.
CCGCCGCGAGCTTTAACACTCATTGGTCCGCATACATCAGTATGTATGATTTCCAACAACTCTGTTGCTCGCTCCACAGTTCCGGAGAACGGAGTTTTAGTCATCTTGCCCATGAGGCATGGTTCGCAAGCACCAAATGATTCATAATCAAGTGATTCCAAAAGTCCATCACTATGGAGTTTCTTCATGCGCTTTACACCAATATGACCTAAACGGCAGTGCCACAAATAAGTTGCACTATCATTATTAACCTTGCATCTTTTGGATTCAATATTATGAATATGTGTATCACACGATCGAGATCCAACAAACCATTTTCATTGGGTGTATGACCATATAAGGTTATATTCATGTAAACAGAACAACAATTATTCTCTAACTTACATGAATAACCCTATTGCAATAAACATGATCAAATCATACGCATGTTCAACACAAACACCAAATAACACTTATTTAGGTTCAACACTAATCCCGAAAGTATAGGGAGTGTGCGATGATGATCATATCAATCTTGGAACTACTTCCAATACACATCGTCACTTCATCCTTTAACTAGTTTCTGTTCATTATGCAACTCTCATTTCGAGTTACTACACTTTAGCAACTAAACCAGTATCAAATACCGAGGGGTTGCTATGAACACTAGTAAAATACACATCAATAATCTGTATATCAAATATACCTTTGTTCACTTTGCCATCCTTCTTATCCGCCAAGTATCTAGGGAAGTTCCACTTCCAGTGACCATTTCCTTTGCAGTAGAAGCACTTAGTTTCACACTTGAGTTTAACTTTGGGTTTCTTCATGGGAGTGACAACTTGCTTGTCATTCTTCTTGAAGTTCCCCTTCTATCCCTTTGCCCTTTACTTGAAACAAGTGGTATTGTTAACCATCAACACTTGATGCTCTTTCTTGATTTCTACCTTCGCTGATTTCAGCATCGCGAAGAGCTCGGGAATTACTTTCGTCATCCCTTGCATATTATAGTTCATCACGAAGTTCTACTAACTTGGTGATAGTGACTAGAGAACTTTGTCAATTACTATCTTATCTGGAAGATTAACTCCCACTTGATTCAAGCAATTGCAGTACCCAGACAATCTGAGCACATGCTCGCTGGTTGAGCTATTCTCCTCCATCTTGTAGGCAAAGTACTGTCAGAGGTCTTATATCTCTCGACACGGGCATGCGTATGAAATACTAATTTCAACTCTTGGAACATCTTATATGCTCTGTGGTGTTCAAAACGTTTTTGAAGTCCCGGTTCTAAGCCGTAAAGCATGGTGCACTTAAACTATCAAGTAGTCATCATACCGAGCTTTTGTCAAAACGTTCATAACGTCTGTATCAGCTTCCGCAATAGGTCTGTCACCAAGCGGTGCATCAAGGACATAATTCTTCTGTGCAGCAATGAGGATAATCCTCAGATCACGGAACAATTCTGCATCATTGCTACTAACATCTTTCAACTTGGTTTTCTCTAGGAACATATAAAAAATAAACGTGGAGCAACATCGCGAGCTATTGATCTACAACATAGATATGCTAATACTACCAGGACTAAGTTCATGATAAATTAAAGTTCAATTTAATCATATTACATAAGAACTCCCACTTAGATAGACATCCCTCTAGTCATCTAAATGATCACGTGATCCAAATCAACTAAACCATGTCCGATCATCACGTGAGATGGAGTAGTTTCAATGGTGAACGTCTTATGTTGATCATATCTACTATATGATTCACGCTCGACCTTTCGGTCTCCAGTGTTCCGAGGCCATATCTGCATATGCTAGGCTCGTCAAGTTTAACCCGAGTATTCTGCGTGTGCAAAACTGTCTTACACCCGTTGTATTTGAACGTAGAGCCTATCACACCCGATCATCACGTGGTGTCTCAGCACGAAGAACTTTCGCAACGGTGAATACTCAGGGAGAACACTTGTACCTTGAAATTTTGTAAGGGATCATCTTATAATGCTACCGTCGTACTATGCAAAATAAGAAGCATAATAAGATAAACATCACATGCAAATCAAAATATGTGACATGATATGGCCATCATCATCTTGTGCTTTTGATCTCCATCTCCAAAGCACCGTCATGATCTCCTTCGTCACCGGCGCGACACCTTGATCTCCATCGTAGCATTGTTGTCGTCTCGCCAACTATTGCTTCTACGACTATCGCTACCGCTTAGTGATAAAGTAAAGCAATTACATGGCGATTGCATTTCATACAATAAAGTGATAACCATATGGCTCCTGCCAGTTGCCGATAACTTTACAAAACATGATCATCTCATACAAAAACGTATAACTCATCATGTCTTGACCATATCACATCACAACATGCCCTGCAAAAACAAGTTAGACGTCCTCTACTTTGTTGTTGCAAGTTTTACGTGGCTGCTACGGGCTTAGCAAGAACCGTTCTTACCTATGCATACAAAAACCACAACGATGTTTCGTCAAGTATGTGTTGTTTTAACCTTCACAAGGACCGGGCGTAGCCACACTCGATTCAGCTAAAGTGAGAGAGACAGACACCCGCCAGTCACCTTTAAGCAACGAGTGCTCATAACGGTGAAACCAGTCTCGCGTAAGCGTACGCGTAATGTCGGTCCGGGCCGCTTCATCTCACAATACCGCCGAAGCAAAGTATGACATGCTGGTAAGCAGTATGACTAGTATCGTCCACAACTCATTGTGTTCTACTCGTGCATATCATCTACGCATAGACCTGGCTCTGATGCCACTGTTGGGGAACGTAGTATTTACAAAATTTTCCAACGATCACGCAAGATCTATCTACTAGATGCATAGCAACGAGAGGCGAGAGTGTGTCTACGTACCCTCGTAGACCGAAAGCAGAAGCGTTTATCAACGCTGTTGATGTAGTCGTGCACCTTCACGATCTGTCCCGATCTAGTACCGAACGTACGGCACCTCCGCGTTCAGCACATGTTCAGCTCGATGACGTCCTCGCCTTGTTGATCCAGCAAGACGGGCGGAGTAGTATATGAGTTCCGGCAGCACGACGGCGTGGTGACGGTTGCTGATGAAGAACAATCTCTGCAGGGCTTCGCCAAGCACTACAGAAACTAGATGGAGGATAAACTAGAGGGTCGGGGTTGCCGACACACGGCTTGGTGTATCTTGATGTGTCTTGGGTGCTAGCCCTACCCCTCTATTTATATGTTGAGCCCTGGGGTCGAAACTTGGAGCAAAAGCCTCCTCAAAGTCGGTTTTGCCCGAAAGGAAAGAGTCCCACTCGGACTCCAGGGCTAGACGCCAGGGTTCCTGGCGTCTACCCCCTAGACGCCAGGGTTCCTGGCGTCTAGCCTCTGGTCTCCGCAAAACTTCCTTTTGCACTTTCCTAAAGCCTCGTGGGCTTTCCCCTTTGGCCCAAATAAAGTGTTCTCGTACCCAAACATTTCGGGAAACATCCGGAACCCCTTCCGGTGAATTCCGGAACCCTTCCGGAGGTCAAACACTATTATCCCATATATTAATCTTTATCTCTGGACCATTCCGGAGTTCCTCGTCATGTCCATGATCACATCTGGGACTCCGAATAACATTCGGTCACCAACATACATAACTCATTCAATACTATATCGTCAACGAAACATTAAGCGTGCGGACCCTACGGGTTTGAGAACTATGTAGACATGACCGAGACATCTCTCCGGTCAATAACCAATAGCGGAACCTGGATGCCCATATTGGCTCCTACATATTCTACGAAGATCTTTATCGGTCGAACCGCATAACAACATACGTTGTTCCCTTTGTCATTGGTATGTTACTTGCCCGAGATTCGATCGTCGGTATCTCAATACCTAGTTCAATCTCGTTACCGGCAAGTCTCTTTACTCGTTCCGTAATACATCATCCCGCAACTAACTCATTAGTTGCAATGCTTGCAAGGCTTAAGTGATGTGCATTACCGAGAGCCCCCCAGAGATACCTCTCCGACACTCGGAGTGACAAATCCTAATCTTGATTTACGCCAACCCAACAAGTACCTTCGGAGACACCTGTAGAGCACCTTTATAATCACCCAGTTATGTTGTGACGTTTGGTAGCACACAAAGTGTTCCTCCGGTATTCGGGAGTTGCATAATCTCATAGTCATAGGAACATGTATAAGTCATGAAGAAAGCAATAGCAATAAAACTAAACGATCAAGTTGCTAAGCTAACGGTTGGGTCTTGTCCATCACATCATTCTCCTAATGATGTGACCCCATTGATCGAATGACAACTCATGTCTATGGTTAGGAAACATAACCATCTTTGATCAATGAGCCAGTCTAGTACACGCATACTAGGACACTCTGTTTTGTCTATGTATTCACACATGTACTAAGTTTCCGGTTAATACAATTCTAGCATGAATAATAAACATTTATCATGTTATAAGGAAATATAAAATAACAACTTTATTATTGCCTCTAGGGCATATTTCCTTCATGTGGAGCCCCTCATCAGCAACCTGAAGCAGATCCATAAAGTCCTTCCATGTAGCAGTCATCTTATGACCATTAGTCATCCAAGTCATGTTGCATTCCTCCTTAGGATGTAAGTGAACTGAAGCATAGAACTGTGCCACAATTTCTGGGTCAAAGTCCATATGAAATGACATGATATGCTCAATGCCAAACTGCTCCACAAGATCTAGAGCCTCAGTAAAATAGGCCCGGTGCTCCTCCTTCCTCATGTGATTCGTGTCAATCCAATGTGCATCCACATATAAGTTGTGTTTGCTCTTGAGTACTTCTGTGATGATACGATGATGCTGCTTGGTCCAGAACAATTCATCCCATGGAACTGTGCCCGGGGATTTGCATATGGATTGATCTTCCTCCTAGCAATGAACTCATATGATGTTATCTCGTCCATGCTCATAGTTGGTTCCTTGTTCTTGGTGGCAGTGGTCTTGGTTCTGCGTTGGGGGGCATTGGAGCCCTCAGGAACATCACTTTGGGTGCGCAGACGCTTTGACCCTGTGTCACGGCTGGGATTCGAGCGACGAACATTTGAACCGGAGCCACCACCTATGACACAAACACAAGAACACGAAAGAGATACAAAGAGAATCAATGCAAAAACCAAAACAAAGCACAAGAAACATGTAGAAAATATAATATGTACGGGCTAAGAAGGAGGTGTGGACCGAACGGTAGTACTGTTCGAAGCCGCGGAAGTAAAGTTTTAGTGCCGCCAAGGGGGCGGTAGTACCGCACCGAAGTGTTACGGTAGTACCGCACCAGGCGCGGCACTAAAAAATTACTTCCGCGTCCATTATGGTAGTACCGCGTCGTAGGAGCAGTAGTACCGTGACGCGTAGGAGCGGTAGTACCGCTGTTCGCCAACGGTAGTACCGCTCGGGGTCAGATCCAAAAGCGGATTTGGACAATGAACGCGTAGGACGGGCGAACGGTACTACGGTTGATCACAACTTCTTTGTATCAACATACTTACTAGCATTTCTACTGCACTACAACTCTCCTACACCCTAATCTTCCATGGATAAGGTCAACAAGAACACAAGAACAACATGCATCTCCCCAAAACCTAGAGACAACACAAGGGCAAAAAGAATAAGGGATTTTGGGGAGAAACCTTCATCCATGGCAAGAGGTCGAGGTGGGGAAAGATCCGACCGATCGGAATGCGAGGAGAGTGGCCCGGGGCGGAGATCCGGCGAGGTCCTCCGGCGCCGTTCTTGAGAGAGAGAGAGGCGACGTGGGGGAGACGAGATGAAAGGGTATGGGGAATGATAGGCCTTGCACCGAGTATCTCTTTCATTCAAGACTATATTGATGCTTAATGTTCATCCATACATTAGTCTTCTCAAGTGCTTTGCCATGACTCACACACATCATTTTGGTTGAGCATACTCTTAAGTTGTCTCTTTTATATGTTGCTTAACCATTTGTTTGTTGCAAGTGCTAGGCTTTGTTACCTTCATGCTCACTTGCACTTGGTGTGAGTTTCTATTGATTTTGGGGGAGTGATGATCCTATTTTGTGCACTTGGTATCCTAATGAAAATTTTCTAAGGAGTGCACAAATTATGGGGAGCTTCACCAGTGTCTTTAGAAAAATCGGTTGCTATGTCATGAGTTCTATTGATCTTGGGGGAGCGACGATCCTATGTTGTGCTCGTTGTATCCAAATACAAAATTAAATTGTGCACAAATCATGGGGAGCTTCTCTAGTTTCTCTAGAACACTCCTTTGCTCTTATCATAATATCTTTTATTCATTTGGCATGTAGGATCATTGGTCTAGTTGGGTCAATTGGTATCTTTTGATAGCTTAATTCAATTGGTATCCTTTGATTGCTTGATTGCGTGTTTTTCTCCCTTTGTTATGCCTTTATGGCATATCATTCTTTTGCAATCTTTGGGCCTCAATATAATTTGTCTTCCTCCAAGTATTTACAGTTGGATATATGTATTGCATTCCACTCTCTATTTTGAGGAATACATAATTTATGGAGGAACACAATTTATATTGACCTTCTAAGTTTTTCGCCCATTTTGGCAATCGATGCCAATGGGGGAGAAGTTTCAGAGAGTTTAGTTTTGTGAGGAAGTTTAGAGACTTGTCTCTTCGCTCTTCTTGCTTTGGTTTTGTTCCTAAGCTTTTGCATCTCATGCGCATACATTATTGTTGCATGGTATGGTGATGCATAATTCCTTATATAAACTCTCTTGAAAGTGATTGTCATCAATTACCAAAATGGGGGAGATTGAAAGAACATGCGGTGCCCCCATGTTTGGTTTTGGTAATTGATGACAATCTCTATGGACTAATGGTTTCCTTGAGTTATATTTGAAGGGTTTGTCCATAGGCTTTTCTTGGAGTTCATTTGTTGGTTTCAAGGAGAGTTTGTGATGACCAAGGTGCTATTAAGGAATTATCCAAAGATTGGTCTTGTGAGTGTTGAGCTTATTGCAAGCATGTCTTGAAGAAGAAGAGTGTGTTATCATTCATGTTTACCTTCAAGACATCATCCAAATGAAGAGTTGGAAAGATTCAAGGTTGATCAAGACTAAGTGAAGGAGTGAATCAAGTTGATCAACACACAAAGCGTAGAAGATGTACCGAGAGGGATCAAGCAATCCTATGGTATGGCAAGCATTGTCAATCACGCTTTGTGTACTAACCCATGGTCTTCGTGAGAGTTCTTTGTGGGGTTAGGTTGCGGTGTGCAAGTTCAAGTGGAGCATCACGAAGAAATCAAGTGCTTGAAGCTTGCCGTCCATTGTCGTGACAATGGACTTGTGAAGATATGCCAAAGAGTGGCTCACCCATAGAGGAGTATGGGGGAGCAATCTACTAGTCTTCACCGAGACAACGCAATCAAGAAAGGTGGTCCAACTTGAGGAAGTCAAGATCGTCTACATCTAGCTCAAGTGGACTTTGTGCAAAGCAAAGGTTTTCCCTTGATAGGTTTTCTATTTTACCGGTCTCGTGGTGGTAGTTGGGAGACCGGGTTATAGGATCGTTTGCCGTACTATCAAGGGGGGCTCTCAAGTTGGTAGCTTGATCGTATCGTTAGTAGAGAGCTCAAACCATTGCATCCTTGCATCATGTTTCTTGGTTCTTGTTTGGTTCTCTTTGTGAGTCTTAGAGCTTATGGTCATCTTGATGACAAGCTTGAGTTCATCGAAAATGGAGTTCACATGTGTCTTCTATGATGTTTTCGGTGTTGGGTGTTTTACCGGTCTTATCCGAGGAAGGGTTCTCACCATTTTATTATGGGCCTCTTCTAATTTGCTTCTTATTGGTTTTTCTATCAAGATTGTGTTAGCCCTTGTCGCTATCTTTCCAACAAACTTGGTTTCATCGAATTCGGAGTCCGTATGCAAAAGTTATTGTCGTTTTGGTGTACTGAAAAGGCTGCAGCGGTACTACCGCGGGTAGGAGCGGAAGTAATTTTTTACTACCGCTTTCGGGAGCGGTACTACCGCTTTCGGGAGCGGTACTACCGCGGCTACTTCCGTGGCTACTTCCGCTCGGGACCAAAAACTCGTCACAAGTCCAGCGGTGGTAGGCACGGATGTAATTGTTTAGTACCGCTCGCAAGCAGTAGTACCGCTACCCTTAGCAGTACTACAGCTACCCCTAGCGGTAGTACCGTGAGGTCAAGCGGTACTACCGCTCCGACGGTTTTTCTGGCCTTTTTGCCTCCTCATTGTTGTTTTCCAAAGGGGTACTACCGCCCTAGCGGTAGTACCGCTCCTGGAGCGGTAGTACCGCTCTGTGCGGGATGTGAGCATAACGGTTGGATTTTTTCCCTACCTATAAAAGGGGGTCTTATTCCCCAATGAACTTAATCCTTTGAGCTCGTGTTCTTCCCCCATTATTGACCTTCTTCGAGCTTGCTATCTCTCAATCCCTCCATGGATTCTTGCTAGTTTTGGGGGGGGGGGAAGAGAGAGGAGATCTAGATCCACATTTCCACCAATCACTTTCTCCTCTAGGTGAGGGGAACCCCTTGGATATTGATCTTGGAGTTCTTGGTGTTCTCCTTCTTGTTCTTCCGCTCATTTCCCTCCCTAGCATTAGTTGCTTTGGTGGGATTTGGGGGAGAAGGACTTGGGCACTCCGTGTGCCCTTGCCATTGCATTTGGTGCATCGGTTTGAGTTCTCCACGGTGATACGTGGAAGTGAAGTTGAGAAGCTTATTACTCTTGGGTGCTTGGTACCCTTGAGCTTGTTCCTCTTGGGTGCTTGGGCGCCCTAGACGGTTGTGGTCACCTCGAAGCCATATTCCATTGTGGTGAAGCTTCGTGGTGTCGTTGGGGAGATAGCCCCAACCTTGGTGTTCGGAGCTCAATCATTGTGGTGTAAAGCTCCGGGCAAGCGTCGGGGTCTCCAATTAGGTTGTGGAGATCGCCCCGAGCAATTTGACAGGTTCCGGTGACCGCCCCCAAGGGTTGCCAAAGTGTACGGGTTCGGTGACCGCCCCCAAGGGTTGCCATTTGTACGGGTTCGGTGACCGCCCTCAAGGGTCCCTTAGTGGAATCACGGCATCTTGCATTGTGCGAGGGCGTGAGGAGATTACGGTGGCCCTAGTGGCTTCTTGGGGAGCATTGTGCCTCCACACCGCTCCAAACGGAGATTAGCATCCGCAAGGGTGTGAACTTCGGGATACATCATCGTCTCCGCGTTCCTCGGTTATCTCTTACCCGAGCCCTTTACTTATGCACTATACTTTGTGATAGATATATTGTTTCTTGTCATATATCCTGCTATCACCTAGTTGTTTATCTTGCTTAGCATAAGTTGTTGGTGCACATAGGTGAGCCTAGTTGTTGTAGGTTTTGTGCTTGACAAATTAACCGCTAGGTTTATTCCGCATTTATTCAAGCCTAAATCGTAATTATTTTAAAGCGCCTATTCACCCCCCCTCTAGGCGACATCCACGATCTTTCAATTGGTATCAGAGCCTCGTCTCTCTTTATAGGGCTTTACCGCCTAGAGAGTAAGGATGTCGACTAGGGGTTTAGGTTTCTCTGACACTCTTAGTTTCAATGGCACAAATTTTGATGTTTGGGTAATTCGCATGCTTAATCTCTTTAGGGTCATGGACCCAAATTTAGAGAGAATTGTATATATGGGTTTTTCTCCTCCAAAGGATGCACAAAGATTATCTTTAGAGGATGAGAAAAACTCTTATCTCAATGCTCAAGCTTCTAATGTGCTTTTTGATGCTTTGAGCAATGTAGTTATATTTCAACTCATGTCGTTCCGGGATGCTCATGAGTTGTGGACAAAGCTTCAAGATAAATATGGTGTGTCCAAGAACTGTAGGAATGATTGCTCTCCCTCCACCTCCGGCCGTGTTGTCTTCTCAACTTCTTCTACTTCACCTACATGTGGTTTGCCACAAGGTAATGATATGGTGAGTAGTGTTGGTCATTGCAATGATGATAGTATGCTTATTGTGGATGATCCTTCATCACTATCTTATTGCAATGCATCTTCTTTGGACTTTAACACTTCGAGCACCCTACATGTTTCACATGCTTGTGTTGATAGTCCTTGCATATCATGTAGAAATTGCTTGACTAAAACTCATGATGATATGCTTGCTATGTCTTGTTGCCATGATAAAAATGCATCTATTTCCTCGAATTGTTGTGCTAACAATGTAGAGGAAACCCAACACCCCATGGAACAAGATGTAGTCTTGAATGGTGCTTCAAGGGATCCTACATCATCATCTATTGCGTTTTGCCTTATGGCTAAGGCTTCAAAGGTATCTCCCACTTTGAACCCCAATATATCTTGTGATGATAGTGATGATGACAATGATGATGATGTAGAAAATGATGAAGAGAATGATAATGTTGCCTCCTTAAAAATAAAGGGGGAAACGATTTTTAAAGCTCTTCTTAAGAATAGATTAGCTCGTTCCAACTTTATGGAAATCATGTCTATTGCCATTGAGGGCAAGAAATATATTGATGAGCTCGAATCTCATCTAGAGGAGCATGAGGTCACCATTGAGAAAATGGAAGGTCATGAGTGTGATTACGCTAATGAGATCGTCGACCTCTCGCAAGCTCTTGAACTTGAACAAACCACCAAGGAATGTCTTGAGGAGACTTTTGCTCTAGAACTATCTAGAATAAAGGAATCCCGTGATAGAGCTCTCGAGGTGGCTAATGATTTTGATACTAAAAATGAGAAGCTTGAAGTTGCACATGCTAAACTCCTTGAGGATTTTGATCACCTCAAAAATGGCTCAAGGGTCATTAAGAGTGAGCTCATCAAACTCACCGAGTCTCATGCTCAACTTAAAGCTTCATATTCTAAAGAGCTTGCCAAGTTGCCTTCTCCTCTTGCTATTATTGATGATGCTTGTGCTACTAACTCTATTTCTAGTGAAGCATCCATTTTGAAGGAGAATGTTGAGCTAAGGGCTCAACTTGAGTTGCTATCTAGCAATTATGGGAGATTGGAAGAAAGTCATGTAAAGCTCACAAGCTCTCATGATGATCTTCTAGTATCCCATAATGTGCTAAAGATAGCTCATGAGGCTATGATCATCAAGGTAACATCTAGTGAGTCTCGTGTGGTCGCTAGCACTACTTCTAGTCAAAATGCTATATTGCCATGTGCTAGTCCTTGTAATTCATCTATGCATAACATTGGTACATCTTGTGATGAATTGCTTTCCTTGCCTTGTTGCTCTAACAATGAAGCCTATACTTCCTCTAGTACTTGTGTTGATACTAACCATGTAGAGGAAATCAAAGAGCTCATGGCCTAAGTCTCTTCCTTGAAGAAAGACTTGAAAAAGTGTCATGAAGGGAAGTCCACACTCAACAATATCTTGAGTGTGCAAAAATCCCCCAATGACAAAGGTGGACTTGGATTCAACTCCAACAAGAAGAAGAAGTCCAAGAGCAACAAGAAGAAGGACCAAGAACAACTCAAGAATTCGGCCAAGATTATTTGCTTCAAGTGCAAAATGGAAGGGCATCATGTTAGATCTTGCCCATTGAAGAAGAAGGTCATTAGTGACAAGCAACAAGGGAAGAGGCCACAAGTTCAATCTCGTGCTCAACCGCAAGTTGGACAAAGGCCGCTTCCCAAGAAGACTCATGGTAATGCTTCTCATTTTGAGAAATCAAATGAGAAGAAAGTGAAGAGTAGATGTTGCTACCTATGCCGTGAGAAGGGTCACCTTGCTTCTTCATGCACTAGTGGTAACTTATCCAACCCAATTATTATTGATGATGTCTATTTTCTTGGGAAGGATAATGTTGGCAATGTGTTTGCCAAGTTTTTTGGTACTCAAAGTGGTGTCAAGAAAAGAACCATTTGGGTGGCCAAGCCTATTGTGACTAACCTCTTAGGACCCAACTTGGTTGGGGACCAACAAGCTAAAACTTGATCAATAGGCGTTGTTGGAGGGCATTGGAGACTTGGTACATTATGAAGAATTAAGGGGTCTTCATCATTCATATTGTCTCAAGCCAAGTCATTCGGATGATCAAGTTTCTATCTTATATCCAATGTTCCTCCTTGCGGTAACTCGTGCTTAAATTGTTTACATTGAAAGTTACTTGCCCCTTTGCATGTTTTTGTTTTGTTCCTTGCATGTGTTTGTATATGATGTGCGTCCAATTTGTATATCTTGAGAAATCAAGTATGTGTATATTGGTTTGCACATCATGTATGTGTGTGTCGTGCATTGAGCCTTTGTGCTTCTTGCTTTTATCTTAGTTGGCTCTTGTGAGAGATTAATGGAACATCCCATTTTGGGGGAGTGATGTGCTTTGTGCACCTCACAATCCTATAAATGTGTGTACATGAGGAATACCATCTAGTATTGATATTACAAGATTATCTAGTCTCTATGTGGTATGTCTTCTCATGAGAAAGTCAAATTCTAAATGTTCCATTAATTATCTCTTGTGGGTTCTCTTTTGCATCTTGGTAAGTTTTTTCATTGGTATCACATTATGGGGGAGTAATATTCTATGTGCATATTACAAGCCTAGAAAATGTGTAAATTTGAGATATTGTCACCTATAGTTGATAGTATAAATTATGTTGTTCTTAGGTGACATGTTAGCTCTACAAGTTGCATTTTGCTTGTGTTTGGTGTGAAGATGATGTTGGATATCATTGCTATCTATCACCGGGAATTATTTCCAAATAACTCTTGTCTTTGACAATTGGTAATCATTTATGTGGTGGAAATTATTGATCATCTTTACATTGTCTTTTGGTCTTATTTGTCTTATCTCTTGCCAAGTTTGTGTCAACTCCCATTTCCTTCCATGCCACTTCTGGATCTCGTGTTTTATTGTTTTTGTCGAGTGTTTTCTAGATATAGTGAAAGTGGTGATCCCACCCTGTGCATTTTGTACTCGAATGCAAAATCTCTCTAAATGCACAATTCGTGGGGGAGCTATCCTATTTTCGATAGAACACTCATCCTGTGATCCATATCAAGTGTGTGTTGATGGAAGGCAAGCCGTTTCTTTTTGGTACTTGTGCCATCATGAAACTTTGTAGATGGGTTGGTTTGTTTGGAACCATCCTCTCTTTTGGGAGTCTGATATCTTTCCTTTTGCGTGTATCAATGGATATCTCATTCCTTGATGTATCTTCTAATAGATATCTTCCAAGTGATGATTTCTTCACTTGGTATTTCTTTTTATTTTGTTTCGTTTCTTGAAAGTCTTGAGCATGCATATTTACTTCATGTATTTTATTTGGCATGCTTTCTTTCTTTAACCCAATATATAAGGGAAACTCCACCTAGTCTCAATTTGGATGAGATGTGCATGAAATTCATTTTCATATATAAATGCACATATGTTTGTGGAGTTTTTCCTATGTATTGGTGTTTCTAACTCTTTGGTCCCAATGAGTTTGGGTACCATTTTGTTTGTGTTGGTGTTCTAGGAACAATTGGAGATGCATTGGATGCTCAGCTAATTCAAAAGGAAGGTGGTGTCACCATGTGCTTATTGGAGTCAAATTAGGATGATCAATGAACTACTATCTACCTTCATTTGGTATCTACTACATCCTTCCAATGGTATCTCGGTAATAAGTATCATCATCTACTTCATGCACACATTTCTTGCACCAACCTTGCGTAGGTTGCATCATGGCATGTTAGTCATTCCTTCTTGTGATATTTGTTTCCTTTCTCAAAGCATCCCAACAATGATGCCTTGTTGTTAGTTGTGATGTCTTTGATGTTCGCTTGGTTGGAATTCATGTATATACAATAAGACCTTATCTAGCCACGTGCTTGCGTTTAAGCAAAATATCTTATTGGTATAATTATGACTTCCTTGTGGATATCTTTTTACTTCCTTTTTGTAACTATTTCGAGTGTACATTATTCTTTGTGGATTGATATCATCGTGATTTTCATCTACCTAGAATCTTATACACTTGAGAGAAATTACATATCTAGAAGATATCCTTTCTTTCACGACCACCTTGTCTTTCTTGTATCATTTCTTTGGTGGCTCCGTGAAAGCCTTTGCCTTGCATCTAGATGCACTCTTGTGTGGTGAGGATATTTTTGTCTCTTGCTTGTCTTGACAAGGCTTTTGCCAATTAATTGGTATCCCTCGTCTTGATAACGCTCTCTATTTATATCTTCACCACGGGTTGTCACAAGCATAGGTTCTTTATATGCTTATTAGTGAGCTTGTGAACCCGTTTGCTTGTTGTGTGTGGGAATGATAGGCCTTGCACCGAGTATCTCTTTCATTCAAGACTATATTGATGCTTAATGTTCATCCATACATTAGTCTTCTCAAGTGCTTTGCCATGAGTCACACACATCATTTTGGTTGAGCATACTCTTAAGTTGTCTCTTTTATATGTTGCTCAACCATTTGTTTGTTGCAAGTGCTAGGCTTTGTTACCTTCATGCTCACTTGCACTTGGTGTGAGTTTCTATTGATTTTGGGGGAGTGATGATCCTATTTTGTGCACTTGGTATCCTAATGAAAATTTTCTAAGGAGTGCACAAATTATGGGGAGCTTCACCAGTGTCTTTAGAAAAATCGGTTGCTATGTCATGAGTTCTATTGACCTTGGGGGAGCGACGATCCTATGTTGTGCTCGTTGTATCCAAATACAAAATTAAATTGTGCACAAATCATGGGGAGCTTCTCTAGTTTCTCTAGAACACTCCTTTGCTCTTATCATAATATCTTTTATTCATTTGGCATGTAGGATCATTGGTCTAGTTGGGTCAATTGGTATCTTTTGATAGCTTAATTCAACTGGTATCCTTTGATTGCTTGATTGCGTGTTTTTCTCCCTTTGTTATGCCTTTGTGGCATATCATTCTTTTGCAATCTTTGGGCATCAATATAGTTTGTCTTCCTCCAAGTATTTACAGTTGGATATATGTATTGCATTCCACTCTATATTTTGAGGAATACATAATTTATGGAGGAACACAATTTATATTGACCTTCTAAGTTTTTCGCCCATTTTGGCAATCGATGCCAATGGGGGAGAAGTTTCAGAGAGTTTAGTTTTGTGAGGAAGTTTAGAGACTTGTCTCTTCGCTCTTCTTGCTTTGGTTTTGTTCCTAAGCTTTTGCATCTCATGCGCATACATTATTGTTGCATGGTATGGTGATGCATAATTCCTTATATAAACTCTCTTGAAAGTGATTGTCATCAATTACCAAAATGGGGGAGATTGAAAGAACATGCGGTGCCCCCATGTTTGGTTTTGGTAATTGATGACAATCTCTATGGACTAATGGTTTCCTTGAGTTATATTTGAAGGGTTTGTCCATAGGCTTTTCTTGGAGTTCATTTGTTGGTTTCAAGGAGAGTTTGTGATGACCAAGGTGCTATTAAGGAATTATCCAAAGATTGGTCTTGTGAGTGTTGAGCTTATTGCAAGCATGTCTTGAAGAAGAAGAGTGTGTTATCATTCATGTTTACCTTCAAGACATCATCCAAATGAAGAGTTGGAAAGATTCAAGGTTGATCAAGACTAAGTGAAGGAGTGAATCAAGTTGATCAACACACAAAGCGTAGAAGATGTACCGAGAGGGATCAAGCAATCCTATGGTATGGTAAGCATTGTCAATCACGCTTTGTGTACTAACCCATGGTCTTCGTGAGAGTTCTTTGTGGGGTTAGGTTGCGGTGTGCAAGTTCAAGTGGAGCATCACGAAGAAATAAAGTGCTTGAAGCTTGCCGTCCATTGTCGTGACAATGGACTTGTGAAGATATGCCGAAGAGTGGCTCACCCATAGAGGAGTATGGGGGAGCAATCTACTAGTCTTCACCGAGACAACGCAATCAAGAAAGGTGGTCCAACTTGAGGAAGTCAAGATCGTCTACATCTAGCTCAAGTGGACTTTGTGCAAAGCAAAGGTTTTCCCTTGATAGGTTTTCTATTTTACCGGTCTCGTGGTGGTAGTTGGGAGACCGGGTTATAGGATCGTTTGCCGTACTATCAAGGGGGGCTCTCAAGTTGGTAGCTTGATCGTATCGTTAGTAGAGAGCTCAAACCATTGCATCCTTGCATCATGTTTCTTGGTTCTTGTTTGGTTCTCTTTGTGAGTCTTAGAGCTTATGGTCATCTTGATGACAAGCTTGAGTTCATCGAAAATGGAGTTCACATGTGTCTTCTATGATGTTTTCGGTGTTGGGTGTTTTACCGGTCTTATCCGAGGAAGGGTTCTCACCATTTTCTTATGGGCCTTTTCTAATTTGCTTCTTATTGGTTTTTCTATCAAGATTGTGTTAGCCCCTGTCGCTATCTTTCCAACAAACTTGGTTTCATCGAATTCGGAGTCCGTATGCAAAAGTTATTGTCGTTTTGGTGTACTGAAAAGGCTGCAGCGGTACTACCGCGGGTAGGAGCGGAAGTAATTTTTTACTACCGCTTTCGGGAGCGGTACTACCGCTTGGAGCAGTACTACCACGGCTACTTCCGTGGCTACTTCCGCTCGGGACCAAAAACTCATCACAAGTCCAGCGGTGGTAGGCACGGATGTAATTGTTTAGTACCGCTCGCAAGCAGTAGTACCGTTACCCTTAGCAGTACTACAGCTACCTCTAGCGGTAGTACCGTGAGGTCAAGCGGTACTACCGCTCCGACGGTTTTTCTAGCCTTTTTACCTCCTCATTGTTGTTTTCCAAAGGGGTACTACCGCCCTAGCGGTAGTACCGCTCCTGGAGCGGTAGTACCGCTCTGTGCGGGCTGTGAGCATAACGGTTGGATTTTTTTCCCTACCTATAAAAGGGGGTCTTCTTCCCCAATGAACTTAATCCTTTGAGCTCGTGTTCTTCCCCCATTATTGACCTTCTTCGAGCTTGCTATCTGTCAATCCCTCCATGGATTCTTACTAGTTTTGGGGGGGAAAGAGAGAGGAGATCTAGATCCACATTTCCATCAATCACTTTCTCCTCTAGGTGAGGGGAACCCCTTGGATCTTGATCTTGGAGTTCTTGGTGTTCTCCTTCTTGTTCTTCCTCTCATTTCCCTCCCTAGCATTAGTTGCTTTGGTGGGATTTGGGGGAGAAGGACTTGGGCACTCCGTGTGCCCTTGCCATTGCATTTGGTGCATCGGTTTGAGTTCTCCACGGTGATACGTGGAAGTGAAGTTGAGAAGCTTATTACTCTTGGGTGCTTGGTACCCTTGAGCTTGTTCCTCTTGGGTGCTTGGGCGCCCTAGACGGTTGTCGTCACCTCGAAGCCATATTCCATTGTGGTGAAGCTTTGTGGTGTCGTTGGGGAGATAGCCCCAACCTTGGTGTTCGGAGCTCAATCATTGTGGTGTAAAGCTCCGGGCAAGCGTCGGGGTCTCCAATTAGGTTGTGGAGATCGCCCCGAGCAATTTGACGGGTTCCGCTGACCGCCCCCAAGGGTTGCCAAAGTGTACGGGTTCGGTGACCGCCCCCAAGGGTTGCCATTTGTACGGGTTCGGTGACCGCCCTCAAGGGTCCCTTAGTGGAATCACGGCATCTTGCATTGTGCGAGGGCGTGAGGAGATTACGGTGGCCCTAGTGGCTTCTTGGGGAGCATTGTGCCTCCACACCGCTCCAAACGGAGATTAGCATCCGCAAGGGTGTGAACTTCGGGATACATCGTCGTCTCCGCGTTCCTCGGTTATCTCTTACCCGAGCCCTTTACTTATGCACTATACTTTGTGATAGATATATTGTTTCTTGTCATATATCCTGCTATCACCTAGTTGTTTATCTTGCTTAGCATAAGTTGTTGGTGCACATAGGTGAGCCTAGTTGTTGTAGGTTTTGTGCTTGACAAATTAACCGCTAGGTTTATTCCGCATTTGTTCAAGCCTAAATCGTAATTATTTTAAAGCGCCTATTCACCCCCCCTCTAGGCGACATCCACGATCTTTCAGGAAGTACTTTAGATTGGGCTTGTTACCGGTAATAATCTCATACAGAGTCTTGTTCAAGCCTTTGCGGAGATAGAGCCGATTGGATGCATGACACACGGTGTTGATGGCTTCGGCCCAAAAGTTGTATGGAGACTTGAATTCTGCCATCATGGTCCTTCCGCGTCCATCAATGTACGGTTCTTTCTCTCCACTACACCATTTAGTTGAGGGGTATAAGGTACGAAATATTGATGTTTGATCCCCTCATCACTAAGAAACTCATCCAAGGTGTAGTTCTTGAACTCGGTGCCGTTGTCACTTCGGATCATCAAGATCTTTGCCTCATGTTGACGTTGAGCTTCATTTGCAAAGTTGATGACGGTTTGTTGGGTCTCACACTTCTTCTTGAAGAAATATACCCATGTGTATCTTGAATAATCATCTACAATCACCAAGCAATACTTTCTGCCCCCAAGACTATCAAAGGATGGAGGCCCAAAGAGATCCATGTGAAGGAGCTCTAACGATCTTTTTGAGTAGATGATAGTCTTGGGAGGGTGAGCCGTCTCATGTAACTTTCCTTCAATACAAGAACTTCAAGCACGATCTTTGGCAAAGCTAACATTTGTTAGTCCACGAACATGGTCCCTCTTGAGAAGACTTTGCAAAGATCTCATATTGACATGGGCTAACCGGCGATGCCAAAGCCATCCCACATCAACTTTAGCCATTAGGCATGTCGCGGTCTTAGTGGGTTGCTCCGAGAAGTTAACCACATAGAGACCGTTCCCGACATGTCCAACATAGGCTACTTTAATAGTCTTGCTCCACAAGAGGGCCACGATATCAATATCAAAGAATGTGGCAAAGCCCATGAGTGCAAGTTGATGAACAGAAAGTAAGTTGTATGCAAGGGACTCAACAAGCATGACTTTCTCGATCGTGAGATCATGAGAAACAACAACCTTGCCAAGCCCCAATACCTTGGAAGATGAAGCATCACCTCATTCGACGTTGGTGGCCATGGATGAACCTTGATGCACGTCCAGCACCAAGTCTTTGCTTCCGGTCATATGATTTGTGGCTCCACTATCGAGCAACCATGATCCCCCACCGGAAGCAAACTCCTACATGAGATCAATGCTTGGATTTAGGTCCCCATTTGGTAATGGGTCCTTTGAGGTTAGTAACAAGGGTCTTAGGAACCCAAATAGACCATTCAATGTACTCATAAGAAGAACCAACAAATTTAGCAAAAGCATGACCATCACTAGCACGACATAAAACATATGAAGGATTAAAGTCGCCGGCTATGTTTGATGGCATGGCGGGGTTTTTATTGACTCCACCACTTTTTACATTGTTCTTCTTCTTAGAAGCACCCTCTCCCTCTTTCACAAAGGTTTGTTTGAGAGGAGGAGGTTGCTTGGTCTTGTCGTTCTTCTTCTTCTTGGGCTTGGGAGCAAACCCAATTCCTTCCTTTGCGAGAACTTACTTTTGATTGCTCAAAAGATCGCTGAGGTTCTTCTCACCATGTACACATGACACAAGGCCTTTCTCAAGCTGCTTCTTCAACTTGGCGTTCTCTTCAACAAGATGCACATGCTCACAACATGGGTTAGTTGCATTTGCATTATCAATCGACACCATGTGAGGAAAGATAGATTTCTCCTTGGTTAGCGAAACTTGAAGTTGATCATGAGACTCCTTGAGAGAAGTATGTACACCTTTCAAGACCTTGTGAGCCTTGTCAAGCGTAACAAACTCCTCCTTGAGTCTAGCATGGTCAACCACAAGCTTTGCCTTCTCGGAATTAATCACACGAGAGACAACTAAAGCATGATCAAGATCTTTCCTTAATTTAGCATGATCGTCGTTGTGTGACTCCTCAAGAGCCAAACGAAGACCACGCTCTTCCTCAAGAGCATTAGAGAGATCCGATATCTCATCGGCATAATCTCGACTATGACCTTCCATTTTAGAAATGGTCTCCTCATGAGCCTCAATCATGTCATTGGCCTCACCGAGTTGTTCCAAGAGAGCAACGAAGTGCTTCTTGGGTTTGCCCTTGAGTTTACTCATAAACAACTCAAATTCATTTTCTTCCTCCTCTGCCCCCTCACTCTCATCAATACAATCCGTCAATGAGGTATTAGAGGTGATGGTAGTGTTGATGTTGGGAGTTACCTTGTTGGTGGCCTTAGCCATGAGGCACTTGACGATGATGTTCTCATTTGGTGAGTCAAAGAGAGATGAACATGGAGTAGTTGCAATAGCAATGGTGGCCATAGTGACCATCTCATCATCTTCATCATCATCATCATCCTCAACATATTCTTCTTGGGCCACCAACCCTTTGGGAGGGGTCTTCTTGTTGAGGTTGTTCTTGTTGGGATAAGACTTGGCCTTGTCCTTTCGGATAAGCTTGCCTCCATTGTCTTCTCTTTTCTCATATGGGCAATCCACAACAAAGTGGCTCACATTCCCACAGTTGTAGCACGTCCTCACTCGTTGCTTGCCCTTGTTGCCACTTGAGTTGTTCTTGTTGAAGTTGGGCCTTGAGTTCTTCTTGTTGCCCCAAAATTGCCGTGATGCAAGAGCCATGTGCTCATGATAGGCATATTTGGTGTCCTCGGGGCAACTCTCATCGTCATCCTCCTCCTCCTCTTCTTCCACACAAGCCTTGGCCTTCAAGGCAATTTTAGGCTTCTTTGATCATTGAGCTCTTAAAACCGCGTTGTCGGCGGTCTTGTCCAAGATCCTCATGGCAACAAACTCATCCAACACTTCACTTGACGACAAAGTGTGGAAGTCTGGTCTTTGGCGAATGACGGAGGACATGTCCTTGTGATAAGGCATCATGGCCTTGAGAAACTTGCGTTTGATCCAATTTTCATCCGTGTCCTTGCTCCCATGATCTCGAAGTGAAACCGCAAGAGTGGTTAATCTCCGATAAAGTTCACGGGGATCTTCATCCTCGATCATAGCAAACTCATTGGCTTCATCTTGCACAACTTCATAGTTTGAGCGTTGAAAGCTTGCGCTTCCCTTGTACATGGAACCAGCATGCTCCCATGCTTCCTTGGCCACGGTGAAGGGTCGAAGATGTGCAATGTCTTCGGGAGGGATAGCATCTTGAAGTATGCAAAGAACGGACTCGTTGAATTGATGATCCACAACTTCTATTGGAGTTAAGTTGTAGGGACCATGCGGGTAGAAACCTTGCTCAATGATTCTCCAAAGATTAGTAGAACAATGATTTAAATGACGTCTAAAGCGAAACATCCAAGTAGCAAAATCAGATTTTTTTTTCACAAACTTAGGAGGAGGACCAACGGAATTTATGCGGAGTAGGAACGGGTCCTCCATAGTGGGTAGGAGGAGCGGAGTGGGAAAAAAATCCCACTCCCATTCTTAGTAACCGGGACTTGCTCACTACTAGCTTCTCCCTTGTCGGGAATAGCATCCGACACGTTAATAGCGGGACAAACCACTTCCAACGGTGTGGTGGATAATTTGAGTCCCTCAAGTAATTCCTTAAACATGCCTTTGACCTCGGTCGCTAATGATTCTTTCAATGTGTCCATCGCCACATTGAACTCCTCACGAGAGACCGCGGTTCCCCCATCGGACGTAGGCAAGGACGGAGTTCCATCGGAGTGTCCCTCCGTCTCGACTACGTTGTCAACCATACTCTTTGGACGGTAAAGTCCTTATAAAGAGACGAGGCTATGATACCAATTGAAAGGATCGATATGGTTGACTAGAGGGGGGGGGTGAATAGGCAACTAACAATTTTTAGCTTTTCTTAACCAAATTAAACTTAGCAACAAAGTAAGTAGTCTAGATATGCAACTAGGTGGACAACTTATAGGAAGCAACAATAACAACCACACAAGCAAGCTAGCTAAGGTATACAAAGAAAGCTTGCACAAGTAAAGGAAAGAAAAAACCATAAGTGGAGCCGGTGAAGACGAGGATGTGTTACCGAAGTTCGTTCCCTTTGAGAGGAAGTACGTCTCCATTGGAGCGGTGTGGAGGCACAATGCTCCCCAAGAAGCCACTAGGGCCACCGTATTCTCCTCACGCCCTCACACAATGCGAGGTGCCGTGATTCCACTAGTGGTGCCCTTGAAGGCGGCGACAGAACCTTTACAAACAAGGTTGGGGCAATCTCCACAACCGAATTGGAGGCTCCCAACGACACCACAAAGCTTCACCACAATGGAATATGGCTCCGAGGTGACCTCAACCGTCTAGGGTGCTCGAACACCCAAGAGTAACAAGATCCACAAGGGATTAGTGGAGGGAATCAAATTTCTCTTGGTGGAAGTGTAGATCGATGCCTTCTCAAGCAATCCCTAGGAAATCAACAAGTTTGATTGGCTAGGGAGAGAGATCGGGCGGAAATGGAGCTTTGAGCAACAATGGAGCTTGGGGAGGAAGAGGTGAGTCTTCTTGGGGAAGAAGACTCCCTATATATAGTGGGAGTGCAAATCCAAGCGTTATCCCTCAATTCTGCCCGCAGAGCATGGTACTACCGCACAGTGTGCGATACTACAGCTGGCGCGGTACGAGCCAGAACTAGCCCCTGTTGCGTTAAAACACCGGGCGGTAGTACTGCCGGAGCGGTACCACCGCACTTCCTTGCGGTACTACCGCAAGGCAGGGTCATACTGGCCGAGGAGGAGTGCAGACTAAATAAAATATGTCCGCAGCTACTTCCGTAGAGTTACGGTCGTTGCAAAAACCCGACACGGTACTACCGCTTGCACAAAGCGGTACTACCGTGTAGGACGCGGAAGTAAAAAAATTACTTCCACGCCTACTACCGTACTAGTTACGACGCTGGGACGGTCATACGGTACTACCGTGTCCATGGTACGGTACTATCGTAACCCTGGAGCGGTACTGCCGTGGGGCCGCGCGGTACTACCGCGTTCTTTGAGCAGTACTACCGCATGCCAAGCAGTGGTAGTAGTAGGACGCCACTGTTTTTGTAATGATAAGGAAAAACAGCCGGAGCTCCAGAGAAGCGAAGGAAAGGTGGTGCAAATTAAATGGACGTGTACGTGTTGATTCCATCCAAACCTTTCCGAAGCGGACCCCCTCTTAATAGTACGGCTTTCCTATGACTCAATTCCACCGAAAAGAACCAAAAGGAAACACAGTCTTCCATAGGTTCCGAGGGGCACTAAATTGTCTTGTGCCTAGGTGTGATATATCTGAAAAGCTCAGTGCACACGATTAGTCCGCAAAAGCATTGTCATCAATCACCAAAACTACTTAGGGAGAAATATTCCCTTACAACATCTTCACGGAGTGGGATAACTAATACAAGGATACTCTCCTCCCAGTTGACCAACAGCTTGTCTCCCACTTCTACTTCACGGGATCTTCGATCACATAGAGTGGGTTACCACTGTGGACAACTCATGCCGTGGGTCTCAAACCCATCTCCATCGATGCATTATCTATCACATTACGTGATAAACCCTTTGTGAAGGGATCTGCCAAGTTTTTCGACGTTTGGATATAATCCAACGTAATAACCCCGGAGTTCTTCAATTTCAGACAGATTTCAATCTCCTCTTCACATGCCTTGAGGACTTCATATTATCCTTAGAATTGTCGATTTTAACAATCACAGTTTGATTATCACATTTCATCAGGGTAGGGGGTATTGGTTTTTCAACCATAGGTAAGTCCATCAAGAGTTCACGAAGCCACTCTGCTTCAATAGTGACAGTGTCTAATGTTGTGAGTTCTGCTTCCATAGTTGACCTCGTTAAGATGGTCTGCTTGCAAGACTTCGAGGAAACAGTGCCACCACCAAGTGTGAATACATAACCACTTGTGGCCTTAATCTCATCAGCATCAGATATCGAGTTGGAGTCACTATAACCCTCCAGTACCCTTGGGTACCCGGTGTAGTGAATCCCATAGCTCGCAGTGCCTTCCAAATAGAGCATAACTCTCTCAAGTGCACACCAATGATCATCTCCTCGTTTTGACACAAACCGACTCAGCTTTCTCACAACAAAAGAGATGTCAGGCCTCGTGGCACTTGCCAAATACATAAGCGAGCCAATAATCTGAGAGTATCTCAATTGATCTCTAGCAATCCGTCGATTCTTTCGAAGCAACACACTAGCATCATATGGAGTTGGAGAAGGCTGGCAGTCACTATACCCAAAATGACTCAAGACCTTTTCCACATAGTGAGACTGAAGCAGTGTAATCCCACCATTCTCATCTCTCAGTAGCTTGATGTTTAAGATAACATCAGCCACTCCTAGATCCTTCATCTCAAAACAACGAGATAAAAAATCCTTAACTTCCTTGATTAAATCAAGTTTGGTTCCAAAGACCAGTATGTCATCGACATACAGACAAAGAATAACTCCTTCGCCCCACCATGGCGATAGTACACACATTTGTCACCATCATTTACTACAAAGCTTGCAATAGTTAATGTTCTTTCGAACTTCTCATGCCACTCCTTAGGAGCTTGTTTAAGTCCATATAAAGACTTTAATAACTTGCACACCTTTCCTTCCTGACGAGGTACTACAAAACTATCGGGCTGATCCATGTAAATTTCCTCCTTCAACTCTCCATTGAGGAAAGCCATCTTAACGTCCATTTGATGAACGAGAAGATCGTGTGAGGCAGCCAGTGATAGTAGCACCCGAATAGTGGTCAGTCTAGCCACAGGTGAGTAAGTATCAAAATAGTCTTCACCTTCCTTTTGGGTATAACCCTTAGCCACAAGCCATGCCTTGTACTTTTCAATCGTACCATCAGGTCTAAGCTTTTTCTTGAACACCCACTTACATCCTACAGGTTTACACCCAAAAGGATGATCAGTGATTTCCCAGGTTTCATTAGATAAGATGGAATCCATCTCGTTGCGGATAGCTTCCTTCCAGTAGTCAACATCAGACGATGCATAGACTTCTGAAATAGTCCTGGGTGTGTCATCCATGAGGTAAACAATGAAATCATCACCAAAAGACTTTACAGTCCTCTGTCTCTTACTCCTTACAGGAGTTTCATTGTCATCCTCAATAGGATTCTCAATGTGTTCCATCGCAATGGTGGGTTTAGGAATTACAGCAAATTCCTCACTCGATGGAGTAGGTATCTCCTGATTTGATGAACTCGACATACCCTTCATGGGAAATATGTCCTCAAAGAAAGTCACACCATTCGACTCCATAATTGTACCAACATGCATGTCGGATACCTCAGATTTTATTATCAAAAATCTATAACCAATGCTATGAAAAGCATAGCCCAGAAGTACACAATCCACGTTTTTTGGTCCAAGCTTGCGCTTCTTGGGAATTGGTATATTGACTTTCGCCAAACAACCCCAAGTACATAGGTAGGAGAGTTTCAATATTTTCCTTTCCCATTCCTCAAAAGGAGTCATGGTTTTATACTTTGTGGGAACTCAGTTTAGGACATGACATGCAGTCATTAGCGCCTCCCCCCCCACCATGCCTTGGAGAGACCCGATGTGTCTAACATGGCGTTAACCAAATCAGTTAGAGTTCGGTTCTTTCTTTCGGCCACCCCATTTGACTGAGGTGAGTAGGGAGGCGTCATTTCATGGATTATACCATGTTCCGCACAAAACAAATCAAACTCATTGGAAACATATTCTCCACCACGATCAGACCTAAGCCGTTTAATTTTTCGATCAAGTTGGTTCTCTGCTTCAGCTTTATAGATTTTGAAGAAATTTAAAGCCTCATATTTTGATTTCCGAAGATACACATGAAAAAATCTAGTGGAGTCATCAATCAATGTCATGAAGTATTTCTTTCCACCTTTTGTCAACACGCCATTCATCTCACATAGATCAGAATGTATAAGCTCTAGTGGCGCCAAGTCTCTAGCCTCTACAGTCTTGTGGGACTTGCGAGGTTGCTTAGCTTGCACACACACTTGGCACTTGGAGCCCTTGACATTAGTGAATTTCAGAATTAAACTCATATTGGCTAGCCGCGTCATGCAACCAAAGTTAATATGACAAAGTCGTGAATGCCAAATATTAGACTCATTATTATGGCAAACATTATTAATAACTTTAGTGCAAATATCTCATAAAGACAGGCGGAACAAGCCTCCGCACTCATAGCCTTTTCCAACAAATTGTCCATACTTAGAAATTACAACTTTATTAGACACGAAAACCAACTTAAAACCATCTCGACACAAGCGGGAACCGCTGACGAGATTCTTATTGATGGAGGGCACATGATGAACGTTCTTCAGACGCACGATCTTCCCCGAAGTAAACTTCAGATCGACCGTACCAACACCTCGAACGATGTCATGTGACCCGTTCCCCATCAGCACGGGAGAAGTCCCTGTGACCTGGTAAGAAGAAAACATGGAGGCGTTAGCACAAACATGTACATTGGCACCGGTGTCAATTAGCCAATCAGGAGGTTGAAATACTGAAAGGATGGTAGGAAGAATAGTGTACCCAGATTCCTTCATATCAGTATCATCGATGACAACATTAGCGGACTTGCCGCTCTTCTCATGTTCGCGCTCCTCAAAGCGGTTAGGACACTTCGGAGCCCAGTGATTAGGATGACCGCAGACATGGCAAAGTCCCTTCCCCTTCTTATGAGAATTCTTTTTGAAGTTGGTAAGATGTGATGGCTTGTTCTTTGCATCAAACTTGCCTTTGCCCTGAGTTTTGTTCTTGTTATTTTTGAACTTGTTGGGCTGGAAGTTCTTCTTCTGTACCATGTGGGCACTAGAAGCTCCTTCAGCAACTCGAGCATGTGTGTCTTTTGCTCTCGCCTTCTCTTCAACATCAAGAGTACCAATGAGATCCGAAACGGAAAACTCCTGTCTCTTGTGTTATAGGGAAGTAGCAAAATTGTTCCACGAAGGTGGAAGCTTGGCAATGATGCCCTCGGCGACAAATTTGTCCCGCAACACACACTTAAAGTACTCAAATTCCTTGGTGAGTGACTGTAGCTCATAAGCCTGTTGTACAACAGGGCGCTCATCAGTCATCTTGTAGTCATAGAATTGCTCCATGATGTACAACTCACTGTCGGCATCCGAGGCACCAAACTAAGCCTCGAGCGCAGCCCACATGTCCTTGTCGTTGTTAAACGACATATATGTATCCACAATGGAATCATCAAGAACACTAAGAAGGGCGACTTTAAAGAAAGTGTCGATCTTCTCAAAAGCTTCCAACTGTGCCGGATTAAGATCGCCCTCAGGCTTGCCCCTAGTGGCGTCATAGCAGCCCATGGTTTGAAACCAGTAGACTGCTCTCGTGCGCCACCTCTTATATTGTGCCCCCTTAAAGGCAGGCGGCTTCAAATACGCAGTAAAATAACTCGGAGTAATTTGCCTATAATCAGGTTTTTGGATCGTTGGAAATAAGAGCAAATTACTACGAGATTTAATACGAATAAACAGAAGATAAATCATGACATCAATAGCAGAGATTAAACTAATCATGCGAACTAGCATAGTAGATGAACATATCACATCTAGGGCACATACTAGAAACATGAATTCTACCATGGTCTCGAACAGGAAGGAGAGAAACACGTACGGTGCAGCGGGAGCAGCACCGCCGGCGCCAGTGTTGTCGTCCATGTCGTTGAGGATGAGGTTGCCGAGGTCGGGGAAGAAGTCGTTGTTGGCGAAGTCATCGCTGCCAGCAGTCGCGCGAGTGCGCTCCCCAAAAACCTGATCACCCCTCTCCCGTACAGGATCACAAGAGGCGGGGTTCTGGAGGCCTGCTGCCCCTTCTCGCGGTGCATGCCAGAAGGAGGGATGGAGAAAACTTGCGTGGCGACGCAATGATCTGGCACGGTGGTGCGAAACCTCCATTAATTACGATTTATTAATTATTCTCGAGCAGCAAAAATATAGACAACATGCATAGCTCTGTCCTCGGCTCGGCTCATTCCCGCAACTCGCGGCGTGGCGTGGCGAGGCGAGCGAGGAGGAGGAGCGCGCGTGTAGGTCTCATCTTCTAATGCTCATACAAGTGGTAGAAGAGCTAACCTTATAAAGAGGTGCAACTCTCTCTCAACTTCCATGGTGGGACTAAACTTTAGTGCCACTCACTCCACTCACATGTGTGCATGAACGGGCCAAGAGAATTTCAGAATTTTAGTTGGGCTTTGGGCCAAAGGCCTACTAGCAAAATTCCAAAATTTTCACCATGGTTTTTAATATCAGTACAGAAATCCTTAGAGATACTAAGCTCTGAGGAATTTAAGCGTTCTCCCACGTCGAGGATCGGGTTGGCACATGGACCCCGCCGGTCAGCAGTGGGAGGTCATGGGGACTGCAACGGTCAAACTCTAGACATGATAAAAGGTAGTAAACCAACTGGCTAGAGACGTAACACGTTATACTTATGTGTGCACCTATTTTTTTTTCTTTCCTGAGAAGTTGAATGAGGGATCAGATCAAGCACAATTTGTCATGGCATCATCAAGGGCAGCACATGTATCTACCTCATATGTCCTTTCAGACATGAAATCACTTCTTAAAAAACACCAACATGAGGAGTGTTGTCAAGCGTTTCTATTTGTCCGCACTTTTAAAATACAACAACGTTTTTAAATTCATGAATATTTCTAAAGTTCATGAACGTGTTTTTCAATTTGTTTTTTCTTCAAATTCGCAAACATGGTTTCAAATTCACAAATATTTCTAATATTTATGATTTTTAATGCATAGCATTTTTTAAACGAGAAAGCAAACGTCCAGCTCGACCTACTTCTCCCGCGCTGTTTCCATTCTCGTGCGTGAAAAATAAAAAAGAGGCGCTCCTAGGAATCAAACACACAACTTGTTCATTGCAGCCGCGGTAGGCTACCGGCTAAGTTAAGACTCTGATATATTATTTCAGCCGGATTAGACTACTTTTATACCTTATTAAATGAGTGAAAAAGAAAAACAACAATATCTTATTAACTTGTCTCCTCTTCTACGTTTGCACACCAATTAATACAATGTCCAATCTTTTTTGCACTTAAGTAGACTATTTTACCAACTCATCTAGAGTTGATAACACCGTGGTAATTTTGCCGACCAGGAGGGATACTCCCTGGTCACTTTTGTGTGAATATTGTAACTGACATATCATAGACCTGATAACTTATATAACTCAGTCCCGAAAAATTTGGCGTAGGGGTGGGTGTTGATGAAATATCCCCGAGTAACTTTTGGTGTGAATAGCATGATACCTCATACATCGGAGACCTGATAACTTATGCAACCCGGTCCTGGTAACTTTGGCCAATAGAGGTGACAAAATATCCCCCCTATAACTTTTATGCGAATATCACGGTAACTCACACATCGCTGACCTGATAAGTTATGTACCTAGGTCTTGGTAAATTTGGCGACCTGGTGGAGGGAGGCATGTTGATGAAATATCCTCGGTTATTTTTTGTGTGTGAATAGCTTGATATCTCACACCTCGCAGGCTTGATATTTTTTGGGAGAAAAAGATGTTGGAAACAAATATTGATGCTAGTAGTTTCTATATTGTAGTTTTATAGCCTAAAAAGTCATGCTAAAGCTGAGAATTGAACTCAAGACTTCAACATTGAGATCCTAACACACTAGCCAACTCACCCACCACTTGGCTCCTAACGAGTTCAAATAAAATACCACTTTTTTGACCACCCGAGGTGAAAAGGTTGTTAAAATATACCCCTAGCAACTTCTGTGTAAATAAGATGATAACTTATGTACAATTAACCTGATAACTTACATATAAATGCATTGATAACTTTTCACCTTGTGCGAAAAGTTCTAGAAATATGCCCTGATAACCTAGTGCAAATAGCATGGTAATTTACACACCAGACACCCGATAACTTACATACAACACATTTGATAACTTTTTACCCATGTGAAAAACGTTACTGAAACATGTTTCGGTAACTTTTTTTGTCAAACATACCCCAGTATGAAGTTAACACTACCCCATGCTAAAGTTATCATGCTTCTCATGGTACAGTCATTAACCTTCTCATATTATAGTTATCATGCTTATCATAGTATAGTTATCATGTTGCTCAGGTCATAGTCATGACGTTGGTTGTGCCAAAGTTACCAAGCAAAAAAATTATTATCGCTGATATGACAGAAAAAAGAAAGGTTAAAGTAACTTGTTTATATACAATAGATAACAACTAAAGGTGGCTTAGTTGGTTATTGGGCTCAAAGTCTAATGAAGACCCCGCCGATCAGCAGTGGGAGGTCGTGGGGACTGCAGCGGTCAAACTCTAGACGGGATAAAAGGTAGTAACCCAACTGGTTAGAGAAGTAACACGTTATATTATGTGTGCACCTGTTTTGTCTTTCCTGAGAAGTTGAACGAGGGATCAGGTCAGGCAGAATTTGTCCTAGCATCATCCAGGACAGCCCCTGTATCTCCCTCATATGTCCCTTCGGACACCAAATCACTTCTTAAAAAACACCAACACGATGAGCGTTGTCAAGCGTTTCTATTTGTCCGCACTTTTAAAATTCAGCAACGTTTTCCAATTCATGAACATGTTTCTAAAATTTGCATTTTTTTTCAAATTCCCAAACATAGTTTAAAATTCACAAATATTTCTATTTTTTTATGATTTTTAAATATGATTTTTAGTGCATAGCATTTTAAATACATTTTTCTAAAAAATAATAAAACATCTTTTTATTTAAGAAAAAGATCAAATGAAAATATGATAGCCGTTTTTGTCTAAGCTAGCAGTGTGGCAAGCGAATAAAAGCTAAGCGAGAAGAGCAGGAGCCGAACTGAGTGAGCAAGAATTTCATTGGCCGGCCCATGTGAGTGTTATAGGAGCAAATTTCAGGGTTTCAATGTGGAATAAAAGCTCCCAGGGGGATCGCAAAAGCACCACAAGCTGACACTGATGATGAAACGTGAAGAACACCACAACCATGCACCAATCAACTCCACTCTCCTCTGAAAACAAATACAATTTTCAACATTAGCCAAACACAATATACAAATGAAAAAAGTACGTTCGGGACATAATTAAAACCCAAGTTAATATAGATAAAATCAAAATGAAAAATTTTAACTACAATATAACATGCTAAAGAAAAAAGAGAGTTAATACCATGAGTGGAGAAGGGCGTGGCGAAGCGCGTCAACCCAACCTCTAGTAGTATAGCTTATATGTAACAAAAGTAATATCATTGAAAATTACATTCAAATACGAATCCAACAATATGACTTTTTATGACATGCATTCACATTTTGCTAGTCAAATCAAATACGTGATCAAACTTGAACGCGAAATATGACGAGGACTAATAATAAATAAACCAGACCTAGTAGTATTGTGATCACAACTTGATCGATCCAAGAAGGCTGAAAACCCACGTGAGCTTTACACACAATACTCCCGGGGCAAATTTCAGATGTGTGCCACCCTCCCTCAGGGGCAAATCCGTCACTCTAGCAAACCCCCAAACTTTATTTTTGACTACTCTACGAAGCAAGCGCCCAGTAACTGACGCTTCTCTTAAATGCACGCCAAATTTGCACACGCAGTTTCTACGCACCCCGCAGTGCCGCACAGTTCCTCTCTACAGGCTACAGCACAGGCACAGCACCACCGCTCCTGCGTCCGTCCACACACATGTAACCCGCCCGACACACCCGCACACACACAGACAGTACACAGCTCAGTCGCGGCCGCGCAGCGAGATCGCCACGCTCTCCCCTCCACTCTCCGGCGAGCGAGGAGCGGCGGTCCGGCCGGCGCGGGCTCTGCTCTCTCCCTCTGCCCGCGCAATGCCGGCCGCTTCCGGCGCAGATCGGGCCGACTCCTCGCCCTCCTCCTCCCGGCCGCGGCTCTCGATCCTCGCGTGACTCTCCGTGGGCGGAGGACGGCTGGATCTTGCGGCGGACGGCGCGAGGGAGGGAGGGAGGGACGGACGGACGCGCTCCGCCGTCTCCCGATTTCCGCCTGCCGAGAGAGGTTCGCGGCCTTCTCTCCTCTCTCTCTCCTCGCGTGCCCCCTTCCGTTTCTCCGTCTTGTTTTCTTGGACACAGCGAGCGAGCGACGCCTTCGGATGTCTCCAAACCTCTCCTGCCGAGATTAGAACCCGGGCTGGATTCGCCCCCCACCCCCCCTCCTCCCCGGGTTTCAGGAGCGGAATCGATTAGCGCAATGCAGTTTGTTGGCCGTTGTCTGGTTTGCGCTTGAGATAAGTGGTTTCTTGTCGCTAGCCACGCTTTATTTGTTCCTATAAATACGGAGAAGACTGTTTTAATGCCCAAGAGTTGGGTAGTAGTAGTAGTAGTAGGGATGTGTTAAATAAACAATCATTTGTTCAGAGTACTCCCTCTAGTGATTAGTTCCTTTTTCCTGACAAGTTGGTAATTTTATTTTCAACATACCGAGAAATCTCTGCTGCTGTAATTCTGTCTATCTACAGAAAATTATCGAGTATCATGGCACCGCTCGGTCAACAGTCAGGTGGATGATGCGTGTAGGCCGTGCCAGCGTAGCCCATGCAGCCATGAACACTTGCATTGATTTATGCCAGCCGGCCAGCCCCCACCGTCCCTCCAAAAAGATCAAAGACCCTACTTTCCTTTCGTTTCTCGCTTTCTGGCTTTCTCTCATCCATCGGAGAGCTTTACCTCTAGCTCTAGGCCTTGCCTTTTAATGCCTGTGCTGTTTCTTTTGGTAAGCATCTACTCCCTCTGTAAACAATCATAAGAGCTTTTAGTAGATCACTAAAGCGTCTTATGATTGTGTACAGAGGGAGTACTAACTGAGAACACAACGGTAACATGAATTCAGGTGTGGAACATGTAAGGTTAGGCGAGTACGCTGGTACTGGTGGTAGTGTGGTGTGGTACACTCTTTTTTAGCATCTCCACCAAAGGGAATCTATCAAAGTTTCCTCTGGGAGCCTCGTTGAAACAAGTTCTTGGCATCATTTGTTCACGGTTTTTTTAAATGATGGTTAGCTAGTCCTAAGCTAATGTGCTTAATTTGGGGTGTGCTTTTTAAAAAAGGAGGCCAATGAGTAGTATGAGCCGGGCAGTATGCTGTTGTCACATGCACATTATCTCAACTGCCCCCCCGTTGAAAACCAATAAGACCCACCAGAGCAGTCAGCTTGATGGTGGGTCTTATGGCTGAGAGTCTGAGACTAGAGCAAGAGACAAATGGAGCCTATGAGAGGGGAGCTTACTATGTAGTAGTTGGCAAATATGAGGTGTCTTGCATAGAATGCCTCACCATGGAAGCATTTCTCTCCTGGATCATTCTATTGGCTTATTGTATTACCGAAGTATGCGATCGCACCAGCTTCTGTTCTGATCGTTGCAATTCCAGTTGAACTGCAAAGTGAACAATTTTGCATAATGATAGCTAAGATAGGTACAAACGGGAGAGTTCTTAAATGCTGCCCCAGAACTCTCAAGAACATTATCCTGTTGGATGAGGTATACAATTGCTTATATTTGACCAAATACAGAGCCGGTATGCAAGTATATCTCTTGAGCATATTTTTTAGTTCTTAGGCAGTTAGTGCCAAAAGTATATTTAGGTGCAAAGTTTATGCTTCATGTTGTTCTGAATTCCTTCCTTCACCGCTTTTTAGGGACCTTTCTTTTCCATGTACTATCTATTATTGCCTCGACGTTTTGTCGGCCACTTTCACTTACCTTTTCTTTTTCTCTCATGCTAGAAGAGTGAAGAGCTGATGAGAAATCTTGGCCTACAGAGTTGAAATCTATTGGTTTCCAGCAAGTCTGAACAATGCAGCATCTTACACTTGCAGCATCTCTGTCTGCTGCTGTTCTCTTTGCATGCATCCTGTATGCCGAAAGTGCCGATCTGAACTCCGATAAGCAGGCTCTTCTTGCATTTGCTGCATCCCTGCCCCATGGCAGGAAGCTCAACTGGAGCTCCACAACACCTGTCTGCACTTCTTGGGTGGGAGTGACATGTACACCGGACAATAGCCGTGTACACACACTACGGTTACCTGCAGTAGGACTCTTTGGCCCAATACCCTCGGATACGCTTGGCAAGCTTGATGCCCTGGAGGTGTTGAGCCTCCGGTCTAATCGCCTTACTGTTGATCTACCTCCTGATGTAGGATCTATTCCTTCTCTTCATTCCCTCTATCTGCAGCATAATAATCTGTCTGGAATCATACCAACTACACTTTCATCCAGCTTGACATTCCTAGATCTGTCCTACAACACTTTCGATGGGGAAATCCCATTGAGAGTGCAAAATCTGACTGGACTTACTGCAATCCTTCTCCAGAACAACTCTCTTTCTGGACCCATCCCTGACCTGCGTCTCCCCAAATTGAGGCATTTGAATGTGAGCAACAACAACCTCAGTGGTCCAATACCACCTTCCTTGCAGAAATTCCCAGCCAGTTCCTTCTTAGGGAATGCTTTCCTGTGTGGGTCACCATTGGAACCATGTCCTGGAACTGCGCCTTCTCCTTCACCGATGCCACCACCATCAGTGCCCAGCAAACCCAAGAAGAGCTTCTGGAAAAGGATCAGGACAGGTGTTCTAATTGCAATTGCTGCTGCAGGAGGGGTATTGTTGCTTCTCTTGATTGTTGTACTCTGTATATGTATTTTCAAGAGAAAGAAACACGCAGAACCAACCGCAGCTTCGTCATCCAAAGGAAAAGCTATTGCAGGTGGAAGGACAGACACCCCTAAGGAAGACTACAGCAGTAGTGTTCAGGAGGCAGAGAGAAACAAACTGGTTTTCTTCGAGGGTTCTTCATATAACTTTGACCTGGAAGATTTGCTGAGAGCTTCGGCTGAAGTACTTGGAAAAGGAAGCTTTGGAACTACCTACAAGGCTGTTCTTGAGGATAGCACCACAGTCGTGGTCAAGAGATTGAAGGAGATGGTGGTGGGGAAGAAAGACTTCGAACAGCAGATGGAGATAGTTGGCAGGATTGGCCAGCATCAGAATATTGTTCCGCTGCGTGCTTATTATTACTCCAAAGATGAGAAGCTACTGGTGTATGACTTTGTGCCTGCTGGTAGCCTTGCTGCTGTTTTGCATGGTATGTTCTTTGTTTCGCCTGTTATATTTGAAATCAGTTGCCTATTAGTGCTTATGAACTTCTAGCAGTCTAGCCTATTCAAAACGTTTCTCTGCATTGAAGCGAGGATTGACTCAGACTCGACTGTTGACACTAGTAGGCTACAAACATATCCAAAACTTGGTTGGAATTCATCAATTTCTGTACATAAACTGACAGCCATTAACCTTCTAGATATATGAATTTATTTTGCCTTTAACATTGTTATTAAGCATTTGTAGACTGCAGTCAGATTGTGGAACATCCTCCTGTTTGTCCTACTTAGTGTTCACTGTAGCACTGAACTCAACTGGTCGATAAAATTTAGAGTCCATGGTGTCTGTTGACTGTTGAAATGAATGACATTTGCTGCGGTTGACTTTCAGGGAACAAAGCCACTGGAAGAGCTGCACTGGACTGGCAGACGAGAGTGAAGATATCTCTTGGCGTGGCTCGTGGACTCGCTCATCTTCACTCCGAGGGGAGCGGGAAGTTCATCCACGGCAACCTGAAATCGTCAAACATCCTTCTGTCGCAGAACCTAGACGGCTGCGTCTCCGAGTTCGGCCTGGCGCAGCTCATGACCACTCTGCCCGCCCCTGCCCGGCTCATCGGTTACCGCGCGCCTGAGGTCCTGGAGACCAAGAAGCCGACCCAGAAGTCGGACGTCTACAGCTTCGGCGTGCTGCTCCTGGAAATGCTGACCGGAAAGGCCCCCCTGAGGTCCCCCGGGCGCGAGGACTCCGTCGAGCACCTGCCGAGGTGGGTGCAGTCCGTGGTCCGGGAGGAGTGGACCGCGGAGGTGTTCGACGTGGACCTGCTGCGGCACCCCAACATCGAGGACGAGATGGTGCAGCTGCTCCAGGTGGCCATGGCGTGCGTGGCCGTCGCGCCGGACCAGCGGCCGAAGATGGACGAGGTGATCAGGCGGATCGCCGAGATCCGGAACTTGTACTCGGGGCCGGCGACGCCGCCGGAGGAGACCGCCGCCCAGGCGCCATGAGGGCGTGGAGATAAAAAAGAGTCCCATTGTGTTTAGCATGCAGAGGTAGCTAGCTAAGCTAAGCTAGGTTGCATAGTTACTGGGTTGGTTATATAGATAGCTTTGAGCGAAAGTTGATAGCCGCTTGCTTGGTTGATTAGTGGAGTGCGGTTTCTGTTGATCCCTGATGATTCTTTCTTGTTTCCGGTAATTTTTCTGTGCCGTTTTCGGAGTAGTGAGGCTACTGATCTGGATGGATATCTGATGGCACTGCTGGTGTTTGTGTTGCCCTGTAATTTGGCATGCTTTTTTCCCCAAAGTGTGATTGATTCATCGAGTTGATCTTTCCCCCTGTTTGTCACCTGTCGGATTTTCTAGTTTGGCGTTGGTAGAAGATTTGATTCGTGTGCCGCAGCTGCTGGCCGCCTTCGTTATGGGCAGGCAGCAACGACGCCGACGGCCTTGGTGGCTGCGCTCCCGGCGTTGGTTTTCTGCCGTGGGCACGCTCTGGAGCGCGCGGGGCGGTGCGCCCTCCGTCGTCGTCCAGCTCGCCACGCGCATCTTCCAGTCTGGAGCACGCCGAACGGGGCGGAGGACGCCGCGCTCTTCAGTCCCCGTTCCTCCGTCGGCGTGAATCTGGCCTGTGTGTGCGGTGCGGCACGTGTTTGGAGCGCGGGCACCTCGCGCTGGCGAATGCTAGCCACTCTTCGGTTCTGTCGGACGGACGGACCGTGCCCTCGCCGCGCGGCAATCAAGGCTCTCCTCTTCTCCCCCGGAGTACGGGACCAGCTACCGCTACCTCCGGCGGGTCCACGGTTTGCAAATGCGACGGGGATGGACTCCGCTCCGCTGTCCACTCCACGGGCCACGGCCGCCGGCCGCGCGTCTCGGCCAGATAATAATGACATGGGGGGTGATGATGGATGATCGCCTTCATTCGTCGGGGCCGGGGAGGTCCTGTTGGCGATTTCACGTGTCGGTGTCTGTGGCGGTTGGGTTCGGTGGGTAGCCTGGGCAAGGGACGACCGACACGGGGTGTTCCTGCATACAGCATACGCCCTTCTAGTTGACCGCTGCACCGCCTGCACGCCGTTGCAATTTGAGGTGAAACATGTTGAATTAGGGCAACTCTAGCTTAGTCGCCATATTTTGACCAGATTGACATAATAATTGTCAATGTGATGATTTTTAATAAGAAATGCACTGTAGCAGAGTCGTGATATGCCTCCTGATCGCGTTAATTTATGGAGTGCCTTTCGTATCAGACCTCTGGTGCATGTGAGGCGAAGAAAACTTCAAGGGGTAACCACCTCACATGGGATGGTAGAGAGATTAGGAAAAAACATGTCCTGCCAACGAGTGGGTTTGATGATTCTGAATATGGACTCAAAGTTTACGCATCACCTGAGAACCCTCGTAGTACGATGAATGACTTAACAGAGGAGACGCTACACCAAGCATGCAAATCAGAATAGTGGCAAAGTCGTCACGACGAAATTGAACATGCATGAAGAGTAGTGTAACATGTAAACATACGAAACAGAGATGAATGAGCTAAGTACAGTAAGACTGAAGGTAAACAGAGTGCAATGCAAGATGATGAAATTGCGAAAGTGTTCAGGCAAAGTCTTTAAGAGGAGGGAAACAAATTCTTCAACACACATATGCGAAAATTAAGGAGTTGAAGAAATGGAACCGGATTGCTCGATGAAGACAATGAATTTCTTTTTCTTTTTCGAAAAGGGGTTTGCCCCGGCCTCTGCATCACATCGATGCATACAGCCATATTATTGATAAGCAAAAGGTCAAACAATAGTCTCGCAGTCTCAAAACAAAGAAACATGTGCTCTAAACAGAGCACAAAAACAAAAAAGGACCACCACAACCGGCAGGCAAAAGACAGATAGGAAACTAAACACCTATCCTATTACATGACCGCCATCCAAACCGGTTGAAGATATCCCGAGCTATCGTCTCCCAACGGATAGACCCAGTAACCAAATGCTCCCTGGCGTCCGTCGGAGTGAGTAGCGACCACATACAGATAAGTGAAGTGGCCCTGAAGATAACCTGCAAGAAATGAATATTTGTTATTCTGTTAAAAACCAAATCGTTTCTGCAATTCCAAATTGCCCATATTAAAGCACATACTCCTACACAGATATGTCTCGCTGTGACTATGTCAATCCCATGAAGCCACGTCACAAATAACGTGTTGATGGAAGTCGGAGGAGTTATATTAAAAGCAATGTTGACCGACCTCCACAAAATCTTCGCCAGCGGGCAATCAAGAAAGAGATGTTTGATTGATTCATTACTATCACAAAAACTACATCTTTTGGACTCCGTCCAATTTCGTTTTGCCAAATTATCTTTAGTTAGGATGGCCTGTTTGTGAACAAACTACATAAACACTTTGATTTTTAAAGGCACTTTGACTTTCCAAACATGTTTCGAACTAGGAATCACGCTAGTGTTGATAATATCAAAATACATGGATTTCATCGAGAACTTTCAGTTCTTAGCTAGTTTCCAGCGCAGCTGATCTGGCTGTTGAGATAGTTGGGCATCCATGAGTCGTCTCACTAGATGGAGCCAAG
Source organism: Secale cereale (assembly GCA_902687465.1). Classification (NCBI taxonomy): domain Eukaryota; kingdom Viridiplantae; phylum Streptophyta; class Magnoliopsida; order Poales; family Poaceae; genus Secale; species Secale cereale. The sequence continues at coordinate 797,916,213 of LR738711.1, forward strand.
CTTCCCAACGATTTCCCACTAGCGTCCTCCTGAATTGTATATTAAGAGGAGTTGATTGTAATACTGTTGCAACGTAAGCGTCTCTTCGTTGAACAATATTATATAGAGTCGGATATTGGATCGCCCGGGGTGTTTCCCCTAGCCATGCATCCTCCCAGAATCTTGTGGAAGTACCATTTCCAACAGCAAATTTTGTCCTATTGAAAAAGGCTGATTTCACTCGCATGAGTCCTTTCCAAAACGGCGAATCAGTCGGTCTTACCGTCACCTGGGACAAAGTTTTGGAATGAAGGTACTTATTACGAAGAATTTGTGCCCAAGTGGCATCCGTTTCTACAGATAGCTTATACAGCCATTTGCTGAGCAAACATCTGTTCTTCACTTCTAAATTCTCAATGCCTGAACCCCCTTGGTCTTTTGGCCGACAAATGATATCCCACTTAGCAAGTCTATATTTTCTTTTCAAATCATCACTCTGCCAGAAGAAGCGTGATCGATAAAAGTCTAGCCTTTTCCGTACTCCAACTGATACTTTGAAAAACGACAATAAAAACATGGGCATACTTGTGAGAACCGAATTAATCAGAATCAATCGTCCTCCGTAGGACATAAGCTTGCCCTTCCAGCAGCTCAATTTTTTCTCAAACCGATCTTCAATGCTCTTCCACTCTTTGTTAGAGAGCTTGCGATGGTGGATTGGTATACCCAGATAAGTAAAGGGTAGAGATCCCAGCTCGCATCCTAACAATTCTTTGTAAGCTTGTTCTTCTTCTTTAGCTCTTCCAAAGCAGAACAATTCACTTTTGTGAAAGTTAATCTTCAACCCCGACAGTTGTTCGAACAAGCATAAAACTAGTTTCATGTTTCTAGCTTTATCCAGATCATGCTCCATGAAGATGATGGTATAATCAGCGTACTGTAGGATAGATACTCCCCCATGAACTAAATGTGGGGCGAGGCCTCCTACCTGACCCGCATCCTTGGCCCTTCCTATCAGAATTGTCAGCATGTCAATGACTATATTGAACAAAATCGGCGACATCGGATCTCCTTGTCGCAGACCCTTATGTGTCTGGAAATAATGACCTATGTCATCATTAACCCGGATTCCAACACTCCCTTTTTGCGTGAAAGAGTCTACCTGGTCTCTCCATGCCTGATCGAATCCTTTCATATGCAAAGCCTGTTGAAGAAAATGCCATTTTACCTTGTCGTACGCTTTCTCGAAATCCACTTTGAAAACCACCCCATCTAGTTTTTTCGTGTGGATTTCATGGAGCGTTTCATGCAGAACCACAACCCCTTCTAGGATATTTCTGTCCGGCATGAAAGTAGTTTGGGACAAATGAACCACAGAATGTGCAATCTGTGTTAGCCTATTAGTCCCAACTTTAGTGAATATTTTAAAGCTAACATTGAGAAGACAGATTGGCCAGTATTGCTCAATTTGAACAACCTCTGTTTTCTTAGGAAGCAGAGTGATAGTACCGAAATTCAAGTGAAACAACTGCAACTGTCCCAAGAAAAAATCCTGGAACATCAGAAGCAAGTCCCCTTTAATAATGTGCCAACACTTTTTTATAAAACTCCGTCGGAAAACCATCCGGTCCTGGAGCTTTGTTATTTTCATTTGGGAGATTGCTTCAAACACCTCTTTCTCCGAAAATGGGGCGGTCAAAATATCGTTTTCATCAACTGCGAGCTAAGGCACATCCTCAACCCTCGATTCATCCAAAGAAACAAAATTTTCCTCTGGATGCCCAAATAGTTTCTTATAGTAATTGGTGATATAGACCTTTAGGTTGTCCTGTCCTACAATTGTTCCCTCATCTTGCTCTAGCTGAAAGATTCTCTTCTTTCGGTGCTTGCCATTCGCAATCATGTGGAAGAATTGTGTGTTATCATCCTCTTGGATGATTTTGCGCACTTTAGCACGCAATGCCCACTTCAATTCCTCCTCTCGGAGCAGTTCTTTCAATCTTAACTCCGCCTCCACTTTAGTTTCCAGCTCTCTGGCATCTAGGATGGAGGACTCAGCTTTTAAATCTAGGGATTGAATAAGCAAAATGAGCCTTTCCTTCTCAGCCTTATAAATCCCACTAAGATGTTTAGCCCAACCCCGCAGGAACTGTCTCAAATGTCTGATTTTATTTTGCCATCGCTCAATATTCGTTCTCCCTCCTGAGTCTATAGCCCATTCTCTTGCAATTAGATCCAGAAACCCTTCTCTTTCAAACCATGCTATTCCAAAAGAGAATGTGCTCTTATTCCCCACGTGTGTTGCCTCTCCCGAATCAACCAATAGTGGGGTATGATCTGAGATTGCGCGAGAGAGCGCTTGGACCGTCACAAGTGGAAACTTCTGTTCCCATTCGACACTCACAAGAACTCGATCCAACTTCTCAAAAGTCGGGACCAGTAGAGTGTTAGCCCAAGTGAATTTCCTACCAGAGAGCTCAATCTCTTGGAGGTCTAGGCTTTCAATAATTGTATTAAACATGAACGACCATCTGCCGTCGAAGTTATCATTGTTTTTTTCCTCCCATCTGCGAATGATATTGAAATCACCCCCAATGAGGATCGGAAGCTGCTCGTTCCCACAAATACGGACTAAATCCGCCAAAAAAAATCTGGTTTGAGTTCAGGTTGAGCGGCCCCATATACCGCCACCAAGGCCCAATTAAAACCATCGGCCTTTGACCGAACCCGAAATTTCACCGCAAAGTCTCCCATGACCACATTCCTAACTTCCAAGGAGTCGCAATTAACCCTAAGTAAAATCCCACTGGATCTTCCTCTTGGGGGTAGACAATGCCAATCAAAATCAATCCCACCCGACAGAGTACTAAGGAACTGGGGGGGGGGGGGTGAAATTCTCCCTTCCGATTTCGGAAAGGGCAATAAAATCCAATTTATGATCTATGGACGCATCTGCTAGAAACCTTCTTTTAGCCAAGTCTTTAAGACCTCTGCTATTCCAAAAAATTCCTTTCATAATTCATCATGAAATGTTTTAGTGGTCCGGATCCTAGCACTTCTACGCACCGCCGATGTCGGATAAATCCTATGATCCATTTGCACTTCGGTTTGTTTTGGTCTTCTACCGGGTCCTCGCAACCGAGTTCGGTAGACACATCTACCTGGGACGCAACAATACCGGAATCCCTTGGGGACGTAAAGCATTCCTCCTCCTCAATCTCAGGGATATAGGGAGCCAGGTCTGCACAAAAGCTATCGAGCACATTGACTCCCAAAGCATGAACCTCAGAATCGTTCATAGGTTTGACGGCCGCTAGGTTTCTGATTATCTCTAGAGCGCGCTCCGCCTCTAGATCCAAGAGATCGTTAACGGACTTAGAAACCTCAATGTCGTTACTACCCAGAGAAACTCCCAACTGTTTTGCGTTATGAATAATCTCTTCATTAGAAAAATGCAAAATAGAATTGGAAGTGTTGACTGACATACCAGTAGTGGCCTCAATATCATGAAGCTTGGCCGCCCGCATGGCGCAACGAAGCTGCATGTCATCAACATCCGGCTGATCCTGTAGGCGACAGCTCATCCGTCGACCATCAGAAGCCGGGTCCAGAATCCCTCCAAAAGCGATGATGTCATCCCGAGTGACCCCGTTAGTGGTAGGGCCTCCTGCCCGACCCCCAACAGGACTTAACCGAGCTGAACCAGCCGGAAAGTTTCCCTGCTCCTGCAGGCCCGACGAAGCTCCCCCAGCCATCACCGCCACCGGGCTCGGCGCGCCCGGCGATCCCAGTCCTGGAGCACCACCCGGTACCTGAGCAAGGACCGTCCCCTCCAGGGGCGACCTGGGAGAGGTAGGGGCGCAGGCCACCTGCCCGCACCCCCCTCCCGAGCCGACATCTCCTCCGGTGCGTGGCACCTTCACCAAAGGAGAAGTAGGGGCGGGGGCCTCCTGCCCACACCCTCCCGGACTGTCACCGCCAGGAATGAGTAACATGTCCAGCGCACCGTTAGACGACGCCTGACACTTCATCTGCAACGAATCACCAGCCCGCTCGAGGGCAGTGATGGCTCGGTAAGCCTCCTGCCCATGATCCTCCATGTCCGCATAATAGAGCTCGGAACTCCGACCGAGCACTATCCCTGGGCCTGTCATCGTGCCGGTGCCCACCCCCGGGGATGCAGGTATCGTCGGTGACACATAGCCAGAAGACAATACCGGCGGTAGCTCCATTTCTTTCGGATCGTCCATCTCCACTCGGGTACTCCAAAGGCGACTAGGCGCAGAATGCACATCAAAAGACCCAAACCGAAGAGAGTTCATCGGAGTCGAGGAGCCATCCGCTCCCGGAGCAGACTTCTTCGTCTTATCAGACAGCGACTTCGGCCCCTTAGCCGTATCCCGGGATGTGCTTTCCGGCTTCTTACTCTGATCGTTGGTAGCCCCACCCCCCTCAGTCATATCCATATCCTGGATGTCCTCCCCCTCGCCCTCCTGAGGGATCGGTGTATCCTCAATCTCAATCTCCAGAACATATGTGGCTCCGGCATGTGTCCACTTGACTACATCCGGAACAAACTCCAAGCTGACAACACTGACAAGCAATCTCGCTGCACCATGTGCCTGAGTGAAAGGCATATCCACCTCTTCCGTCCTCCCAATGAGAGAACCCAAACTCCAAGCAACCAGGAAGTGATTGATATGTTTGCGTGGTGCACCATAAAAATGAACCCATACCTTCTCCAAAGGTGTGCCCACAGGCTCCTTCTCCTTCCATTCATCAAACGTAAGGACAACACTTGTACTAGGCACTCTGCACATGCCCCATTTGAGCATAAACAACTGATCTTTCTTAGTGGGAAAATCAACCTTGTAAGTCTGGGCTTCCAACTTGACAAGGTCCCACTGGTGATTTCCTGGAACAAGATCCTGCAGCTGTCGCACAATCTGTGCCTCAGATACACTCCCATTAGTAACCTTGACTATCGCAGGAAAAGAACTCTCATGCACATACGTCGAAGGTACCAGAGCAGGTGACTCGAAAAACATAAGTTCCTGACAACACACTCCATAAATAGTGACTACCGGCTTGGGGCCAGAAAGAAGTGGACAATCACTAGACTTATGCTACGATCTACAACAGTAATCACACAGTTCTGTTGTACACTGTGCCACAAAATGTCCTGGCTCTCCACATCTATAGCACGGTAGCTTCTTTTTCTTAATAGCCCACTTAGATAGCTTTTCACCATTGCGCTTATCCAGACCCTTATCAGAAGCCTCGTCTACGACCATAGCAACTCCGGTGCTGGTCACCGGAACACTGACAGTAGCCAAAGCCCGAACCGCTTCGACCGCCGCCTCGGGAAGAGCTGGGGAGGAAGTCTGCCCTATGACAGCAGGCACGGCATTGGCCACCACGGCCGGATCAACAGGCAGTGGAGGAGGCCTCGATGGAGGCTGGCGCCGCCCTCCTCCTCTCCCGCCAGGAAAACCCCGGTGAGCTCCTAGGTTATACCAGTTCGTTGGTCCGGCGACCCCCTCGACGAAGTTTCCAGGAGGTCCTTGGAATCCACGCCCCGGTCCATGGCCGTTGTTCCAACCAGAGGCACGACCACCGCCTGAAGAAGAACCATGGTGCAGACTGCAGACCCTCGCCGTACGCGTCATATCCGTCGTCATCCCACTATCCATAGCAATTATATCTTGCACTTCCACCACCGAAACCATCACGACCAGGGCCACTGCCCCGTCCAGAGCCATGTGCTCCCCCTCGCCCAGCACCATGGGCACCGCCACGGCCGGCATCTTGGGCCGCCGAGCGCCCGGCGACAAGGGCTCCGCCCCGCCCGACCGAGGTCGAGCCACCCCGCCCAGCCACTGAGCCGGCGGTCAGCCCCTCTTGTTGCATCGCGTTCCCTTGCGCAGGGTGTTGCTTGGCCGCCGGCGGCGGCTGCTGGCCTCGCCCCGACATGCCTTTGGCTCCCGGCAGGGGCGTCAGTGCAGTTTCCGCCAGAGAGACCCGTCTAGCGCGGCTGAACCCAAGCGATGGGAAGCCTGGCCTAGCGCTCACCAGAACCCTAATACGATCAGGAAGAACATCACGTATGTGCTGCGCCCCCTCGGAGGAACTTGAAGATCGATCTTGGTCAATCGAGGGGCTCGTACCGGTTACGTGGGTCGCTACTTGGGCCACTTGCCCAGTATCAGTTACGCCCAGGTCCACCTCAATCAAATCAGGCCCGTAATGGCCCAATAGTGATTTCAAACGAGCGGCACGAACCTCCTAGATCCCATCGCGATCCCTCGCCGGCGACGCAGCCGCCGCCAACCTAGACTGCATCCGGCGATCCTTCACGACCTTCCGTGAACTCAAATAATCACCAAGAGTGAGGGAGGGAAGACGTACCTTGGGTACAGGTCCCTTCCAGGGATGCATCGCCATCGGGGCCGTCCGATGGTGTACCACTCACCGGAGCACCTCCACCATGTCCGCCTTGCCTAGCCCGTCCCAAGCACAGTCGCTCGCCGGAACAATCCCATCAATGATGGCGGCCACCTCCTCCTCCGAGTACTCGGCGCCCAAAACTTCGCAGACCTTGTCACTTGGCGTTGGGGAATACGCCGCCACCTCAGATCCGCCGCCGTCCCCATCGTCTCCATCGTCGGAGTCGTCGGACTCCGGGCTGGACAGAGCCCAGAACCGACTCCCACCGCGGTGGGAGGACACCGCCGGCCGGTGGATGGCCATGTGGTCCAGCACAATCGCCCGCCCGCCACCCGTTAGTTACGCCCGTTAGCCCGCCCCGAGCAAGCAATGGCTTCAGACAATGAATTTGTTTGACCGATTTGAGTTGCTGTGACAAATGTACATCTGGTTAGGGAGGCTTAAGATTTAATTCAGAAGACACTTAGTCTCCGCCTTATTCCCCTTGAGCTAAGGTCACTTACATCTCGCCCAATCCCTCGTGGTAAGTCTTCAAATCAGACTTCTAAAACCTTTCACAGACTCGTGTTTGGCACTCCACGATTTCTTCTTGTGTGCTCAGAACATGACGCCTACCGTATGAAAGATCACAATCTTCAAAGGTAACAAGCATCGAATCACACAAGATAATCTCTTCAGTGATGCTCAATCACTTTGGGCTATGCTTTTTTTCATTGTTCAAGAAATCGGTAACTAGTAGCTTCTCGGTTGGCTTGGGAGTAATGATTAATTGGTGAATCGGCATATTAACTGCATTAATCGGTAGATTAAATAGAAACTTGCCAACATATATTTAGTTTTTTATGTATTATACCATGCTCTCATGTTCTCTGCTATGTGATATACCAAAATTAGCTATTGTTTGGTCGAACCCAAGCTATTGAGGAGCGAGAGGGGAAGGGAGGGCTTACGGGGCAAAATTTTGGGATTTGTTTGCCCAAAAGTTAATGGGTCAACAACAATTAATCGGCCTAACAACCGATTTATTGGTGTGACATGCCTATTAATCGGCCTCACAAGTTAACATGATGAATGAGTGTTATTCGATTCGGTCACCCTAAGAGTAACGACTAACTGGCCCATTAACTGATTAATCAGACATATTCTTAAATAGTGCTTTTTCCCACTTGGGATTCTCTCAAATTCGTCGGAGGATGGGTTGCTCTAGTTGAAATTGGTTAATCAATAACTCGGAGTGCTACTTGTAAACTGCATTCGTATTTTCCTCGAAGAAGAGGGGAGATACAACACAATAGAGGTAAGTATTTCCTCAGTGAGAACCAAGGTTATCGAACCAATAGGAGAACCAAGCAAACGCCCCTAAGCAGCAGCTACAAACACAAAAACAAATACTTGCACCCAACGCAGGCCGGAGGGTTGTCAAGCCCCTTGAACTCGTTACTTGAAAGGATTGATTCTGATAGTGATAGATAGATAAATAAATTGTAAAACAAAACAAAAGCAAATAAATTGCAGCAACATATTTTTGTGTTTTTATATATGATAAAGGTAGACCCGGGGCCATAGTTTTCACTGAGGTTTCTCTGTCGAACACATATAGCATCACGTGCGTGACAAGTAGACCGAGTCATGCCCACATCTACTACTATTACTCCACCAATTGACCACTATCCAGCATGCATCTATGATATTAAGTTCATGACAAACAGATTAACACCTTAAGCAAGATGATATGATGTAGACAAAGTAAACCCAATCAATATGAATAAATCCCGTCGTATTATCCTTAATGACAACAATACAAATACATATCTTGTCCCCTATTGTCGGTGGGATATAGAGCACGGCAAGATTGAACCCATTACAAAGCATCTCTCCCACCGAAGATAAATCAATATAGTTGGCCAAACTGAAGGAAATATGCTCTAGAGGCAATAATAAAGTTGTTATTTATATTTCCTTATATCATGATAAATGTTTATTATTCATGCTAGAACTGTATTAACCAGAAACTTAGTACATGTGTGAATACATAGACAAAACAGAGTGTCCCTAGTACACCTCTACTTGACTAGCTCGTTAATCAAAGATGGTTATATTTCCTAACCATAGACATGTGTTGTCATTTGATCAATGAGATCACATCATTAGGAGAATGATGTGATGGACAAGACCCATCCGTTAGCTTAGCACTAGGATCGTTTAGTTTTATTGCTATTGCTTTCTTCATGACTTATACACATTCCTCTGACTATGAGATTATGCAACTCCCGAATACCGGAGGAACACCTTGTGTGCTATAAAACATCACAACGTAACTGGGTGATTATAAAGATGCTCTACATGTGTTTCCGAAGGTGTTTGCGGTGTTGGCATAGACCAAAAATAGGATTTGTCACTCCGAGTGTCGGAGAGGTATGTCTGGGCCCTCTCGGCAATACTCATCATAATAAGCCTTGCAAGCAAATGACTAATGAGTTAGTCATGAGATGATGTATTACGGAACAAGTAAAGAGACTTGCCGATAACGAGATTGAACTAGGTATGATGATACCAACGATCGAATCTCGGGCAAGTAACATACCGATGACAAAGGGAACAACGTATGTTGTTATGCGGTTTGACCGATAAAGATCTTCATAGAATATGTAGGAGCCAATATGAGCATCCAGGTTCCGCTATTGGTTATTGACTGGAGATGTGTCTCGGTCATGTCTACATAGTTCTCGAACCCGTAGGGTCCGCACGCTTAACGTTTGATGACGATTTGTATTATGAGTTATGTGATTTGATGACCGACGTTTGTTCGAAGTCCCGGATGAGATCACAGACATGATGAACAGTCTCGAAATGCTCAAGCCGGAAAGATCGATATATTGGAAGGCTATATTCTTACATCGGAAAGGTTCCGAGTGATTCGGGTATTTTTCGGAGTACCGGAGAGTTACGGGAATTCGTATTGGGCCTTAATGGGCCATACGGGAAAGGAGAGAAAGGCCTCAAGGGTGGCCGTGCCCCTTCCCCATGGACTGGTCCGAATTGGACTAGGGAAAGGGGGTGCCCCCTTCCTTCCTTCTCCTTCTCCCTTCCCCTTTTCCTATTCCATGTGGGTGGAGGAATCCTACTAGGACTAGGGAGTCCTAGTAGGACTCCACACTTTGGCGCGTCCTATGAGGGCCGGCCTCCTCCTCCCTCCATCCTTTATATACGTGGCCAGGGGGCACCCCATGGACACACAAGTTGATTTTAGCCGTGTGCGGTGCCCCTCCCCACAGATACACACCTCGGTCATATCGTTGCAGTGCTTAGGCGAAGCCCTGCGCCGGTAGCTTCATCATCACCGTCACCACGCCGTTGTGCTGATGAAACTCTCCCGTGACGCTCAACTGGATTAAGAGCTCGTGGGATGTCATCAAGCTGAACGTGTGCTGAATGCGGAGGTGCCGTACGTTCGGTTCTTGGATCGGTTGGATCGCGAAGACGTTCGACTACATCAACTGTATCACTAGACGCTTCTGCTTTCGGTCGTCGAGGGTACGTAGACACACTCTCCCCTCTCGTTGCTATGCTTCTATTAGATAGATCTTGCGTGATTGTAGGAAAATTTTGAAATACTACGTTCCCTAACAGCGGTATCAGAGCCAGGTCTATGCGTAGATGATATGCATGAGTAGAACACAATGAGTTGTGGGCGATAATAGTCATACTGCTTACCAGCATGTCATACTTTGATTCGGCGGTATTGTTGGATGAAGCGGCCCGGACCGACATTACGCGTACGCTTACGCGAGACTGGTTCTACCGACGTGCTTCGCACACAGGTGGCTAGAGGGTGTCAGTTTCTCCAACTTGAGTTGAATCGAGTGTGGCTACGCCCGTTCCTTGTGAAGGTTAAAACATCACATACTTGACGAAAAATCATTGTGGTTTTTGTATGCGTAGGTAAGAACGGTTCTTGCTAAGCCCATAGCAGCCACGTAAAACTTGCAACAACAAAGTAGAGGATGTCTAACTTGTTTTTGCAGGCATGTTGTGATGTGATATGGTCAAGACATGATGAGTTATACATTATTGTATGAGATGATCATGTTTTGTAAAGTTCTCGGCAATCAGCAGGAGCCTTATGGTTGTCTCTTTATTGTATGAATTGCGAAGGCCATGTAATTGCTTTACTTTATCACTATGAGTTAGCGATAGTAGTAGTGGCAATAGTTGGCGAGACAACCATGACACTACGATGAAGATCATGGTGTCTAGCCGATGGCGATGGAGATCATGACGATGCTTTGGAGATGGAGATCAAAAGCACAAGATGATGATGGCCATATCCTGTCACATTTTTTGATTGCATGTGATGTTTATCTTATTATGCTTCTTATTTTTTCTTAGAACGACGGTAGCATTATATGATGATCCCTTACAAAATTTCAAGGTACAAGTGTTCTCCCTGAGTATGCATCATTGCGAAAGTTCGTCGTGCCGAGACACCACGTGATGATCGGGTGTGATAAGCTCTACGTTCAATACAACGGGTGTAAGACAGTTTTGCACATGCAGAATACTCAAGTTAAACTTGACGAGCCTAGCATGTACAGACATGGCCTCGGAACACTGGAGACCGAAAGGTCGAGCGTGAATCATATAGTAGATATGATCAACATAAGATGTTCACCATTGAAACTACTCCATCTCACGTGATGATCGGACATGGTTTAGTTGATTTGGATCACGTGATCATTTAGATGACTAGAGAGATGTCTATCTAAGTGGGAGTTCTTTAGTAATATGATTAATTGAACTTTAATTTATCATGAACTTAGTCCTGATAGTATTTGCAAATTATGTTGTAGATCAATAGCTCGCGTTATAGCTCTCCTATGTTTTTGATATGTTCCTAGAGAAAACTATTTTGAAAGATGTTAGTAGCAATGATGTGGACTAGCTCCGTGATATGAGGATTATCCTCATTGTTGCACATAAGTATTATGTCCTTGATGCACCGCTAGGTGACAAACCTATTACAGGAGCAGATGCAGACGTTATGAACGTTTGACAAGCTCGGTATGATGACTACTTGATAGTTTAGTGCACCATGCTTTACGGCTTATAACCGGGACTTCAAAAACGTTTTGAACGCCACAAAGCATATAAGATGTTCGAATAGTTGAAATTAGTATTTCATACTCATGCCCGTGTCGAGAGGTATGAGACCTCTGACAGTACGTTGCCTACAAGATGGAGGAGAATAGCTCAACCAATGAGCATGTGCTCAGAATGTCTGAGTACTACAATCACTTGAATCAAGTGGGAGTTAATCTTCTAGATAATATAGTGATTGATAGAGTTCTCTAGTCACTATCACGAAGTTACTGGAACTTTGTGATGAACTATAATATGCAAGGGATGACAAAAATGATTCTCGAGCTTTTCGTGATACTAAAATCAATGAAGGTAGAAATCAAGAAAGAGCATCAATTGTTGATGGTTAACAAGACCACTAGTTATAAGAAAAGGGCAAAGGGAAGAAAGGGAACTTCAAGAAGAATGGCAAGCAAGTTGTCACTCCCGTGAAGAAGCCCAAAGCTGGACCTAAGCCTGAAACTGAGTGCTTCTAACTGCAAAGAAAATGGTCACTGGAAGCAGAAGTTCCCCGAATATTTGGCTTATAAGAAGGATGGCAAAGTGAACAAAGGTATATTTGATATACATGTAAGTGATAATGTGTACCTCACTAGTGTTCATAGTAGCCCCTAGGTATTTTATACTTGTTCAGTTGCTAAGAGTAGTAACTCGAAACGGGAGTCGTAGAATGAACAGAAACTACTTAAGGGTGAAGTGACGATGTGTGTTGGAAGTAGTTCCAAGATTGATATGATCATCATCGCACACTCCCTATACTTTCGGGATTAGTGTTGAACCTAAATAAATGTTATTTGGTGTTTGCGTTGAGCATGAATGTGATTTGATCATGTCTATTGCAATACGGTTATTCATTTAAGTTAGAGAATAATTGTTGTTCTGTTTATTGAATAAAACCTTCTATGGTCATACACCCAATGAAAATAGTTTGTTGGGTCTTGATCGTAGTGATACACATATTCACAATATTGAAGCCAAAAGATGCAAAGTTAATAATGATAATGCAACTTATTTGTGGCAGTGCCGTTTAGGTCATATTGGTGTAAAGCGCATGAAGAAACTCCATGCTGATGGGCTTTTGGAATCACTTGATTATGAATCACTTGGTGCTTGCGAACCATGCCTCATGGGCAAGATGACTAAAACTTCATTCTCCGGAACAATGGAGCGAGCGACTGACTTATTGGAAATAATACATACTGATGTATGCGGTCCGATGAGTGTTGAGGCTCGCGGTGGGTATCATTATTTTTTGACCTTCACAGATGATTTGAGCAGATATGGGTATATCTACTTAATGAAGCACAAGTCTGAAACATTTGAAAAGTTCAAAGAATTTCAGAGTGAAGTAGAGAATCATCGTAACAAGAAAATAAAGTTTCTACGATCTGATCGTAGAGGCGAATATTTGAGTTATGAGTCAGGTCTTCATTTGAAACAATGTGGAACAGTTTCACAGCTCACGCCACCTGGAACAAGACATCGTAAGGGTGTGTCCAAACGTCGTAACCGTACTTTATTAGATATGGTGCGATCTATGCTGTCTCTTACCAATTTACCACTATCGTTTTGGGGTTATGCATTAGAGACAGTTGCATTCACGTTTAATAGGGTACCATCTAAATCCGTTGAGACGACACCGTATGAACCGTGGTTTGGCAAGAAACCAAAGTTGTCGTTTCTTAAAGTTTGGGGCTGCGATGCTTAAGTGAAAAAGCTTCAACCTGATAAGCCCGAACCCAAGTCGGAGAAATGTGCCTTCATAGGATACCAAAGGAAACTGTTGGGTACACCTTCTTGTTGGGGAATGTAGTATTTTAAAATTTTCCTACGATCACGCAAGATCTATCTACCAGATGCATAGCAACGAGAGGGAAGAGTGTGTCTACGTACCCTCGTAGACCGGAAGCGGAAGCGTCAAGTGACGCGGTTGATGTAGTCGAACTTCTTCGCGATTCAACCGATCAAGCACCGAACGTACTGCACCTCCACGTTCAGCACACGTTCAGCTTGATGACGTCCCACGAGCTCTTGATCCAGTTGAGCTTCACGGGAGAGTTTCGTCAGCACGACGGCGTGGTGACGGATATGATGTATTCACCGGCGCAGGGCTTCGCCTAAGCACTGCGACGGTATGACCGAGGTGTGTTTCTGTGGAGGGGGGCACCGCACACGGCTGGAACAATTCAACTTGTGTGTCTTTGGTGCCCCCTGCCCCCGTATATAAAGGAGCAAGAGGGGAGGGCCGGCCGGCCTCCTATGGTGCGGCTAGGGCAATCCTACTAGGAATAGGATTGCAATCCTATTCCTAGTAGGAGTCCACCAAGAAGGAAGAGAGGGAAAGGAAAAGAGGGAGAGGTGGCGCCCCCCCAATCCTAGTCCAACTAGGATCCCTAGGTGGGGCGCCGGCCAGCCTCTATGGGCTGCCTCTCTCCTTTCCTCAAGGCCCACTATGGACCATCCCCCCTCGTAGGGGGTTCCGGTAACCCCCTCCGGCAATCCAGTTAAATCCGAAACTTTTCCGGAACACTTCCGGTGTCCGAATATAGTCGTACAATATATCAATCTTTATGTCTCGGACATTCCGAGACTCCTCGTCATGTCCGTGATCTCATCTGGGACTCCGAACTACCTTCGGTACATCAAAACTCATAAACTCATAATACCGATCGTCATCAAACGTTAAGCGTGCGGACCCTACGGGTTCGAGAACTATGTAGACATGACCGAGACTCATCTCCGGTCAATAACCAATAGCGGAACCTGGATGTTCATATTGGCTCCTACATATTCTACGAAGATCTTTATCGGTCAAACCGCATAACAACATACGTTGTTCCTTTTGTCACCGGTATGTTACTTGCCCGAGATTCGATCGTTGGTATCTCTATACCTAGTTCAATCTCGTTACCGGCAAGTCTCTTTACTCGTTCCGTAACACATCATCTCGTGACTAACTCATTAGTCTTTTGCTTGCAAGGCTTATTATGATGTGTGTTACCAAGAGGGCCCAGAGATACCTCTCCGACACTCGGAGTGACAAATCCTAATCTTGATCTATGCCAACACCACGAATACTTTCGGAGACACATGTAGAGCATCTTTATGATCACCCAGTTATGTTGTGACGTTTGATAGCACACAAGGTGTTCCTACGGTATTCGGGAGTTGCATAATCTCATAGTCATAGGAACATGTATAAGTCATGAAGAAAGCAATAGCAGTAAAACTAAACGATCATAGTGCTATGCTAACGGATGGGTCTTGTCCATCACATCATTCTCCTAAGGATGTGATCCCGTTGATCAAATGACAACTCATGTCTATGGCTAGGAAACATAACCATCTTTGATCAATTAGCTAGTCTAGCAGAGGCATACTAGGGACATACTGTTTTGTCTATGTATCCACACATGTACTAAGTTTCCGGTTAATACAATTCTAGCATGAATAAAAGACATTTAGCATGATATAAGGAAATAGAAATAACATCTTTATTATTGCCTCTAGGGCATATTTCCTTCAGTCTCCCACTTGAACTAGAGTCAATAATCTAGATTACAAAGTGATGATCCTCACACCCATGGAGTCCTGGTGCTGATCATGTTTTGCCCGTGGAAGAGGCTTAGTCAACGGGTCTGCAACATTCAGATCCATATGTATTTTGCAAATCTCTATGTCTCCCTCCTTGACTAGATCGCGGATGGAATTGAAGCATCTTTTGATGTGCTTTGTTCTCTTGTGAAACCTGGATTCCTTCGCCAAGGCTATTGCTCCAGTGTTGTCACAAAAGATTTTCATTGGACCCGATGCACTAGGTATTACACCTAGATCGGATATGAACTCCTTCATCCAGACTCCTTCATTTGCTGCTTCCGAAGCAGCTATGTATTCCGCTTCACACATAGATCCCGCCACGACGCTCTGCTTGGAACTGCACCAACTGACAGCTCCACCGTTCAATAAAAATACATATCCAGTTTGTGACTTAGAGTCATCCGGATAAGTGTCAAAGCTAGAATCGACGTAACCGTTTACGACGAGCTCTTTGTCACCTCCATACACGAGAAACATATCCTTAGTCCTTTTCAGGTATTTTAGGATGTTCTTGACCGCTGTCCAGTGATCCACTCCTGGATTACTTTGGTACCTCCCTGCCAGACTTATAGCAAGGCACACATCAGGTCTGGTACACAGCATTGCATACATGATTGATCCTATGGCTGAGGCATAGGGAATGACTTTCATTTTCTCTCTATCTTCTACAGTGGTCGGGCATTGAGTCTTACTCAACTTCATACCTTGTAATACAGGCAAGAACCCTTTCTTTGACTGATCCATTTTGAACTTCTTCAAAATCTTATCAAGGTATGTGCTTTGTGAAAGTCCAATTAAGCGTCTTGATCTATCTCTATAGATCTTGATGCCTAATATATAAGCAGCTTCACCGAGGTCTTTCATTGAAAAATTCTTATTCAAGTATCCTTTTATGCTATCCAGAAATTCTATATCATTTCCAATCAGCAATATGTCATCCACATATAATATTAGAAATGCTACAGAGCTCCCACTCACTTTCTTGTAAATATAGGCTTCTCCAAAAGTCTGTATAAAACCATAAGCTTTGATCACCTCATCAAAGCGTATATTCCAACTCCGAGATGCTTGCACCAGTCCATAGATGGATCGCTAGAGCTTGCACACTTTGTTAGCACCTTTTGGATCGACAAAACCTTCTGGTTGCATCATATACAACTCTTCTTTGAGATATCCATTCAGGAATGCAGTTTTGACATCCATTTGCCAGATTTCATAATCATAAAATGCGGCAATTGCTAACATGATTCGGACAGACTTAAGCATCTCTACAGGTGAGAAAGTCTCATCATAGTCAACTCCTTGAACTTGTCGAAACCCTTTTGCAACAAGTCGAGCTTTGTAAACAGTAATATTACCGTCTGCGTCGGTCTTCCTCTTGAAGATCCATTTATTTTCGATGGCCTGCCGATCATCGGGCAAGTCAACCAAAGTCCACACTTTGTTCTCATACATGGATCCCATCTCAGATTTCATGGCCTTAAGCCATTTTGCGGAATCTGGGCTCATCATCGCTTCCTCATAGTTCGCAGGTTCATCATGGTCTAGTAACATGATTTCCAGAACTGGGTTGCCGTAGCACTCTGGTGCGGAACGTACTCTGGTTGATCTACGACGTTCAGCAGAAACTTGATCTGAAGTTTCATGATCATCATCATTAACTTCCTCACTGATTGGTGTAGGAATCACTGGAACAATTTTCTGTGATGTACTACTTTCCAATTCGGGAGAAGGTACAATTACCTCATCAAGTTCTACTTTCCTCCCTCTCACTTCTTTCGAGAGAAACTCCTTCTCTAGAAAGGATCCATTCTTAGCAACGAATATCTTGCCTTCGGATCTGTGATAGAAGGTGTACCCAACTGTCTCTTTTGGGTATCCTATGAAGACACATTTCTCCGACTTGGGTTCAAGCTTATCAGGTTGAAGCTTTTTCACATAAGCATCGCAGCCCCAAACTTAAAGAAACGACAACTTTGGTTTCTTGCCAAACCATAGTTCATAAGGTGTCGTATCAACGGATTTAGATGGTGCCCTATTTAACGTGAATGCAGCTGTCTCTAAAGCATAACCCCAAAACGATAGTGGTAAATCGGTAAGAGACATTATAGATCGCACCATATCCAATAAAGTACGGTTACGACGTTCGGACACACCATTACGCTGTGGTGTTCCGGGTGGCGTGAGTTGTGAAACTATTCCACATTGTTTTAAATGAAGACCAAACTCATAACTCAAATATTCTCCTCCACGATCAGTTCATAAAAACTTTATTTTCTTGTTACGATGATTCTCTACTTCACTCTGAAATTCTTTGAACTTTTCAAATGTTTCAGACTTGTGCTTCATTAAGTAGATATACCCATATCTGCTCAAATCATCAGTGAAGGTCAGAAAATAACGATACCCGCCGCGAGCTTCAACACTCATTGGCCCACATACATCAGTATGTATGATTTCCAACAAATCTGTTGCTCGCTCCATAGTTCCGGAGAACGGAGTTTTAGTCATCTTGCCCATGAGGCATGGTTCGCAAGCACCAAGTGATTCATAATCAAGTGATTCCGAAAGTCCATCACTATGGAGTTTCTTCATGCGTTTTACACCAATATGACCTAAACGGCAGTGCCACAATTAAGTTGCACTATCATTATTAACCTTGCATCTTTTGGTTTCAATATTATGAATATGTGTATCACTACAATCGAGATCCAATAAGAATAGACCACTCTTCAAGGGTGCATGACCATAAAAGATATTATTCATAAAAATAGAACAACCATTATTCTCTGATTTAAATGAATAACCGTCTCGCAACAAACAAGATCCAGATATAATGTTCATGCTCAACGCTGGCACCAAATAACAATTATTTAGGTCTAAAACTAATCCCGAAGGTAGATGTAGAGGTAGCGTGCCGACGGCGATCACATCGACTTTGGAACCATTTCCCACGCGCATCGTCACCTCGTCCTTAGCCAATCTTCGTTTAATCCGTAGTCCCTGTTTCGAGTTACAAATATTAGCAACCGAACCGATATCAAATACCCAGGTACTACTACGAGCATTAGTAAGGTACACATCAATAATATGTATATCACATATACCTTTGTTCACCTTGCCATCCTTCTTATCCGCCAAATACTTGGGGCAGTTCCGCTTCCAGTGTCCAGTCCCCTTGCAGTAGAAGCACTCAGTTTCAGGCTTGGCTCCAGACTTGGGTTTCTTCGTGGGAGTAGCAACTGTCTTGCTATTCTTCTTGAAGTTCCCCTTCTTTCCCTTGCCCTTTTTCTTGAAACTAGTGGTCTTGTTAACCATCAACACTTGATGCTCCTTCTTGATTTCTACCTCCGCAGCCTTGAGCATAGCGAAGAGCTCGGGAATTGTCTTTTGCATCCCTTGCATATTATAGTTCATCACAATGCCTTTATAGCTTGGTGGCAGTGATTGAAGAACTCTATCAATAACACTATCCTCGTCAACTTTGCAACCAAGTTGAGTCATATGATTGTAGTACCCAGACATTCTGAGCAAGTGTTCACTGATAGAGCTATTCTCCTCCATCTTGCAGCTGTAGAACTTATTGGAAATCTCATATTTCTCAATCCGGGCATTTGCTTGAAATATTAACTTCAACTCCTGGAACATCTCATATGGTCCATGACGTTCAAAACGTCGTTGAAGTCCCGGTTCTAAGCCGTAGAGCATGGCACACTGAACTATCGTGTAGTCATCAGACCACGACTGCCAGACGTTCAAAGCGTCTACATTAGCGGGAGGGGGCTTGTCACCTAGCGGTGCTTCAAGGACATAATTCTTCTGTGCAGCAATGAGGATAATCCTCAAGTTAGGAACCTAGTCCGTGTAATTGCTACCATCATCTTTCAACTTAGCTTTCTCTAGGAATGCATTAAAATTCAAAGGAACGGTAGCACGGGCCATTGATTTACAACAACATAGATATGCAAAAACTATCAGGACTAAGTTCATGATAAATTAAAGTTCAATTTAATCATATTAATTTAAAGAACTCCCACTTAGATAGACATCCCTCCGGTCATCTAAATGATCACGTGATCCAAATCAACTAAACCATGTCCGATCATCACGTGAGATGGAGTAGTTTCAATGGTGAACATCTTATGTTGATCATATCTACTATATGATTCACGCTCGACCTTTCGGTCTCCAGTGTTCCGAGGACATATCTGCATATGCTAGGCTCGTCAAGTTTAACCCGAGTATTCTGCGTGTGCAAAACTGGCTTACACCCGTTGTATTTGAACGTAGAGCTTATCACACCCGATCATCACGTGGTGTCTCGGCACGACGAACTTTCGCAACGGTGCATACTCAGGGAGAACACTTATACCTTGAAATTTAGTAAGGGATCATCTTATAATGCTACCGTCGTTCTAGGCAAAATAAGAAGCATAACAAGATAAACATCACATGCAATCAAAATATGTGACATGATATGGCCATCATCATCTTGTGCTTTTGATCTCCATCTCCAAAGCACCTTCATGATCACCTTCGTCACCGACGCGACACCTTGATCTCCATCGTAGCATCGTTGTCGTCTCGCCAACTATTGCTTCTACGACTATCGCTACCGCTTAGTGATAAAGTAAAGCAATTACATGGCGATTGCATTTCATACAATAAAGCGACAACCATATGGCTCCTGCCAGTTGCCGATAACATTACAAAACACGATCATCTCATACAAAACCGTATAACTCATCATGTCTTGACCATATCACATCACAACATGCCCTGCAAAAACAAGTTAGACGTCCTCTACTTTGTTGTTGCAAGTTTTACGTGGCTGCTACGGGCTTAGCAAGAACCGTTCTTACCTACGCATACAAAACCACAACGATGTTTCGTCAAGTATGTGCTGTTTTAACCTTCACAAGGACCGGGCGTAGCCACACTTGATTCAGCTAAAGTGAGAGAGACGGACACCCGCCAGTCACCTTTAAGCAACGAGTGCTCGTAACGGTGAAACCAGTCTCGCGTAAGCGTACGCGTAATGTCGGTCCGGGCCGCTTCATCTCACAATATCGCCGAAGCAAAGTATGACATGCTGGTAAGCAGTATGACTAGTATCGCCCACAACTCATTATGTTCTACTCGTGCATATCATCTACGCATAGACCTGGCTTTGATACCACTGTTGGGGAACGTAGTATTTTAAAATTTTCCTACGATCACGCAAGATCTATCTACCAGATGCATAGCAACGAGAGGGAAGAGTGTGTCTACGTACCCTCGTAGACCGGAAGCGGAAGCGTCAAGTGACGCGGTTGATGTAGTCGAACTTCTTCGCGATTCAACCGATCAAGCACCGAACGTACGACACCTCCACGTTCAGCACACGTTCAACTTGATGACGTCCCACGAGCTCTTGATCCAGTTGAGCTTCACGGGAGAGTTTCGTCAGCACGACGGCGTGGTGACGGATATGATGTATTCACCGGCGCAGGGCTTCGCCTAAGCACTGCGACGGTATGACCGAGGTGTGTTTCTGTGGAGGGGGGCACCGCACACGGCTGGAACAATTCAACTTGTGTGTCTTTGGGTGCCCCCCTGCCCCCGTATATAAAGGAGCAAGAGGGGAGGGCCGGCCGGCCTCCTATGGTGCGGCTAGGGCAATGCTACTAGGAATAGGATTGCAATCCTATTCCTAGTAGGAGTCCACCAAGAAGGAAGAGAGGGAAAGGAAAAGAGGGAGAGGTGGCGCCCCCCAATCCTAGTCCAACTAGGATCCCTAGGTGGGGCGCCGGCCAGCCTCTATGGGCTGCCTCTCTCCTTTCCTCAAGGCCCACTATGGACCATCCCCCCTCGTAGGGGGTTCCGGTAACCCCCTCCGGCAATCCAGTTAAATCTGAAACTTTTCCGGAACACTTCCGGTGTCCGAATATAGTCGTCCAATATATCAATCTTTATGTCTCGGACATTCTGAGACTCCTCGTCATGTCCGTGATCTCGTCCGGGACTCCGAACTACCTTCGGTACATCAAAACTCATAAACTCATAATATCGATCGTCATCAAACGTTAAGCGTGCGGACCCTACGGGTTCGAGAACTATGTAGACATGACCGAGACTCATCTCTGGTCAATAACCAATAGCGGAACCTGGATGTTCATATTGGCTCCTACATATTCTATGAAGATATTTATCGGTCAAACCGCATAACAACATACGTTGTTCCTTTTGTCATCGGTATGTTACTTGCCCGAGATTCGATCGTTGGTATCTCTATACCTAGTTCAATCTCGTTACCGGCAAGTCTCTTTACTCGTTCCGTGACACATCATCTCGTGACTAACTCATTAGTCTTTTGCTTGCAAGGCTTATTATGATGTGTGTTACCGAGAGGGCCCAGAGATACCTCTCCGACACTCGGAGTGACAAATCCTAATCTTGATCTATGCCAACACCACGAATACTTTCGGAGACACCTGTAGAGCATCTTTATGATCACCCAGTTACGTTGTGACGTTTGATAGCACACAAGGTGTTCCTACGGTATTCGGGAGTTGCATAATCTCATAGTCATAGGAACATGTATAAGTCATGAAGAAAGCAATAGCAGTAAAACTAAACGATCATAGTGCTATGCTAACAGATGGGTCTTGTCCATCACATCATTCTCCTAATGATGTGATCTCGTTGATCAAATGACAACTCATGTCTATGGCTAGGAAACATAACCATTTTGATCAATTAGCTAGTCTAGCAGAGGCATACTAGGGACGTACTGTTTTGTCTATGTATCCACACATGTACTAAGTTTCCGGTTAATACAATTCTAGCATGAATAAAAGACATTTATCATGATATAAGGAAATACAAATAACATCTTTATTATTGCCTCTAGGGCATATTTCCTTTACTTCTATCACAGATTCGAAGGCAAGATATTCGTTGCTAAGAATGGATCCTTTCTAGAGAAGGAGTTTCTCTCGAAAGAAGTGAGTGGGAGGAAAGTGGAACTTGATGGGGTAATTGTACCTTCTCCCGAATTGGAAAGTAGTACATCAGAGAAACTAGTTCTAGTGATTCCTACACCAATCAGCGAGGAAGCTAATGATGATGATCATGAAACTTCAGATCAAGTTACTACTGAACCTCGTAGGTCAACCAGAGTACGTTCCGCGCCAAAGTGGTACGGTAACCCAGTCTTGGAAGTCATGTTACTAGACCATGATGAACCTACGAACTATGAGGAAGCAATGACGAGCCTAGATTCCACAAAATGGCTTGAGGCCATGAAATCTGAGATGGGATCCATGCATGAGAACAAAGTGTGGACTTTGGTTGACTTGCCCGATGATTGGCAAGCCATTGCAAATAAATGGATCTTCAAGAGGAAGACAAACGTTGATGGTCATGTTACTGTCTACAAAGCTCGACTTGTTGCGAAAAGTTTTCAACAAGTTCAAGGAGTTGACTACAATGATACTTTCTCACCCGTAGCGATGCTTATATCTGTTCGAATCATGTTAGCGATTTTTGCATTTTATGATTATGAAATCTGGCAAATGGATGTCAAAACTACATTCCTTAATGGATACCTCAAAGAGGAGTTGTATATGATACAACCAGAAGGTTTTTTTCGATCCTAAAAGTGCTAACAAAATGTGCAAGCTCCAACGATCCATCTATGGACTGGTGCAAGCATCTTGGAGTTGGAATATACGCTTTGATAAGGTGATCAAAGCATATGGTTTTATACAGACTTTTGGAGAAGCCTGTATTTACAAGAAAGTGAGTGAGAGCACTACAACCTTTCTGATAAGTATATGTGAATGGCATATTATTGATCGGAAATGATGTAGAATTTTCTAGAAAGCATAAAGGATTGTTTAAAAGGAGTTTTTCAATAAAATACCTCGGTGAAGCTGCTTACATATTAGGCACCTAGATCTATAGAGATAGATCATGACGCTTGATAAGATTTTCGATTAGTACATACCTTGATTTTTTTTTGAAGTAGTTCAAAATGGATCAGTCAGACAAGGAGTTCTTCCCTGAGTTATAAGGTATGAAGTTGAGTAAGACTCAAAACCTGACCACGGTAGAAGATAAAGAAATATTGAAAGTCATTCCCTATGCCTCAGCCATAGGTTACATAAAGTATGCCATGCTGTGTGCCAAACCTGTTGTGTACCTTGCCATGAGTTTGGCAAGGAGGTACAATAGTGATCGAGGAGTAGATCACCGGACAACGGTCAAAATTATCCTTAGTTACTGGATGACTAAGGAAATGTTTCTCGATTATGGAGGTGATAAAGAGTTCGTCGTAAAGAGTTACGCCGATGCTAGCTTTAACACTAATCCAAATGACTCTAAGTATCAATCTGGATGCGTATTGAAAGTGGGAGCAATTAGCTAGAGTAGCTCCATGCATAGCATTGTAGACATAGAAATTTGCAAAATACATACGGATCTGAATGTAACAGACCCGCTGACTAAACTTCTCTCACAAAGCAAAACATGATCACACTTTAGTACTCTTTGCGTGTTAATCACATGGCGATGTGAACTAGTAAACCCTTTGGGTGTTGGTCACATTGCGATGTGAACCATGGGTGTTATTCACACACCGATGTGAATTATCGGTATTAAATCACATGGCGAAGTGAACGAGATTATTGACTCTAGTGCAAGTGGGAGACTGGAGGAAATATGCCCTAGAGGCGATAATAAAGTTGTTATTTATATTTCCTTATATCATGATAAATGTTTATTATTCATGCTAGAATTGTATTAACCGGAAACTTAGTACATGTGTGAATACATAGACAATACAGAGTGTCCCTAGTATGCCTCTACTTCACTAGCTCGTTAATCAAAGATGGTTATGTTTCCTAACCATAGACATGTGTTGTCATTTGATCAACGAGATCACATCATTAGGAGAATGATGTGATTGACAAGACCCATCCGTTAGCTTAGCATTATGATCGTTTATTTTTATTGCTATTTCTTTCTTCATGACTTATACATGTTCCTCTGACTATGAGATTATGAAACTCCCGAATACCGGAGGAACACCTTGTGTGCTATCAAACGGCATAACGTAACTGGGTGATTATAAATATGCTCTACAGGTGTTTCCGAAAGTGTTTGTGGTGTTGGCATAGATCGAGAATAGGATTTATCACTTCGAGTGTCGGAGAGGTATCTCTGGCCCTCTCGGTAATACTCATCATAATAAGCCTTGCAAGCAAATGACTAATGAGTTAGTCATGAGATGATGTATTACGGAACGAGCAAAGAGACTTGCCGGTAACGAGATTGAACTAGGTATGATGATACCAACGATCAAATCTCAGGCAAATAACATACCGATGACAAAGGGAACAATGTATGTTGTTATGCGGTTTGACCGATAAAGATCTTCATAAAATATGTAGGAGCCAATATGAGCATCCAGGTTCCGTTATTGGTTATTGAATGGAGATGTGTCTCGGTCATGTCTACATAGTTCCCGAACCCATAGGGTCCGCACGCTTAACGTTCAATGACAATTTGTATTATGATTTATGTGATTTGATGACCGGCGTTTGTTTGGAGTCCCGGATGAGATCACGGACATGACGAACAGTCTCGAAATGCTCGAGCCGTAAAGATCGATATATTGGAAGGCTATATTCGGACATCGGAAAGGTTCCGAGTGATTCGGGTATTTTTCAGAGTACCAGAGAGTTACGTGAATTCGTATTGGGCCTTAATGGGCCATATGGGAAAGGAGAGAAAGGCCTCAAGGGTGGCCGCGCCCCTTCCCCATGGACTGGTCTGAATTGGACTAGGGAAAGGGGGCGCCCCCATCCTTCCTTCTCCTTCTCCCTTCCCCTTTTCCTATTCCATGTGGGAGGAGGAATCCTACTAGGACTAGGGAGTCCTAGTAGGACTCCACACTTTGGCGTGCCGTATGAGGGCCGGCCTCCTCCTCCCTCCATCCTTTATATATGTGGCCAGGGGGCACCCCATGGACACACAAGTTGATTTTAGACATGTTCAGGCCCTCTTGATCGAGGTAAAACCCTACTTCCTGCTATATTAATTTGGATGAATACGATTACAAGATTTGATCTACCTCGAGATCGTAATGGATTAACCCTAAAGCCTAACCTATGAGGATGTTATGATTATCTAGCCTCTACGGACTAAACCCTCCAATTTATATATGCACCAGAGGGGCCTAGGGTTTGTACATAACCATCTTGCAGAGGAAGGAAAGATTACACCCGAACCTAAAACCTTCCATTATACGAATACATGAGTCCTATCTGGATACGAGAGACGATCTTCAATAATGATCTTCACGGCCCACCAGTCTGGCCCATCACGAGTTATCCGGCCACCCGAGGACCCCTCAATCCATGACTCCCTTAGTAGCCCCTGAACCTGTCTTTGATGATGATGAGTTCGGCTTCCGTATTGTCTTCGGCATTGCAAGGCAGGTTCCTTCTTCTGAATATATCTTCGACGAAAGGTGTATTGTGTTCGGTTCTGCATGGTTAGTACAACCCTTAGCCTCAAAGGCAAGGCATCGAAAGAAAATGAATATTATGTCTTTACTGACAACTTTTTTGGTGAAGCATCGCGTCCATCCCATTAACATACCGAACCATTTTACTTGGTCCTAGTTTCGCGTTTCGAGGTGCAAGCCCATTGACACATCTTATCAGAGCAGAGATCTTGCTCGCTTATTATGGGATCCTCATCAAAGTGACGTGAGCATCCAAACCGCGCATTACGCACGACCGCTTTGGGAACCGGCGAGGTTTATGGCTAAAGTGGGGGATGTTCTGTATTTACAGCGTTATAAAAGGATACCAATCCCTTTCATCAGCCCCACGCTTCCCTCAAGCTCGAGTTCTCCAATCTTCCTAGCCCCAACACCCTCATCTCTTGCGCCCGCCGTTCTTCGTTTCTCAACCACTACTTCCTTCTCTAGTAATGGCTGGATCCGGCACCAGGGGCAAGTGGGAGGCCTCCACGGTACCTAAGAAAACCGTGGAGGATCTTCGGAGCGCGGGCTATCTCGCTGCTGACATTGCGCACCGAGTCCCCGCCAAGGGCCAGGTGGTTCCTGTTGGGGATCGTTGCAGAAAATCAGAAAATTTCCTACGCATCACCAAGATCTATCTTTGGAGATTACTAGCAACGAGAGGGGAGTGCATCTTCATACCTTTGAAGATCGCGATGCGGAAGCGTTGCAAGAACACGTTCTGCGGAGTCGTACACGAAGCGATTCAGATCGCAGCCGAATCCGATCTAAGCACCGAACAACGGTGCCTCCGCGTTCAACACGCGTGCATCCCGGTGACGTCTCCCGTGCCTTGATCCAGCAAGGAGAGAGGGAGAGATTGGGGAAGACTCCGTCCAGCAGCAGCACGACGGCGTGGTGGTGATGGAGGAGAGTGGCAATCCTGTAGGGCTTCGCCAAGCACCGCGGGAGAGGAGGAGTAGTTGGGAGAGGGGGAGGGTTGCGCCAGGGCTTGGGTGCGGCTGCCCTCCCACCCCCACATATATATAGGGGCCAAGAGAGGGGGCCGACCCCCCTTATATCTGATCTAGAGGGGGGGGGCAGGTGGGGGGGACTTGCCCCCCAAGCAGGTGGGGCACCCCCACCCCCTAGGGTTTCTTAACCCAAGGCGCCTTGGGCCCTTGGGGGGGGGGGGGCGCACTAGCCCACCAGGGGCTGGTTCCCCCCTTTACTTGGTCCAATTGGCCCACCAGGGTAGGTGGCCCCACCCGGTGGACCCCCGGACACCTTTCGGTGGTCCCGATACAATACCGGTGACCCCGAAATTACTCCGGTGACCAAAACATGACTTCCCATATGTAAATATCTTTACCTCCGGACCATTTCGGAACTCCTCGTGACGTCCGGGATCTCATCCGGGACTCCGAACAACATTCGGTAACCACGTACATCTATTCCCTACAACCATAGCGTCATCGAACCTTAAGTGTGTAGACCCTACGGGTTCAGGAACCATGCAGACATGACCGAGACATCTCTCCGACCAATAACCAATAGCGGGATCTGGATACCCATGTTGGCTCCCACATGTTCCACGATGATCTCATCGGATGAACCACGATGTCAAGGATTCAATCAATCCCGTATACGATTCCCTTTGTCTATCGGTATAGTACCTGCCCGAGATTCGATCGTCGGTATACCGATACCTTGTTCAATCTCGTTACGGCAAGTCTCTTTACTCGTTCCGCAACACATCATCCCGTGACCAACCACTTAGTCACATTGAGCTCATTATGATGATGTCTTACCGAGTGGGCCCAAAGATACCTCTCCATCATACTTAGTGACAAATCCTAGTCTCGGTTCGTGCCAACCCAACAGATGCTTTCGGGGGAACCCGTAGTGAACTTTTTAGCCACCCAGTTATGTTGTGACGTTTGGCACACCCAAGGTATTCCTACGGTATCCGGGAGTTGCACAACCTCATGGTCTAAGGAACAGATACTCGACATTGGAAAAGCTTTAGCATACGAACTACATGATCTTGTGCTAGGCTTAGGATTGGGTCTTGTCCATCACATCATTCTCCTAATGATGTGATCCCGTTATCAATGACATCCAATGTCAATGGTCACGAAACCACGACCATCTATTGATCAACGAGCTAGTCAACTAGAGGCTCACTAGGGACATGTTGTGGTCTATGTATTTTCACACATGAATTACTATTTCCGGATAATACAATTAAAGCATGAACAATAGACACTTATCATGAACAAGGTAATAATAACCATTTTATTATTGCCTCTAGGGCATATTTTGTAATGCCCAGGATGGAGTTATACCTCCTACGTGTCGAGGCACGACTTAAAGGCATAAGTCCATCCTAGAATGATCTCAAGTTTGGTAATCTTTGCACAACTCATGTAAAAGAGGGGATTGTAAACATAAATAGTTGGCTTACACTCACCACATCACACAAGTACATAACATGTCTCAATCATCATACATTAAGAATATCACAACCCTCTAAGGGCAAAATCCAAATGTCAAGATACCAAACTGAAATAAATAAACCACAGGCGGATCGAATCCTAGTAGGAGTCTCCACTACTGATCATCCGGATATCGAACATAGTACCGACTACGCTCCTCGTCGTACTCCCAATCCAGCTCGGTGCCATCACCTGGATAGCTCACAGCTGGACCTGCATCTGGTGTGGTGAAGTAACTGTGAGCCACAGAGGACTCAGCAATCCCGTTCCCGGGTAACAAGACTATCTAAGCCTTGGGAGAGGATAAGGCTGATGAAAAGAATAAGTGTCTGCAGCAGCAACTAGCAACTAGCTTACGTGAGTGAGAGCGAGAAGAGAAAGCCTCGAATGAGAAGTGATCACGAAGTGATCCTAGCTACAAGCTCCACAATCATAACCCCTCCGTGTTCAACTCCCGAATCCCTATTCGCAAATTGACGGTCACGAAACACACGCTGGTAGTGTATTAGAAACATTGTGTCAAGTTATCTACAATCGGATATTAACAAGCTCCCATCTGCCACATAACCGCGGGCACGGCTTTCGAAAGTTCAAACCCTGCAGGGGTGTTCCAACTTGACCCATTACAAGCCCACGATCCGCGGAGTCGCAACTCCAAAGTGGGAAGACCCGAGTATTCTCGGAATCTCGTGCTCAAGATATACCGAACTAAGGTAAGGCTAATCTAGCAAATCCTCCCGGCGTGTCGACACCCTGATAGTAGCCGCGCGTATCTAAGTCTCAGGACACGACCGGATGGGCGATTCTACAGGTTTTTACCAAACCTCGAGTTTCCTTGAGGTGGCCCCGCAGACTCCCCGTTTCGGACCAACATTCATGTGGAGCACTGGCCCGGGGTTGTTGATTAAGAAAAAGGGTTTATAACTCACTATGCAAGTTTAGTTTGTTATTAGGAAAATAGTACCAATGTTGGGACTTGCTGGAAAAGACTTAGCACTTAGCGGTTTATCGAGGGGGTCCCATACACCCCAACCGTGTTAGGAACGCATAATCAAGGAACATAACACCGGTTTATACGGTTCCTAACGGCATGAGTGGAACAAAACACCAAGCAAAAGGCTTAGCCTTCCACCCTTGCCAATATATAGATGATTTAATTTTTGAGCATTTATATAGTGTGATAAAACCCAACCAAACTTCAACATGAAGCAAGCATCTTCGATCTTCACCTGCAACTAGCAACGCTATAAGAAGGGCTGAGCGAAGCGTACTTAGCCAAGCAACGGTTTGCATAGGTAGGTTGGTTAAACATGGCAATGGTTTACAAGTAGGAGGCTGACAAGAAGATCATGGGCATCGAGGCAAAACTATAGAGCGGAACTACTAGCAATAGGCAAAGATAGTAATGTTATCGGGGTTCGGTCATCTTGCCTGAAGAGAAGTCGTTCAGATCGTAAGAAGGGTCCTCATGCTCAACCTCGTTGGAAACCTCGTGCTCGTACTCGTACTCGGTCTCAGCTTCCGGCTCTAAACAAAACAATCACACCAAGCACAAATCAACAAGATGCAATGCGCACTCGAAAATGATGGATGCATGATGGATGCACTAAGGATGCACACGGAGCACGTAAAATAGCACTCAAGCAAAACACCTCAAAACATGATAACAATCTGATATTATGATTCTACACGGAAAATCAATCAAGTTTCATATAAGATTCGCTGAAATCGGAGTTACGGGCTAAAAGTTATGCCCGAAACAAGAAATGAGCGAAAGCTGAAAATTACAGCAACATAGCAACTTCGGAGCTCAAAATAATTATGCTACAACACTCAAACAACATGGCAAAGGCCATGAACACAAACTAGACATATACTACAACAACTAAGTCCAAAGGTGCACCCCCAACGGAGCCACGGATCAATAGCAATGATCTTGGACATATTGAACTTGATAATAAAATTCTGGCAGTAGAATTTTATTGAAACTTTGGAGCAAAAGATAAACATGCTACAGCCACTCAAAAAGGCATGTGAGAACATGAATGGAAATACAACAATATATACTACAAGGAACAATCAAAATCCACTCCAAAACTATCATGCTTTGTCCTAGAACATCACACGAACATGGCATCGGAACGTTACAGATTTCAGACTTAGTGAAAAATCCACTAAGTCCTAAAACAGCAATTTCATCATAGCATCTAAAAGAGCATGTTTAAGTCACCTCGAAACTAAACATGGCATGTGGTAAGCACCTCATCAAAGTACACATGAAGGTGATACCGAAACACACAAGCATGCATCATTGAGATAAACACAACGATAGCAATGAGCTCAACAAGATGGCATTTCATAACAAGTGAAACAACATCACAGCCACATGGCACTTTGCAACGATGATAACATGGCAAGAATAAATCTATCATGCAACCTAGCACATACAACATTTAGATCATGGCAAGACGAACACGTGGACATGTCATTTGCATCATTCGAACAAACGAGCTAAAAGATATCACATGGCAAAGATGGCATAAAAACATCACATAACAGCAGTTTATATCACGATGCACTCTTGCAACAGCAAAACAAGCACCTAGATGATCTCTAACATGCATGACAACAAAAGATAAAACGTAGTGCACGATCCCACGAACGTCTAGACATGCTATATGCGCGAATCGGAGCAACACACAAAAAGATAGAGCAGTTTGAATATCGCATCAGCACACAAATAACAACAAGGACTTAGAGGATTGGGGAGACAACCTCAGATCTGATCTGAAAAAAAAACGACGGGCCGGCGGATCCGGTGCGGCCCGGCTGGAGGCAGAGTGACGGGCCGGCGGTGGCCTGCGGAGGAAGGCGGCGGCCTGCTGGCTCGGGCCCAGCGCTGGGGCGGCGGAGCCTGGCGAGCGGCGGCCCGCGGTGGCCTGGTGCAGTGCGGGCCGGGTGAGGCGGCTGGCCCACCTGCGTCGGCCTGGCAGGCGAGCGCGGGAGGAGGCGGAGGCGGATCTGGGCCGCGGAGGGGAACCGGGCCGGTGCTTCTCGGCGGCGGAGGGAGAGGAGCGGCCCACCCGGGTGGCTGGCGAGGCAGAGGGCAGATCGGCCCCTGCTGGGCCTAGGGTTGGCTCGCCCGAGAGGAGGAAGCCCAGGGACGACGGGATCGGTTCGGGCGAGGGCTGCGGCCTCGCCCCGAACGGCTGCGGCGACGAAGTGGTCCAAGGAGCGGGCCGGTGGAAGCTGTCGCGAGGCCGGAGCCCAGCGGCTCGAAGCTGGCCAGATCGGTCGGACGAGAGGGCGATGGCGTTGACTCAGGCCTCGAGGCGCTGCGATCTGCCAGAGATTGATCGATGGAACCGGCTCGGTGTTCGATCCCAGGAGGGGCTGGATCTGCCAAGTGGAAGAGAAGTGGTGGCTAGATCCAGATTTTTAGGGGAAGGAGGAGGAAGAAGCTAGATGCCCAAAAAATAGACTAGGGGTCTATATATATAGCAGGTAGCTAGGGTTAGGGGATTTGGGGGTGTTAGGAGCCCTCCGATCGTGATCCGACGGATCCGATCACAGGGGAAGTCTAGATGGGCCTAGGAGAAGGTAGTAGACTGCAGTAGGGGTGTTTCCGGGCCATAAAGAGGAGGCACTTTGGACCCACACGAATAACGGATGGGATAGCCAACGGAGTCCAAACGCGACGAGATTTGAGAGGCGGGTTGCACACAACAAAACAACAACACACACAACAACCTCGCGGCATACCGGTAACGTTACTCGCCCAAACAACAAAGTAGGCCTACGGGACGTCACGGACACGTGAGGGAGCTCCAGAACGCGAAACGGACAACGGAAAGAAACGCGACGAACCGGATGCAACCGACAACACAAATGCAATGCGATGCACATGTCTACATGATATGAATGCCACACACGCACACAACAAAACGACGAACCCCGAAAGACAAAGAACCCAGAATGGAAATAGATGAAGCCGGAGATATATTATATACCCAAAAGGGAAAGTATTACATCCGGGGCATTACAAACTCTCCTCTACTACAAAAAGATCTCGTCCCGAGATCTAGGACTGGAAAAAGGAAGGGTAGTCGGAACGAAGATGATCTTCTCGTTCCCACGTAGCCTCTCGGTCGGTGTGATGTGACCACTTGACTTTCAGAAATTTGATGGAC
Source organism: Secale cereale (assembly GCA_902687465.1). Taxonomy (NCBI): domain Eukaryota; kingdom Viridiplantae; phylum Streptophyta; class Magnoliopsida; order Poales; family Poaceae; genus Secale; species Secale cereale. The sequence goes on from LR738711.1 coordinate 797,948,576, forward strand.
TTGTTGCGGGTCTTGCGTTCAGTTTCTTCGAGAATTGCAACTGGATGCTCTCGGTAGGACAGGTCTTGTTGAAGATCAATCTCCTCAAACGGAATCATGCGCTCAGGTGCCTTGAAGCATTTGCGGAGTTGAGACACATGGAAGACATCATGAACATTGGCGAAGTTTGAAGGGAGCTCAAGTTGATAGGCTAGGTCACCTCTCTTGCCAAGAATCTTGAAAGGCCCGACGTATCTAGGAGCAAGCTTTCCTTTGATACCGAATCTTTGGGTGCCTTTCATCGGAGACACATGGAGATAGACATGATCATCGATGTTGAATGCCAAATCACGATGCTTGCCGTCATAGTAGCTCTTCTGACGCGACTGAGCGGCCTTGAGATTCTCACGTATGACTTTGCACATTTCTTCGGCTTCTGAGATCAAGTCATTGCCAAGAAGTTGACGTTCGCCTGTTTCAGACCAGTTGAGAGGGGTACGACACTTTCTGCCATAGAGGATTTCAAACGGTGCTTTGCCTGCACTTGCTTGAAAGCTGTTGTTATAAGAGAACTCGGCAAATGGAAGGCATTCTTCCCATTTCATGCCAAAGGATATGACACAGGCTCTGAGCATGTCTTCTAGAATCTGATTCACGCGCTCGACTTGACCACTAGTCTGAGGGTGAAAAGCAGTGCTGAACCTGATCTTAGTGCCCATGGCGGACTGAAAGGAGTCCCAGAACCTTGATGTGAACAAGCTTCCACGGTCTGAGGATATAACTTGAGGAATGCCATGTAGGGACACAATTCTGGAAGTATACAGCTCTGCCAATTGAGCTGCATTGATTGATTCTTTGACTGGAAGAAAGTGAGCGACTTTGGTAAGCTTGTCAATCACCACAAAGATAGCATCATTCCCTCGCTTGGATTTAGGAAAACCAGTGACAAAGTCCATTTCAATGTGGTCGAACTTCCACTCTGGAATAGAAAGAGGTTGGAGAAGACCGGCTAGACGTTGATGTTCTGCTTTCACTCTTCTGCATACATCACATTCGTTCACGAATTGGGCAATCTCCCTTTTCATGCGTGTCCACCAGTAAGACTGCTTGAGATCTTGATACATCTTGGAACTGCCAGTATGAATGGAAAGGAGAGAATCATGAGCTTCTTCCATTATGAGCTTCCTGAGATCACCTTTGGGAACAACGAGTCTGTCCTCGAAGAACAAGGTATCTCTCTCATCAACACGGAAGCACTTGTATTTTGGAGTGCCCTTTGCAATACCATGTTTCACCTTCTTCACCATGGTATCCCTGAGTTAGGCCTCACGGACTTGATCTTCCAAGGTAGGAGCAATTTGGAGATTTGCAAGAAAACCCTGCGGAACAACTTGGAGGTTGAGTTTCCTGAATGCTTCACAAAGCTCAGGCTGGCACGGCTTGATAAGAAGGCTGTTGCAATATGCCTTTCTGCTCAAAGCATCTGCAATCACATTCGCCTTGCCAGGAGTGTATTCAATGCTGGGATTATACTCTTGGATCATTTCAACCCAACGAGTCTGGCGGGGGTTCAGATGCGGCTGTGTGAAGATGTACTTCAAGCTCTTGTGATCAGTGAAGATGTCGACCTTTCTGCCCAACAACAGATGTCTCCACGTAATCAGAGCATGTACCACAGCTGCTAGCTCAAGATCATGTGTGGGATAGTTCTTCTCACTTGGCTTTAGCTGACGAGAAGTGTATGCCACAATTCTCTTATCTTGCATAAGCACACCACCAAGACCTTGAAGAGAAGCATCACAGAATACTTCATAGGGCTTGGACTCATCTGGAGGAGTCAGAACTGGAGCAGAGACGAACTTTTCTTTGAGAGTTTTGAATGCCACTTCACACTCTGGAGACCAAAAGTATTTGACATTCTTCTGAAGCAGGTTGGAAAGAGGCTTGGCAATCTTGGAGAAGTTCTCAACGAACCTTCTGCAATAGCTGGCAAGATCCAGAAAACTACGGAGCTGCTTGACGTTCTGAGGAGCTTCCCAGTTGACAATTGCTTCAACTTTCTCGGGATTAACCGCAATACCGTCAGCTGAGATGATGTGGCCCAGGTACAAAACCTTATCGAGCCAAAACTCGCACTTGGAGAACTTGGCATAGAATTTATGCTCTCGAAGTCGATCAAGAACCAGACGTAAGTGCTTTCCGTGATCTTCTTCATTCTTGGAAAACACCAGAATATCATCCAGATACACAAGCACAAACTCGCCAGTATAGGGGTTGAAGATGTAATGCATCATCCTCGAAAAGGTAGGAGGAGCATTGGCGAGACCGAAGGACATGACGGTATACTCGTATGAACCGTAGCTCGTTCTGAAGGCCGTCTTGGGAATGTCTTCCTCGCGAATGCGAATTTGATGATAGCCCATTCGGAGGTCAAGCTTAGAGAACACTTTAGCTCCTTTGAGCTGCTCGAAGAGTTCGTTGATGTTGGGGAGCTGATATTTGTTCTTTATTGTCTTCTTGTTCAATGGTCAGTAATCAACACAGAGACGCCCCGTGCCATCTTTGTTCTTGACAAATAAGACACCACAGCCCCAAGGAGAGGTACTAGGTCTGATGAGACCCATACTCTCCTGCTTATCAAGCTGCTTCTTCAATTCCTTCAATTCATCCGGAGAGAGCTTGTACGGACGCCGGCATGCTGACTCAGTACCCGGCTCGAGTTCAATAACGAATTCCACCTGACGGTGTGGAGGCATGCCTGGAAGTTCTTCAGGAAAGACGTCTTGATATTCGTTCACCACCGGAATTTGAGATATGGCATTAATTTCGCCCTTATCATTGAGAGAGAAAAGTCTGATAGTGTTATCCCTGGAGGCGAAGATAATCACATCTTCATCAGAATGAGTCAACTTGACTTCCTTTTGAGCACAATCAATGTGAGCATCATGCTGAGAAAGCCAATCCATTCCGAGGATAAGGTCAATGTCAGAATTGCCGAGAATCACCGGTTTAGCCAGAAAGCGATAATCTCCCATGCGAATAGAAACATCCGGAGCATAGACACTAGAAGTCATAATCCTGCCCGGAGAAACAACTTGCAACTTCTGAGGCAAATTTGAAGTGGCAATATTGTGCTTGGATGCAAATGGTTGAGACATGAAAGAGCATGAAGCACCCGAATCAAACAAAACTTTAGCTGGAAAAGAGTTCACTGGAAGGTTACCCAAAATGACATCAGAAGAATTCTCCGCTTGTGCTGCATTCATCAGATTGACCCTTGCTGCCTTTGGATCATGCTTGACCATAGCGGTACCGACAGGTGGAGGAGGTGGAAGACGCTTCGGATTCGGACATCTGTTGGCATAGTGACCTTTCTGAGTGCATTTGTTGCAAGTCACTTATGAGAGAGGACGGAAATGAGAGCCACTTGACTTGGAGCCTTGAGACTGAAACTGCTTCTTCGACTGGTTGCTCGGGTTGGGTGGGTGGGAGAAACCACGTCCACTAGAGTTCTTGTTGTTGGAGTTGTTGTATGGAGCTCGAATCATTGGAGGAGGAGGAAGCCAGAATTTCTGATGCTTCGAGACCATCTGAGACGATGAGGAAGAGTGAACGGCATCTCGAATTCTCTTTTTAGAAGCCTCCATCTTAAGCTGAGCTGCTTCTTGTTTCAAAGCCATGTTATAGAACTTGTCGAATTCATCGGGCTCGAACAAGGTGAGAGCAAGCTGAAGTTCATCTTTGAGACCTCCACGGAACTGGTAGATTTTACTCTTGGCATCAGGAATGTCTTGCTTAGCATAACGAGCGAGGTTTTGGAACTTGACATTATACTGATAGACTGTCATGGAGCCCTGCTTCAGGTTGCGGAATTGCTCACGCATACCCTCGATGGCACTTTTAGGAATGTGGTGCGAGCGAAAGTCCTTGCAGAAATTCTCCCAAGAGATCACTTGACCTGGCCTGGAGTCTTTGTACTGCTGCCACCAATCAGCTGCTTGATCTTTCAGTTGGAAGGCTGCAAACTTCACATAATCATCTTCCTTCACGTTACTGCACTCAAAATGCTTCTTTATGTCGGTTAGCCAATCTTCAGCATCAAGAGGGTCGACACAGTAACTGAAAGCTTTAGGATTGTTGGCCAAGAACTGGTTGAGGGTAGCATGGTGCTGCTGGTTGAAGAAGTTGCCTTGGTTCCCTGTAACACCCTGATTAGCTTGATTAGCTTGCATCTGCTGCATCATCTACATCAACAACTGGGTGTTCTGAGCTGTAGTCTGCATAATCGCTCTCCAAGCCTCAGGCGGAGGAGGAGGGGAAGGAGGACGATCTGGGACCTCTTCCACCTCTGGGTTAGCGTTGGGAACCTTTTTCGGAGCCATCCTGAAAGAGATGACCACGAATCAGCAATTGATTGACAAAAGGTATAAGCTGAATCAATGGAATGAATTGCAACAAGTCTTCACAATAATCATTCGAACAATAAGAACGAATGAAATCATTCGAACAAGAGGAACGAATGAAATTCTCAGTTAAATGATAACATCAATCTTCACGAGAAGCCACATAGGGGACAAAAGGATAAAATAAGAAAACAACAAGGTACAGACAGGAACAAACACAACAGAGGAGTTTCGTTCTAACATCTTTGTGCTGAAAGCATATGAACGCGTTACGAAAAGGTTTTGCAATCCCCGGATCAGCATAGCCAAGGACCCTTTAAGATGCAACTCCTGATAGTAACATCGGTCATAAACCACTTCACTCAATGTAGAACCCCGAACTCACTAACCTGCATTCGTTGGAAGAATGCCTACGATCTACTGGATAAACCCACCTATAAATTTCCGAAAGATTCCAGTTATGCAATCAGGTGTTGGGGATACACGGGAAGCACCGCGCAATCAACTCTAAACCTACATCCAGGTGTATCCATCCTTCAACACATAACCAGTCTTTCTCGGAAACTGTGTACCTCGGACCTTCGAAAAGCATCCACTATAACAAGCTATGGCAATACTCCCGAACTACCTCCCCAGTACTGGGTGATGTCGGGGTTATCTTGCCACTGGCTGTATAGGAGAGATTTTCGATGTCGACCGTGTTAAGTATTTAGTACTGCCGCGATATGCTTGTGACGACAATACCCCGAAGCTCAACTCCCCGGGAACAGGAGGCATCGAGAACAATATCCTTGTCACAAGAACATCGAAACAATCCCAGAATACTCGCGGGATTCCTAAAAAAAAATTTGTGCAATTTTTGAAGATAGGAGAGACAAGAGTAGTCGTCAGGAGTCCTCACCAGAGAGAAAGGGGATGAGAAGCAAAGAAATCCTACTCTCCGATATAATATAGGACTCAAAAAGTTTTCAGTGTGTGCCTAGACTCGACCGTCAACGAATCGATCAAACAATGGGGGCTCCTAGGTCGGAGAAGGCTCTGAATACCAACTTGTAATGCCCAGGATGGAGTTATACCTCCTACGTGTCGAGGCACGACTTAAAGGCATAAGTCCATCCTAGAATGATCTCAAGTTCGGTAATCTTTGCACAACTCATGTAAAAGAGGGGATTGTAAACATAAATAGTTGGCTTACACTCGCCACGTCACACAAGTACATAACATGTCTCAATCATCATACATTAAGAATATCACAACCCTCTAAGGGCAAAATCCAAATGTCAAGATACCAAACTGAAATAAATAAACCACAGGCGGATCGTATCCTAGTAGGAGTCTCCACTACTGATCATCCGGATATCGAACATAGTACCGACTACGCTCCTCGTCGTACTCCCAATCCAGCTCGGTGCCATCACCTGGATAGCTCACAGCTGGACCTGCATCTGGTGTGGTGAAGTAACTGTGAGCCACAGAGGACTCAGCAATCCCGTTCCCAGGTAACAAGACTATCTAAGCCTTGGGAGAGGATAAGGCTGATGAAAAGAATAAGTGTCTGCAGCAGCAACTAGCAACAAGCTTACGTGAGTGAGAGCGAGAAGAGAAAGCCTCGAACGAGAAGTGATCACGAAGTGATCCTAGCTACAAGCTCCACAATCATAACCCCTCCGTGTTCAACTCCCGAATCCATATTCGGAAATTGACGGTCACGGAACACACGTTGGTAGTGTATTAGAAACATTGTGTCAAGTTATCTACAACCGGATATTAACAAGCTCCCATCTGCCACATAACCGCGGGCACGGCTTTCGAAAGTTCAAACCCTGTAGGGGTGTTCCAACTTGACCCATTACAAGCCCACGATCCGCGGAGTCGCAACTCCAAAGTGGGAAGACCCGAGTATTCTCGGAATCCCGTGCTCAAGATATACCGAACTAAGGTAAGGCTAATCCAGCAAATCCTCCCGGCGTGTCGACACCCTGATAGTAGCCGCGCATATCTAAGTCTCAGGACACGACCGGATGGGCGATTCTACAGGTTTTTACCAAACCTCGAGTTTCCTTGAGGTGGCCCCGCAGACTCCCCGTTTCGGACCAACACTCATGTGGAGCACTGGCCCGGGGTTGTTGATTAAGAAAAAGGGTTTATAACTCCCTATGCAAGTTTAGTTTGTTATTAGGCAAATAGTACCAATGTTGGGACTTGCTGGAAAAGACTTAGCACTTAGCGGTTATCGAGGGGGTCCCATACACCCCAACCGTGTTAGGAACGCATAATCAAGGAACATAACACCAGTTTATACGGTTCCTAACGGCATGAGTGGAACAAAACACCAAGCAAAAGGCTTATCCTTCCACCCTTGCCAATATATATATGATTTCATTTTTGAGCATTTATATAGTGTGATAAAACCCAACCAAACTTCAACATGAAGCAAGCATCTTCGATCTTCACCTGCAACTAGCAACGCTATAAGAAGGGCTGAGCGAAGCGTACTTAGCCAAGCAACGGTTTGCATAGGTAGGTTGGTTAAACATGGCAATGGTTTACAAGTAGGAGGCTGACAAGAAGATCATGGGCATCGATGCAAAACTATAGAGCGGAACTACTAGCAATAGGCAAAGATAGTAATGTTATCGGGGTTCGGTCATCTTGCCTGAAGAGAAGTCGTTCGGATCGTAAGAAGGGTCCTCGTGCTCAACCTCGTTGGAAACCTCGTGCTCGTACTTGTACTCGGTCTCAGCTTCTGGCTCTAAACAAAACAATCACACCAAGCACAAATCAACAAGATGCAATACACACTCGAAAATGATGGATGCACTAAGGATGCACACGGAGCACGTAAAATAGCACTCAAGCAAAACACCTCAAAACATGATAACAATCTGATATTATGATTCTACACGGAAAATCAATCAAGTTTCATATAAGATTCACTGAAATCGGAGTTACGGGCTAAAAGTTATGCCCGAAACAAGAAATAAGCGAAAGCTGAAAATTACAGCAACATAGCAACTTCGGAGCTCAAAATAATTAAGCTACAGCACTCAAACAATATGGCAAAGGACATGAACACAAACTAGACATATACTACAGCAACTAAGTCCAAAGGTGCACCCCCAACGGAGCCACGGATCAATAGCAATGATCTTGGACATATTGAACTTGACAATAAAATTCTGGCAGCAGAATTTTATCGAAACTTTGGAGCAAAAGATAAACATGCTACAGCCACTCAAAAAGGCATGTGAGAACATGAATGGAAAGACAACAATATATACTACAAGGAACAATCAAAATCCACTCCAAAACTATCATGCTTTGTCCTAGAACATCACACGAACATGGCATCGGAACGTTACAGATTTCAGACTTAGTGAAAAATCCACTAAGTCCTAAAACAGCAATTTCATCATAGCATCTAAAAGAGCATGTTTAAGTCACCTCGAAACTAAACATGGCAAGTGGTAAGCACCTCATCAAAGTACACATGAAGGTGATACCGAAACACACAAGCATGCATCATTGAGATAAACACAACGATATCAATGAGCTCAACAAGATGGCATTTCATAACAAGTGAAACAACATCACAGCCACATGGCACTTTGCAACAATGATAACATGGCAAGAATAAATCTATCATGCAACCTAGCACATACAACATGTAGATCATGGCAAGACGAACACGTGGACATGTCATTTGCATCATTCGGACAAACGAGCTAAAAGATATCACATGGCAAAGATGGCATAAGAACATCACATAACAGCAGTTTATATCACGATGCACTCTTGCAACAGCAAAACAAGCACCTAGATGATCTCTAACATGCATGACAACAAAAGATAAAACGTAGTGCACGATCCCACGAACGTCTGGACATGCTATATGCGCGAATCGGAGCAACACACAAAAATATAGAGCAGTTTGAATATCGCATCAGCACACAAATAACAACAAGGACTTAGAGGATTGGGGAGACAACCTCAGATCTGATCTGGAAAAAAAAAAATGACGGGCCGGCGGATCCGGTGCGGCCCGGCTGGAGGCAGAGTGACGGGCCGGCGGTGGCCTGCGGAGGAAGGCGGCGGCCTGCTGGCTCGGGCCCAGCGCTGGGGCGGCGGAGCCTGGCGAGCGGCGGCCCGCGGTGGCCTGGTGCGGTGCGGGCCGGGTGAGGCGGCTGGCCCACCTGCGTCGGCCTGGCAGACGAGCGCGGGAGGAGGCGGAGGCGGATCTGGGCCGCGGAGGGGAACCGGGCCGGTGCTTCTTGGCGGCGGAGGGAGAGGAGCGGCCCACCCGCGTGGCTGGCGAGGCAGAGGGCAGATCGGCCCCTGCTGGGCCTAGGGTTGGCTCGCCCGAGAGGAGGAAGCCCAGGGACGACGGGATCGGTTCGGGCGAGGGCTGCGGCCTCGCCCCGAACGGCTGCGGCGACGAAGTGGTCCAAGGAGCGGGCCGGTGGAAGCTGTCGCGAGGCCGGAGCCCAGCGGCTCGAAGCTGGCCAGATCGGTCGGACGAGAGGGCGATGGCGTTGACTCAGGCCTCGAGGCGCTGCGATCTGCCAGAGATCGATCGATGGAACCGGCTCGGTGTTCGATCCCAGGAGGGGCTGGATCTGCCAAGTGGAAGAGAAGTGGTGGCTAGATCCAGATTTTTAGGGGAAGGAGGAGGAAGAAGCTAGATGCCCAAAAAATAGACTAGGGGTCTATATATATAGCAGGTAGCTAGGGTTAGGGGATTTGGGGGTGTTAGGAGCCCTCCGATCGTGATCCGACGGATCCAATCGCGGGGGAAGTCTAGATGGGCCTAGGAGAAGGTAGTAGACTGCAGTAGGGGTGTTTCCGGGCCACAAAGAGAAGGCACTTTGGACCCACACGAATAACGGATGGGATAGCCAACGGAGTCCAAACGCGACGAGATTTGAGAGGCGGGTTGCACACAACAAAACAACAACACACACAACAACCTCGCGGCATACCGGTAACGTTACTCGCCCAAACAACAAAGTAGGCCTACGGGACGTCACGGACACGTGAGGGAGCTCCGGAACGCGAAACGGACAACGGAAAGAAATGCGACGAACCGGATGCAACCGACAACACAAATGCAATGCGATGCACATGTCTACATGATATGAATGAATGCCACACACGCACACAACAAAACGACGAACCCCGAAAGACAAAGAACCCGGAATGGAAATAGATGAAGCCGGAGATATATTATATACCCAAAAGGGAAAGTATTACATCCAGGGCATTACATATTTCCAACAGTCTCCCACTTGCACTGGAGTCAATAATCTAGTTACATTGTGATGAATCGAACACCCATAGAGTTCTGGTGTTGATCATGTTTTTCTCGTGGAAGAGGTTTAGTCAACGGATCTGCAACATTCAGATCCGTATGCACTTTACAAATATCTATGTGTCCATCTTGATTATAATTTCGTATGGAGTTGAAACGACGCTTGATGTGCTTGGTCTTCTTGTGAAACCTGGGCTCCTTAGCAATGGCTGTAGCTCCAGTGTTGTCACAGAAGAGAGTCATCGGGCCCGACGCACTTGGAATAACTCCTAGGTCGGTGATGAACTCCTTCATCCAGACTCCTTCGTGTGCTGCTTTGGAAGCAGCTATATACGCCGCTTCACATGTAGATGCCGCCATGACGCTTTGCTTGCAACTGCACCAGCTGACTGCCCCACCATTCAAAATATACACGTATCCGGTTTGTGACTTGGAGTCATCCAGATCTGTGTCGAAGCTAGCACCGACGTAACCCTTTACAACGAGCTCTTCGTTACCTCCATAAATGAGAAACATATCCTTAGTCCTTTTCAGGTACTTCAGGATGTTCTTGACCGCTGTCTAGTGTTCCATTCCGGGATCACTTTGGTACCTCCCCACCAAACTTATGGCAAGGTTCACATCAAGTCTGGTACACAGCATGGCATACATAATAGAACCTATGGCCGAGGCATAGAGGATGACACTCATCTTTTCTCTATCTTCTGCCGAATATGAGAAATGCTACAGAGCTCCCACTCACTTTCTTGTAAATATAGGCTTCTCCCCAAGTCTTTATAAACCCAAACGCTTTGATCACCTCATCAAAGTGAATGTTCCAACTCCGAGATGCTTGCACCAGCTCATAGATGGAGCGCTGGAGCTTGCATACTTTGTTAGCATTCTTAGGATCGACAAAACCTTCCGGCTGCATCATATACAGTTCTTCCTTAAGGAAGCTGTTAAGGAATGCTGTTTTGACATCCATTTGCCATATCTCATAATCATAGAATGCGGCAATTGCTAACATGATTCGGACGGACTTCAGCATCGCTACAGGAGAGAAAGTCTCATCGTAGTCAATTCCTTGAACTTGTCGATAACCTTTAGCGACAAGCCGAGCCTTATAGATGGTCACATTACCATCCGCGTTGGTCTTCTTCTTAAAGATCCATTTATTTTCTATGGTTTGCCGATCATCAGGAAAGTCAACCAAAGTCCATACTTTGTTATCATACATGGATCCCATCTTGGATTTCATGGCTTCAAGCCATTTGTTGGAATCCGGGCCTACCATCGCTTCTTCATAGTTCGAAGGTTCACCGTTGTCTAACAACATGATTTCCAGGACAGGGTTGCCGCACCACTCTGGTGCGGAACGTGTCCTTGTGGACCTACAAAGCTCAACAGTAACTTGATCCAAAGTTTCATGATCATTATCATTAACTTCCTCTCTAGTCGGTGCAGGCACCACAGAAACATCTTCCTGCATTGCGCTACTTTCTGGTTTGGAAGGAGTGACAATCACCTCATCAAGTTCCACTTTCCTCCCACTTACTTCTTTCGAGAGAAACTCTTTCTCCAGAAAGGATCCATTCTTGGCAACAAAGACCTTGCCTTCGGACCTGAGGTAGAAGGTATACCCAATAGTTTCCTTAGGGTATCCTATGAAGACGCATTTTTCCGATTTGGGTTCGAGCTTTTCAGGTTGAAGTTTCTTGACATAAGCATCACATCCCCAAACTTTTAGAAATGACAACTTATGTTTGTTCCCAAACCATAGTTCACACGGTGTTGTCTCAACGAATTTAGACGGTGCTCTATTTAAAGTGAATGCGGCAGTCTCTAAAGCATAACCCCAAAATGATAGCGGTAAGTCGGTAAGAGACATCATAGATCGCAACATGTCCAACAGAGTACGATTACGACGTTCAGATACACCATTACGTTGAGGTGTTCCAGGCGGCATAAATTGTGAAACAATTCCACATTTCCTTAGGTGCGTTGATACGTCCAAAACGTATCTATAATTTCTGCTTGCTCCATGCTTCTTTTGTGTGATATTGCTATGATATTGATGCACTTCCATACACTTTTGATCATATTTGGACTAACCTATTAACTCAGTGCACCACAGTGCCAGTTCCTGTTTTCCGCTATTTTTCTATTTCAGGTTTCCCCCATATTAAAAGTGCTCCAAAAATTCCAGGAAAAATATAGGAAACATCAGCGTACAGGAAGCTTCGCGAAGAACCAAAGATGGGACAGAGGGGAGCCAGGGGAGGCCCAGGCGGCCACCTAGCGCGGCCCCACCCCTGGCCGCGCCAGGGGGGCGCCTGGGCCCCTGCTCCGCCTCTGGCTGCCCCCCTTCGCATATATATCCCTCTCGTCCCGAAACCCTTGAGGACAGAACCCTTTTTCGCGATCTCGCCTCTATTCCGCTGCCGCATCGCTTCCAAGATCGGGAGCATCAGGAGAACTCTTCCCGGCACCCTGCCGGAGGGGAGAACCACCACCGGGAGCTTCTCCACCACCATGGATGCTTCCCGGATGAGTCGTGTGTAGTCCACCTTGGACCATGGGTCCATGATCAGTAGCTATGTGATGTTCTCCTCCCCTCTTTGCTCTTCATGGTTTAGACCTCGTGAGCTGCCCTACATGATCGAGGCACATATGTAATCTTTCTGCTGTTGCTTTGCTGAGTTTGCTGGGATCTGATGGATTATGAGACTATGTTCAGATTGTGTTTGAGTAATATATTTGATTCACCTCTTTTATATCTTTGTTCTTGAGTAATTCTTGCATGTTCTCCGTTGCTGTTTATTGCTTTGGCCAAGTAGTAGGTAGTAACTCCAAGAGGGAGCGTTATGCTTGATTGTGGGTTCATGCCCCCTGATGACTAGCTTGAGTGACAGAAACATGAGTCTAGGGGATGTGCTGTTGCCACAAGGGAGAAAACAACGATGCTTGTACTTGCGGGTGCAAGGATTGTTTACTTTACGCAAAGTTCTTTTAATGCAGTTGTCTGTTGCTTTGAGTTTACACTTTGGGTGGGATTCGCAACTTAATACCAGCGAGATGTTCTGGATAGATATCTCAAGGTGGATGATTAGTAGTAGATGCAGATGGATTTCGGTCTACTTGCCTTGGCGTACCGCCCATGCTTTTGAGCCTCTACCTTTCTTTGCAGCATAGTTAGCATTGGTTTGCACACATAATCCTGTCAATTGCCCAGCTGTAATTTGTTTACCTCACTTTGCTGTTTTATCGTCTTTTGGGAGAGAGACATCACTAGTGAACATCATGGGACCCCGGTCCATATTACCACCACTGATCACACCTTCTATTTACTTCCTGTTTTTATTTCCTAGTTGCAGTCATAGCTATCATTATTATCTCTTGTGTTTGATCCTTTCTAAACAACAAGGACGGAGGGATTGTCAACCTCTCTGTACTCGTTGGGAGCAAAGTTATCTGTATCTGTGTGCAGGCCCCGTCAACCGCTAAGTTTCTGGCGCCGTTGACACCTACTTGTCGACCCTCGGAGTCTCACGGGATTCGATCCTTGGTATCTTTGCCAAGGGAAATTTGCCGCTACGCTACATCTCAACCTTCCACTTGGGGTAACCAACGAGGGGCGAGAAGCCATCAAGCAAGTTTCTGGCGCCGTTGCCGGGGACTCCACTCTTTAAGATAGGGGAGTTGCACGCTATCTTTTATCTTTGCTTTTTAGTCTTGTTAGTTTACCTTTCAGTTTTTGCTTTAGTGTCCTTTATCAAAAATCACAAAAAAATTATTTGCTTTTCAGTTAGTAGTCCTTTCTGTTTAGTCAAGCATGTTAGGACTTGGTGCTTTGAGGGAATCAGAAGTTCTAGATTTCCATCAAAGGGATGGAGAAAATATGAAGAAGGCATGGGACAGAATTTCTGATGCACATAGGAGAATTATGCCTTGGATACCTATAAAAATTGTGCTTAGAAATTTTTATCATGGTCTTTTTAAATGGTGTAAACACTCTCTTGATATTATAGCTGAAGGAGATTTCCTAGAGTGTGATGAAGCTAGAGCTCTTGAAATTATACATGGTCTATCTAGTTACTTTGTTTATGATCATAGTTTTGATACTGTCATAGATAGACTTGCTACTATTGAGAAGAGAATGGATGCTCTAGACTTGATGAAGGTAGAGAAACCCAAACCCAATAAGAGAGATATTTTGGAAATAGACAATGATTGGGAGCCTTTTGTTAGGATTAGCATCTCTAATCAAGACTTCCTTGCTTATTGTGATATTGGATCTATGGTTTCCACTATGCCAAAAATTGTTCATGATTCTTTAAAATTTAACATGGACAAATTATCATCCTATCATGAACATGCTAATGGAGATATTTCTGAGATCTAGGGAAGAATAAAAGACGTACCAGTTACATTACTTAAAGGGATTGCAATGGTTGATTTCTTCATCATGAAGCCAAACCAAGGAAATATAGTGCTTGGAAGGGACTTCCTCCGAGCCGTAAAAGGCTTCATCGATATAGGTAAGGGACAAATCCGCCTACGCGGGAAGGCAAAAGGTACGTACCCCTTTCCTAGAAGGAACAAGGATGAACTTGTTGAGGAACCATTTGAAGCAATTTATAACTCCGATTATTATGATGACTTTTGATTCCTCCTTTTTGCATCATGCCTAGCTTAAAGGCATAAAAGAAAGCGCTTTTGGGAGGCAGCCCACAATGAATTAGGTTTTATTTTGCTTTTATTGTGTCTTGATGTTTGTTACTACAGCAGCATCATCATTGTATCTTTTCTTTTCAGCTTTGTGCCAAGTTTAGCCTCCGATTGCAAGAAAGTTCAAAAGTTGTGACGTGCTGTCCAGAAAACAGATTCTATCCTTGGACAAAAAAAAATCGAATAAAATCACCAGATCATCTTTTTGATCTGAATTTTTTTGAAAGCGTGCTCTATACAATTGGCTTTCGAGCATCTGTTCTGAGTTTTTTGAATTGAGTTGCAGAAGTGCCCCGAAAAAATTATTTACTGCCTGCTGGTCTGTTTTTCACAGATTCTGTCCTGTTTTGCCTTTTCTTCGTTTTGCAAACCTTGAGCTTGCTTTTTCTTTGCAAAAACCTTTTGGCAATCTTGAGAAACAGTAGCTCTTCAAGATTATCTTTATTTCCAGTAGGTAAAAATTATTTTATTATGGGTACTAACCTCGCTAATCAGATTATGATGAGTTATGTATGAAGGGAGTTTTCAAGTGTGCGAGGGAAGATGATAAAAGAAGATTCAGGAGGGTCAAACGCTCAAGCTTGGGGATGCCCCCGTGCACCCCCAAGAAATATTCAAGAAGACTCAAGCGTCTAAGCTTGGGGGTGCCCCCATGCATCCCCTTCTCCATCAACAATTATCAGTTCGTCTTTCGTTCCACTATATTTTTATCACTTCATGCGTTATGTGCTATGCTTGGAGCGTCTTGCTCTTAGTTTCTTTTTTTAGTTTTCTTTAGCTTTGCTTGCTGTTCATAACAAGTTAGAACCCAACTTTCTTTGTGTGGGAGAGAAACACGCTCCACTTCAACCTAGAACACAACATAGGATTTTCATGCTTATCTTTGCTGTGTGTGTTCTTTGTCTTTCCATAGCTGCTGTCATGTTTAGCTCTTAGTTTTCATGCTTTTCTTTTTAAAGAGCTTTTGTTTAGTTGGTTGCTGAACTCTCTTGACTTTTCATGTTTATCTTGTTAAGAGAGTTTGCCTGTTGCACTGAGTTGTGTGTCTTAACTTAAAGTAGGTAATTGAGGTTGCTATTTAATTTTAGTAGTAACTTGCAATAGTTTTGAGGTATTGCCATGAGTAATGTCTGAACTTTTGGTGTCAAGAGCTTTAGCCTATTAGTGATAGATGTCGTATTTTGGGCAATCCGTGTTTATTTTCGAAAACCTACAAAATAGTTGAGAACTTTAGCTACTAGATGGATCACTAATCTTTGGAGGGATCGAATATTAGAGTACACTCACGTACCATGAGTCGAGGATGCGCAAGGATAACCAAACCCCCATACACTCCTCCTTGGGGTACTTGTCTCTTTGTGAACCTCCTAATTAGATTGAGAGTTACCGATAATGAGTGCATGAGTTCTTCGGACGAATGTGAGTATTCGAAAGTTGACACTTCCACCTAGCCATATTTTTCTAGCCTCTTCGGTACCGTGCATTGCCCTTTCTCACCTCGAGAGTTGGCGCATACTTCGCTGGTGCAACCAAATCCTTGGCACGATACGCTCTGTCATCATAAGCCTCATTATATCCTTCCTCAAAACAGCCACCATACCTACCTATCAAGGCATTTCCATAGCCTTTCCGAGATACATTGCCATGCAACATCCATATTCTCATGACTTGATCTTCATGTCATACATGCTTTTTGCTTGATCGATGAGCCGCATGCTAGTTGGGCCTTGCCCTAATCATTGCTACATGACGCGCTAGTATCATTGCATATCCTGCTACACCGGCAAAGGCATACATTTGCATACATCATGATAGTTTCATTTTCTTTATGTTGAGTACTTTTGTAAAGTGTGAAAGATCTTCTATACTTCTTGTAATATATAGAGTGTTGCCCCTAAAGTGAGGAAGAGCTCCCAAAGAGGACAAAATCAAAAGATCCCAAAGAGGAAAATGAGAGTTAAATAGAAAGAGCCATTGAGGCCACAAAAAAATAAAGAAAAAGAGAAAAAAAGAGAAAAAGAAATAAAAAGAGAGAAGGGGGCACACTACTATTCCTTTTGAGAGATCCACACTCGTACTTCATCTTATACCTTGTACTCCATAGAGATTATCATTCATGCATATAGCTATGTGGGGACCTTCACACTATAGAACTTGGCTTGTATATTCCAATGATGAGCCTCCTCAAAAGAGCTCTAGGTCTTCTTGAGCGAGCAAGTTGGATGCACCCCCACTAGTTCCATTGGAGAGCTTACCTTAGCTCATATGTGCATCCGTTGCATGGCAATCCCTACTCCACACATCATATCTATCATTTGGCTTTCTCTCGCCCATGATTGTCCTCATTGATGTGAGCCTTTCACACCTTTTTTGTCTTCCCCCTTCATCATTTTTCTCTCTTTGCCATCCTAAGTGTCAACTTTCTTGCTTACGCTCATCCATTGCATGAGTGCTCAAAATATCGAAAGGGAGTGGATCATTTTGACTTGTACCTGGCTAGTGGTCTGGGGATGAGTCAAGATAAGATTCCAAAGAAGACCAAGTGTGAAACTTTAGTAGATTAAGTTCTCAACAATACAAAAACTATGTTTTACTCTCTCGTATATCCCTATCCCCTTTCTTGCAAGCAAACACCATTTGGAGACATTCGAGTCACGGACAGCGAGAGCTCTTGCACCTTTATGTTCTTATGTTGCTTGTTACAATGCTAATATAGACTCTTGCTTGTTATGACTTGAATTGAATTACATGCCTTGATTGCTTTACTTAAAATTTTCTTATATGGTTGGTAGCATGTCACCATAGAAATTATGCTTGTTATCATTTACCTACTCGAGGACGAGCAGGAATTAAGCTTGGGGATGTTGATACGTCCAAAACGTATCTATAATTTCTGCTTGCTCCATGCTTCTTTTGTGTGATATTGCTATGATATTGATGCACTTCCATACACTTTTGATCATATTTGGACTAACCTATTAACTCAGTGCACCCCAGTGCCAGTTCCTGTTTTCTGCTGTTTTTCTATTTCAGGTTTCCCCCATATTAAAAGTGCTCCAAAAATTCCAGGAAAAATCAGCGTACAGGAAGCTTCGCGAAGAACCAAAGATGGGCCAGAGGGGAGCCAGGGGAGGCCCAGGCGGCCACCTGGCGCGGCTCCACCCCTGGCCGCGCCAGGGGGGCGCCTGGGGCCCCCGCTCCGCCTCTGGCTGCCCCCTTCGCATATATATCCCTCTCGTCCTGAAACTCTCGAGGACAGAACCCTTTTTCGCGATCTCGCCTCTGTTCCGCCGCCGCAGCGCTTCCAAGATCGGGAGCATCAGGAGAACTCTTCTCGGCACCCTGCCGGAGGGGAGAACCACCACCGAGAGCTTCTCCACCACCATGGACGCTTCCCGGATGAGTCGTGAGTAGTCCACCTTGGACCATGGGTCCATGATCAGTAGCTATGTGATGTTATCCTCCCCTCTTTGCTCTTCATGGTTTAGACCTCGTGAGCTGCCCTACATGATCGAGGCACATATGTAATCTTTATATTGTTGCTTTGCTGAGTTTCCTGGGACCTGATGGATTATGAGACTATGTTCAGATTGTGTTTGAGTAATATATTTGATTAACCTCTTTTATATCTTTGTTCTTGAGTAATTCTTGCATGTTCTCCGTTGCTGTTTATTGCTTTGGCCAAGTAGTAGGTAGTAACTCCAAGAGGGAGCGTTATGCTTGATTGTGGGTTCATGCCCCTTGATGACTAGCTTGAGTGACAGAAACATGAGTCTAGGGGATGTGCTGTTGCCACAAGGGAGAAAACAACGGTGCTTGTACTTGCGGGTGCAAGGATTGTTTACTTTACGCAAAGTTCTTTTAATGCAGTTGTCTGTTGCTTTGAGTTTACACTTTGGGTGGGATTCGCAACTTAATACCAGCGAGATGTTCTGGATAGATATCTCAAGGTGGATGATTAGTAGTAGATGCAGATGGATTTCGGTCTACTTGCCTTGGCGTACCGCCCATGCTTTTGAGCCTCTACCTTTCTTTGCAGCATAGTTAGCATTGGTTTGCGCACATAATCCTGTCAATTGCCCAGCTATAATTTGTATACCTCGCTTTGCTGTTTTATCGTCTTTTGGGAGAGAGACATCACTAGTGAACATCATGGGACCCCGGTCCATATTACCACCGCTGATCACACCTTCTATTTACTTCCTGTTTTTATTTCCTAGTTACAGTCATAGCTATCATTATTATCTCTTGTGTTTGATCCTTTGTAAACAACAAGGCCAGAGGGATTGACAACCTCTCTGTACTCGTTGGGAGCAAAGTTATCTGTATCTGTGTGCAGGTCCCGTCAACCGCTAAGTTTCTGGCGCCATTGACACCTACTTGTCGACCCTCGGAGTCTCACGGGATTCGATCCTTGGTATCTTTGCCAAGGGAAATTTGCCGCTACGCTACATCTCAACCTTCCACTTGGGGTAACCAACAAGGGGCGAGAAGCCATCAAGCACGGCGGTGTTGAGTTCTTGGAGGGATCACTTTAAAGGGTCGAGAAGCTCGCGATTTGTCAGATGGAGAAGAGCCGGAAAATTCATTGCAGAAGACGTGCACAAGATCAATCGGCGCAACGATCAAGTCACGCAGGCCAACAAGAATACAAGAAGAATTTTCGCAGCGTAATGTGCGCCTGGCAAGCAGTCAAATCGCCGAGTCGAGGTTGCTGAAAGTTCCCGCTGCAGTATCAACTTGTGCGGCGGTCGTATCCGACTGC
The DNA here is from genome assembly GCA_902687465.1 of Secale cereale. Classification (NCBI taxonomy): domain Eukaryota; kingdom Viridiplantae; phylum Streptophyta; class Magnoliopsida; order Poales; family Poaceae; genus Secale; species Secale cereale. The sequence continues at coordinate 797,967,741 of LR738711.1, forward strand.
TACTACATCTCCCCTGGTCCAATGATCAAGTCCCGAGGCTGCGAGGGGCACAATTGGCAAGATACCACGTTTGTGTTATTGCTCTCCACATCATCACAAAAGACACAAAAACAGAGCCACAGCTGGCCGCGTCACCTGCATGCAAGGACGGAAGTACATACGATGTTTGAAAAAAAAATTCCACGGCCCAGATGCGGCGAGCCAACGAGGGGCGACGAGGGGCGAGAAGCCATCATGCGTGCCAAATTTGTGAATTAAATATTCTCCTCCATGATCTGATCGTAAGAACTTTATTTTTCTGTCACGTTGATTCTCAACCTCATTCTGAAATTCCTTGAAATTTTCAAAGGTCTCAGACTTGTGTTTCATTAAGTAGACATACCCATATATACTTAAGTTATCAGTGAGGGTGAGAACATAACGATAGCCACCACGAGCTTCAACACTCATTGGACCGCACACATCAGTATGTATGATTTCCAACAAGTTGGTTGCTCGCTCCATTGTTCCGGAGAACGGAGTCTTGGTCATCTTGCCCCAGAGGCATGGTTTGCACATGTCAAATGATTCATAATCAAGAGACTCCAAAGTCCATCTGCATGGAGCTTCTTCATATGTTTGACACCAATATGACCAAGGCGGCAGTGCCACAAGTATGTGGGACTATCATTATCAACCTTACATCTTTTGGCATTCACACTATGAATATGTGTAACATCACGTTCGAGATTCAATAAGAATAAAGCATTGACCAGTGGGGCATGACCATAAAACATTTCTCTCATATAAATAGAACAACCATTATTCTCAGATTTAAATGAGTAGCCATCTCGCATTAAATGAGACCCAGATACAATGTTCATGCTCAAAGTTGGTACTAAATAATAGTTATTGAGGTTTGAAACCAACCCCGAAGGTAGATGTAGAGGTAGCGTGCCGAAGGCGATCACATCGACCTTGGAACCATTCCCGACGCGCATCATCACCTCGTCCTTCGCCAGTCTCCGCTTATTCCGCAGCTCCTGATTTGAGTTACAAATGTGAGCAACTGCACCGGTATCAAATACCCAGGAGCTACTGATACGTCCAAAACGTATCTATAATTTCTGCTTGCTCCATGCCTCTTTTGTGTGATATTGCTATGATATTTATGTACTTCCATACACTTTTGATCATATTTGGACTAACCTATTAACTCAGTGCACCACAGTGCCAGTTCCTGTTTTCTGCTGTTTTTCTATTTCAGGTTTTCCCATTACTTAAATTGCTAGAAAAATTCTGGGAAAAATATATAAAAAATCAGCGCTCCGGAAGCTTCCACCTGCCAGAAGTGGGGCCAGAGGGGAGCCAGGGGCAGCCCAGGCGGCCTGCCCACGCGACCCCGTCCTGGCCGCACCGGGGGGGCGCCTGGGCCCCCTTACCTCCTCTGGTGACCCCCTTTGGCATATATTTAACACGCGTCCCGAAACCCTCAAGGACGGAACCCTTTTTCGCGATCTCATCTCTGTTCCGCCGCCGCCGCGCTTCCAAGATCGGGAGCACCAAGAGAACTCTTCTCGGCACCCTGCCGGAGGGGAGAACCACCACCGGGAGCTTCTCCACCATCATGGACGCTTCCCGGATGAGTTGTGAGTAGTCCCCCTTGGACCATGGGTCCATGACCAGTAGCTATGTGATGTTCTCCTCCCCTCTTTGTTCTTCACCGATTAGACCTCGTGAGCTGCCCTACATGATCGAGGCACATATGTAATCTGTATGCTGTTGCTATGCTGAGTTTGCTGGGATCCGATGGATTATGAGATTATGTTCAGATTGTGTGTGAGTAATATATTTGATTCACCTCTTTTATATTTATGTTCTTGAGTAATTCTTGCATGTTCTCCATTGCTATTTATTGATTTGGCCGAGTAGTAGGTAGTAACTCCAAGAGGGAACGTTATGCTTGATTGTGGGTTCATGCCCCTCGATGACTAGCTTGAGTGACAGAAACATGAGTCTAGGGGATGTGCTTGCCACAAGGGGGAAAACAACGGTGCTTGTACTTGCGGGTGCAAGGATTGTTTACTTTACGCAAAGTTCTTTTAATGCAGTTGTCTGTTGCTTTGAGTTTACACTATGGGTGGGACTCGCAACTTAATACCAGCGAGATGTTCTGGATAGATATCTCAAGGTGGATGATTAGTAGTAGATGCAGATGGATTTCGGTCTACTTGCCTTGGCGTACCGCCCATGCTTTTGAGCCTCTACCTTTCTTACAGCATAGTTAGCATTGGTTTGCGCACATAATCCTGTCAATTGCCCAGCTGTAATTTGTTTACCTCGCTTAGCTGTTTTATCGTCTTTTGGGAGAGAGACATCACTAGTGAACATCATGGGACCCCGGTCCATATTACCATCACACCCGTTATTTACTTCCTGTTCTTATTTCCTAGTTGCAGTCATACCTATCACTATTATCTCTTGCGTTTGATCCTTTGTAAACGACAAGGCCGGAGAGATTGACAACCTCTCTGTACTCGTTGGGAGCAAAGTTATTTGTATCTGTGTGCAGGTCCTGTCAAGCGAAAGTCTCTGGCGCTATTGTCACCTTCTTGTCGACCCTCGGAGTCTCACGGGATTCGATCCTTGGTATCTTTGCCAAGGGAAAACTACCGCTACGCTACATCTCAAACCTTCCACTTGGGGTAACCAACGAGGGGCGAGAAGCCATCAAGCAAAGTTTTCTGGCACCGTTGCTGGGGACTCCACTCTTCAAGATAGGGGAGTTGCACGCTATCTTTTATCTTTGCTTTTTAGTCTTGTTAGTTTACCTCTCAGTTTTGCTTTAGTTTCCTTTACCAAAAATCACAAAAATAGTTATCTTGCTTGCTTGCTGCTATGGGTTCCACCGAGAACACCAACTTGTGTGACTTTACTAGTCATAACAACGATGACTTTATCTGCACGCCTATTACTACACCTGCCACTCTAGCACCTTCTTATGAAATTAAACCTGCTTTACTAAACCTAGTTATGAAAGATCAATTCTCCGGTGCTGGAGATGATGCTGCTTTGCATTTAAATGATTTTGTTGAACTCTGTGATATGCAAAAGTACCAAGAAATAGATGGTGATATTGTTAAGCTTAAGCTTTTTCCTTTCTCCTTGAGAGGAGGAGCTAAAATCTGGTTTCAATCCTTGCCTAGGAATAGCATAGATTCTTGGAACAAGTGCAAGGATGCCTTTATTGGGATATACTACCCCCCTGCTAAAATTATCCAACTAAGGAATAACATAATTAATTTTAAATAATTGGATAATGAACACGTTGCCCAAGCTTGGGAACGCATGAAATCTCTTGTCAAGAACTGCCCTACTCATGGTTTGACTACTTGGATGGTTATCCAAACTTTTTATGCAGGCTTGAACTTTACCTCGCGGAACTTGTTAGATTCGGCCGCGGGAGGAACCTTTATGTCAACTACACTTGGTGCTGCCACGAAGCTTCTCGATGAGATGATGACCAATTATTCCCAATGGCACACCGAACGCACTCCAACAGGTAGGAAGGTAAACTCTGTCGAGGAGATCTCCTCCCTAAATGAAAAAGTTGACTTGATCATGTCTCTACTTTCCAAGCAATCTTCTATTGATCCTCGTGATGTTCCTTTAAATTCTTTGATTGCTCAAGATCAAGTAGATGTGAACTTTATCTCTAGAAACAATTTCAATAACAATGCTTATAGGAGTAATTTTGGTAGCAACCCTAGACCGTTCCCCTCTAATTCCTATGGGAAAAACAATGCTTATCCTAACACAAAGAACTCCACTTCTGAACTAGAGATTATGCTTAAAGACTTCATCACTACCCAAAAAGCCTTCAATAAGAGTGTAGAAGAAAAACTAAACAAACTAGATAATCTCCCTTCGAAGGTAGACAATTTAGCCCATGAGGTAGAGTTGCTTAAAATTAGAACTCCCCCCCTTGAGGAGAGGAAGACCACTCCTATGAATGCTATTCAAGTGCAAATTAATGAAAACATTAGGATGTTGGCTAAACTTAAAGAGAGATGGGCTGGAGAAAAGGAGGAATAAGATAGAATTAAGAGCCTTCCTACCCATCACACTGTTGCTACTATCCAAGTTGCTGAGGATATCCAAACTCTTAGCACCCAATGCACTCCTGGTCCCATTGGACCTATTAATGGTGATGCTATGACCTCAACCGTAGAAACTCCTATGACCATAGAAGCTACCAAACAAGTGAGCCTAAAGGACACCACTACCACTTTACTTGATAGTAGTAACCTTGATTTTGATAATTGCACCCTTTCTGAAGTTATTGATTTTCTTCACAAGATGTCTAGAGATCCCCACACTAGCACGCTTAATCTTGCCTTCACAGAGCATATCACTAATGCTCTCACCAAAGCTAGGGAGGAGAAACTTAGGGTAGAAGCCTCCATACCTAGAAAGCTAGAAGATGGTTGGGATCCTATGATTAAAATTAAGTTGAATAACTTCTCTTGCTATGCTTTATGTGATGTTGGAGCTAGTACCTCCGTTATGCCCAAAAGAATATATGATATGCTTAAATTGAAACCTTTTGATTCTTGTTCTTTTGGTGTTCGTCTTGTTAATTCTTCCATAAAGAAACCTTTGGGGAGGATCGACGATGTTCTTATCATTGTCAATGACAGTTATGTTCCCGTTGATTTTACTATTATGGATATTGAATGTGAACCTTCTTGTCCAATTATTTTGGGACGTCCTTTTCTTCGCACCGTAGGTGCTATCATTGACATGAAAGAGGGGAATATAAAATTCCAATTTCCTCTCAAGAAAGGGATGTAACCCAGGAGCTACTGATACGTCCAAAACGTATCTATAATTTCTGCTTGCTCCATGCCTCTTTTGTGTGATATTGCTATGATATTTATGCACTTCCATACACTTTTGATCATATTTGGACTAACCTATTAACTCAGTGCACCCCAGTGCCAGTTTATGTTTTCTGCAGTTTTTGTATTTCAGGTTTTACCATTACTTAAATTGCCAGAAAAGTTCCGGGAAAAATATATAAAAAATCAGCGCTCCGGAAGCTTCCACGCGCCATAAGTGGGGCCAGAGGGGAGCCAGGGGCAGCCCAGGCGGCCTGCCCACGCGGCCCCCCTCCTGGCCGCGCCGGGGGGGGGGGGGGGGGGGGC